>CM059869.1:20753337-20894439 GCA_030490815.1 Acer saccharum | reverse complement strand
AGTGTATTGGTTTAACCATGAACCATCCATAGATTTTTTTTTTTTTTTTCTTCTCCTAGGGTTTTTTTTTTCTAAAACCCTAGTGTTAGAAGTAGGCTAGGTTTTTTTTTTAGGGTTTTAGAGGTTCGTAATCGAGGGTTTCTGTAGGGTTTAGCTTCTGTAGTGCAGTGCGGCCTATCATGGATTCTGATGAGATTTCTAGATTATGTGTGTCACTCTCCATTAAAGGGAAGGATGAAGAGTTATGGAGTGTGAGAGACTCGTTGCAGGAGGTAGCGGGGAAAAAGCTTGAACTGTGTCTGGTAAGAAAGATCCGATCGAGGAAGCTTGTCAATAAAGAGGCTTTTAGAGCAGTGATCTCGAAAATCTAGCAAACCAACTTGAATATTGAAGTGGTGCAAGATAACGTTTTTCTTTTTTACTTTCGTAATCAGGATGAGTGTAGTGGTATCCTTTCAGGAGGGTCGTGGTGTTTTGATAATGGGTTATTGGTTCTGGAAAAACCGTCAAGTGTTGGAAATATTAATACTCTTGTGTTTAAACATGTGGCTTTCTGGATCCAAGTTATTAACGCTCCATTACTATGTATGACTAAAGAGATGGGTGAGTTTTTAGGGGGTTTGATTGGGGAGTTGGTCGACATAGATGTGGGGGTTACAGGGGAATGTTTTGGCAAGTATATGAGACTCAGGGTGGTAATAGATGTCTCAAAACCCTTGAAGAGATTATTGTGGTTGGAACTGAAAAAAAGGGAAGAGTCAATACTTCTGTTGAGGTATGAGAAACTTCTAGAGTTTTGTTTTCAATGTGGTTTTATTGGTCACTTGTATCTAGAGTGTAATCATGGTTCAGGTTTTGGTAAGCGGGATGTGGGTTCAGATTTCAATTACGGTCCGTGGTTGAGGGCCTCTAATCCGTTGGGACAATCTAGGTTGAATGGTCATAATCGTTATTGGGGAGATTCTTTAGGCAATAGAGGTGACAGTACAATGGGGGTTTTTTCAGGGTTTGCGAATCAAAATCGAGCTGATCAACAATGGAGAGCTACAGAAGGTGACTCTAATAATACTATATTGGGGCTGGCAGTAGTCAGGCGGTGCAAAGGGGGAATTCTCTTTTAGTAGGAAGGGTATAGAAGGTTGTGGAGGAAAGGATGAGGGTGGATCAGGTGTGTGAGGATCCCACTTCAAGGGATATTTTGATTAGTCAAACTGCTAGGGAGGTAGAGGTGGCTGACGATAATGATGTTGTGAAGAGTGTGGAATATGGCATGCATGCAAGAAGGGTGGACGTGTCTATGAATGAGATATGTGCTATGGGGGGTTTTGAATTTCAGTCAGGGTATGTAGCTGGGCAAGTGGAGCTGAATGGGAAGGAAAAAAGGTCTATTTGTGAGGTGCAAACAGGGATTAGAGGTGCTGGGGTGGAGGAAGTTATCAAAAAGAAAGGAAAGTGGAAAAGATGGGCTAGAGGGGAGGGGGGGGGGGGGGGGGGGGGGGGGGGGGGGGCGGAGGAATGCGAATCCAATGGGGGTTCCACAAGTGGAGAAAAGATGCTTTTCTGATGTTTCTGTTAGTGTTATTACTTCTTCGAAAAAAGTGAGGTTTGAGGATGCTTTTGACTTGGAGTCAATTGAGATATCGACAGGTTGGGTGGATTCCTCGGCTTGTTGGACTCAATGAAAACCCTATTTTGGAACGCTCGGGGCTTGGGAGGAGCTCGGGCATTCCGGGTTTTGCAAGCACGATTGATGGATCATCGTCCTGATGTCGTGTTTTTAATGGAGACAATTTGTGATCACAAGCATATGGAGGTTCTACGAGTTAAGTTGGATTTTTCTTTGAAATTGGTGGTAGATCAAGTTGGGAATAGTGGGGGTTTATGTCTTTTCTGGATGGACAAGGTGGATATTTCCTTGTCATCTTATTCACGGTTTCATATTGATGCGGTTGTGGTTTCCAATAGCAATAAGAGATGGAGGCTTACTGGGTTTTATGGAAATCCGGTGGCAACGCAAAGATCCCATGCATGGACTTTGTTGAGCAGGCTTGCAGGGATGTCAGATCTTCCGTGGTTGGTGGGAGGGGATTTTAACCAAATTCTGTGTATGTTTGAGAAGCGGGGAGGGAGGGAGGGAGGGGGGGGTACGTCAACATAGTTTGATTGAAAACTTCAGGTCGGCTTTAGATGAGTGTGGGCTTGAGGATTTGGGTTTTATTGGTCTGATTTTTACATGGAGCAACAGGAGGGAAGGCTCTCGTCTAATTTGTGAAAGATTGGATCGATGTGTTGCAAATGTAGGTTGGCAGGAGTTGTTTCCAAAATTTTCGGTTAAACACCTTGATTTCTGGAAATCCGATCATCGTCTTGTGCTCATGGATTTTAAAAGAGGGTGTTGTGAGTCATCGTGGGGGTTGTTGATTTCATTTTGAGTTAGCTTGGGCTGACAAGGAGAAGTGTCAGGTTTTGGTGGAAAATGCTTAGAGTGATTCGAAGGGGGGGGGGGGGGGGGGGGGGGCATGTACTATGCAAAGCATTTTGGAGAAGCTGGCTGCATGCTTAATGGTTTTATGTGGGTGGAATAAACTAATTGGATTTCAATGCAGGCCGGTATTAAACAAAAAACAAAGGAGCTAACTGACGCTGGCAATTCGGCTAGGAGGGTTGATTGGAGAAGGGTTCGACATATTGAGAGAGAGCTGGATGAGATGCCGGAGTGTGAGGAAGTGTTTTAGAGACAGAGATCGAAAGTCTCGTGGTTGAGGGAGGGTGATCGTAACACGGCGTTCTTCCACGCGAAAGCAACTAGTCGTTAGAAGAGAAATAAGCTATAGGGGCTGTTCGATGGGAGTGGGGTTTGGCAAGTGGATGAGCAGATGAATGAGGTTGTTCATAGTTACTTTATTGATATTTTTGTGTCATCAAACCCTTCTCGGAACGACATTGGTAAAGTGACTTCTTTGGTGGATGCTAGGCTCCCTAGCAATCTTAGTGATTTTCTTGATTTACCGTTTATGGTAGAGAAGGTGAAAGAGGCCTTGTTTCAAATGAGTTCATCAAAGGCTCCAGGTAGGGATGGCTTCCCGGTGGGTTTTTATCAGAAACTTTGGCATGTGGTGGGTTCAGATGTGACAAAAGTGTGCCTTGATTACTTAAATGAAGGGCGATCGGTGGAGAGCCTAAATCATACAATTATTTGTCTTATTCCAAAAGTGAAGCAAGTGGAAAGAATGTCATAATTGAGACCTATTAGCCTCTGTAACGTTATTTATAAATGTATTTCAAAAGCATTAGCAAACCGTCTGAGGAAGGTTTTGATGGGGTTATTTCTGAGACCCAAAGTGCGTTTGTTCCTAGAAGAGTTATTATTGATAACGTTATGGTAGGTTTTGAGTGTATACACGCTTTATGTCGGAAAGTAAGTGGAAAGCGGGGATTCATGGCTCTTAAATTGGATATGTCTAAGGCGTATGATAGGGTGGAGTGGGTTTTTTTTTGGAAGATATGATGCGTAAGATGTGTTTCTCTGAAAAGTGGATTTCTAAGATTATGGACTGTGTTTCGACGGTTTCCTTTTCTTGCCTTATTAATGGGAAGTTGAGTGGTAATGTGAAGCCATTTAGGGAGCTTCGGCAGGGTGATCCCTTGTCCCCCTATCTTTTTCTGTTGTGTGCGGAGGGATTGTCGAGTCTGATTTCTAGTTCGGAAAAAAAGAGGGAAGCTGATGGGGTTTCGGTGTAGTAGAGGGGGTCCGAAGATTACCCAACTATTTTTCTCTGATGATAGTTTAATTTTCACTAAAGCTACTGTGTTTGAATGCATTAATGTCAAGCGGATTCTTAAGGATTATTCGATGGCGTCGGGTCAGATTACTAATTTTCAGAAATCTGTTGTGGGGTTTAGTAAGAATGTTTAGGCTCTTGACAAAGTCTCTTTGGCTGGTGTGTTGGGTATGCAAGTGGTTGAGTGCCATGAGAACTATTTGGGTCTCCCTTATGTCACTAGTAAGAATAAACGGGTTCTTTTTAGTAATATCAAAGAAAGGGTTTGGCAAAAACTCCAAGGTTGGCGGAGTCATCTTTTCTCGGCTGGTGGTCGTGAGGTTCTTTTAAAGGCTGTTATCCAGGCTATCCCCGTGTATTCTATGAATCTTTTCAGATTGCCATCTTCTTTGATTTCGGAGCTTCATAGTCTTTATGCTAGATTTTGGTGGGGTGGTAGGTTTTAGAAGCGGAAAATGCATTGGTGTTCGTGGGAGATTCTTTGCAAGTCCAGGAGTGAAGGGGGGCTTGGTTTCGTGATTTAGGGGCTTTTAATAAGGCTATGCTTGCTAAACAAGGCTGGCGTCTTATTCAGTTTTCGAATTCTCTGGCAGCCAAGGTCATTAAGGGATGTTACTTCCCGTTTACAGATTTCCTTAAATCAACTTCGAGTAAAAATGGTTCCTTTCTTTGGAAGAGTCTCTATTGGGGTAGGGAGTTGATCAAGAAGGGTTCGAGATGGCGTGTGGGCAATGGTAGGCAGGTTTTAATCTACGAGGATCGTTGGATTCCGAGGATTATCTCTTTCAAAGTTATGTCTCACCCGGTGCTAGGTGCTTTAGCTTCGGTGGACAGCTTGAAGCTTGACTCGGGGGATTGGAATGAGGTTTAGTGCATGGTTCTTTCGTCTCTGAAGACGCAGATTTAATTATGAGTATGGCACCTAGCTTGTCTAAGGTGGAGGACTCCCTGTTGTGGCATTTTAATCCTTCTGGTTGCTATTCGGCTCGCAACGGATACTGGGTCGAGCAATTGTCCTTTATTGATCCAAGTGGTTCTGGTGTTGGTTTGAGTAGAATGGAGTCCTGGTGGAAGTTTTTCTAGAAAATTAGCCTCCCTTCAAAGATTAAATTGTTTGTTTGGAAGGCTTGTACGGATGGTATTCCAACCTTTGTTAATCTTTTTTGTCATAAAGTCCCAACGGAGACAAGGTATCCGATTTGTTTAAAGAAGGAGGAGACAACCTTTCATGCTCTTTGAAGGTGTTCCACTTTAAAAAATGTTTGTTTGTTGTCGGTGTTAGATGGGGGTGGGAATGTGCTGGACTTGGCGTCTTTTATTGATTTTGTTTTGGACTGTTGGGGTCGTCTGAGTAGGGAGGAGTTTGAGCTGTTATGTGTGTTGTGGTGGAGAATTTGGTATAGAAGGAATCGGCTGGTGCACAAGAAGACTGCTTTTGATGTGGAAGATGTGTTCTGTTAGGCTGAGTCTTTCTTACAGGATTATCGTCAAAATAATGGCAGTGTGGCTTTAGGTGTGAGTAGTGGGAGGGTGACCTCTCGGTGGCAGGTCCCTGAAAGAGGTTTGTTCAAAATCAATACAGATGCTGCGATTTCTTCCAATGAGGGTCAGTCTGGTCTAGAGGTGGTGATTTGGGATTCCAATGGCCTGATTATGGCATCTGCCTGCTACGGTCTCACAGCTAGTTTTCTTCCTCAAACTGCTGAAGCTATGGCTATTCTTAAAGGGTATTTTGCTTGCTATCAATACTAGTCTTGTCCCTGCTATATTGGAGTCTGATGCTTTGAATGTTGTTAATGCTATTCGCTCCAAGGTCTCTCCTTGAACAGATGTTGGGGTTGTTATTTCTGATATTCAGAGTGTTATTTGTGAGGGTAATGTCCTCTCAGTTAACTTTATTCCCTGTGGATCGAATGTTGTTGCTCATGGGTTAGCTAAATTGGCTTTGTCGTATGTTGGTGAGTCGATGTGGCTGGAAGACTGTCCTTTTGTTTGGAGAGTCTTGTGTTGGGTGATTGCCCTATTTCTTTGTAGAGGTTTCCGTTTTCGTTTTTAATATATTCCTTTTCAAAAAAAAAAAAAAAAAAAAGTTGTCCAAAGTGTTTT
Source organism: Acer saccharum (assembly GCA_030490815.1). NCBI lineage: Eukaryota > Viridiplantae > Streptophyta > Magnoliopsida > Sapindales > Sapindaceae > Acer > Acer saccharum. Next base: position 20,888,551 of record CM059869.1, on the reverse strand, counting down.
TCAAAAATTTCAATTTTTTTCAATATATATATTTTTTTCCATTTTTGAATTTCTATTCTTTTTTTTTTTTTTTTTTTTAATTCTTTACACGGGTGTTTAAATAATTAGAATGTAATTGGTAGTTATTTTACTTAAGTTGTCCAAAGTGTTTTTCAAAAATTTCAATTTTTTTTCATTAATTTTTTTTTCCATTTTTGAATTTCTATTCTTTACACACGGGTGTTTAAATAATTAGAAAGTAATTGTTTTTTTTTATTTTTTTGGAAAAAAGATGTTTTTTAGTAATGCTAAAATGCTTCAAAATTTTCATCCAAATTCATGTCCAACTGATGTATCATCACTATCATGTGATTTGTCAAAATCACATCACTTATTGTATATGGATGGACCTAGTCCACCTGGATCATCTTCTTATCTCATCTTTTTCCTTACCTTTTTAAAGCATATGATTGGTTGTTAATAAAGTGATCGTGGAAACTAATCACATCTTAACCACACATAAGATTAGGTGATGTAGAAAAAAGATGAGATAATAAGAAGATCCAAATCCGGATGGATGTTGATAACTTAGATGCTATATAATGAAGAGAGCTTCTCCTTACAATCCACAAATTATCTATTTATACTCCATTTTAAATTTTTTTATTAATGACAATTTTAACCTAAATTAAAATTACTAAACAAGACAAAAAAAATCTAAAGACACTCCAAACTAGTTTTGTTTTAGAAAATAACGTTTTTTCTTCTTTTGTTTGTTTTTTGTTTTTTTTGTTTTTTTTTTTTATAAACCCTAAAATATCTTCTTCTTCTTCTTCTTCTTTTTCAATATTTTAAAATTTTTATTGATTGAGAAGTGATTGAGAATGATATGCAACCAGAAGAAAATCCTGAAGTGATGCATAATGATTTGCAACTGGAAGAAAATTCTGAAGTGATGGAGAATGATATGCTGCAAGAAACAAGCAATAATCAAGAAGTAAGTATTTAACTATTTTTTAACTTATAAATTTTTTGTTTTCTTGTTGAATTTTTTTTTTTTTTTTTTTTTTAACAGTTCAGACTTTATTCACAAGCCATAAAAGGCCAAGAAACAACAAACCAAGATACAACCAGAGCACCTAAAGAACCACTAAAACACCCACTCGAAGAACAGACAAAAGGGTCATGAAAACAAGCACACCTGAGAACAAACATACCAAAAAACACACCAATCGTCTGATCCTCCTCTAAGAGTCATGCTTCAGCAATTAACTACCAGCATTTCCAATAATTTTTTTTTTTTTTTTTTGGAACAAAAATTAGGAAGCAACAAAGATGAGAGAGCTGCAAAAGTGGGACCTTTTTCCTCTTTCTTTTGCGGTTCCTTTGATTTTTGTTGTTGGTTATGAATATGATGCAATCTCGAGGTACCTGCTTGGAACCACATTCCGTCATTAGGATGGCTGGATGTGGAGCAAGATGGTTTCCTCTTTTTTAGGTTTTAATAACATGTACATAGATTGAGATTTCTAAAAGGCAGCACGAAGGTGCCAGAGTAGTCTTAGGGTTTGCTTATCTATTTTTTTTCACTTCTCGTAAATGTATATAGCATAGCTTTATCTGCGTCTGATGGTTCCTGGGCAAATCTATCCAGCCAATATTGTATCACTGTATGCCTTACCTGGCCTAAGGAGGAAAAAATGGAGGATCTATTGTTTCAAGATCCTCTGTTTCACTGTGTATGAGTATGTTTTGCTTTTACAAAAAAAAAAAAAAAAAAAGGATAGAGTCAGCACAGGGGACCTCAAAAGCAAGACAGACCAAAATCGGGGCTAAGGCTCTAAACATCACCCCACCTTAATTTTCATTCAACAAATATACAAAATAAAAAATGAGGTCATCATATGAGTTGTGCAACTATTGTATACATGGTTTTTTTTAACTAGTTTTTTTTTTTTTTTTTTTTTTTTTTTTTTTTTTTTTTTTTTTTTAAATTTTTTTTAATTTTGTTATATGTTAAAATTAAAATTAAAATTCAAAAATAATAATGGGTAAAATATTAAAATAAAATGGATTGTCTTTAGAAATTTTTATTTTTTTTTAAATGGAGTGTCTTTAGAATAGGAGTGCCAAAAGATAAAAAGGATAATTTTGGAACCAAAGGAAGTGTCTTTAAAATTTAAATTTTGAGAATGGATTGTCTTTAGAAAAGAAGTGTGAAAAGAAAAAATTAGATTGTCAAAAGAAGCTCTCTATAATGAAATGTCATATAATGATATTGACAACTCACATGTTATGTAATGGGCAAATTTTCTTTATAGACTAACATTATTTTATGAGTAATACTACTTTACCTAAATTTGGAGTCCAAATTTAGTGCCCAAATGATGTGATACCATTGTAATCCATTCATTTAAATCATACAAATCTAATACAATTTAAATAAATGGATTATTTAGGCACCAGATTTGGACAAAGTAGTATTATTGTTATTTTATTTTATTTTTTGAAAGGGGAAGTAGATGTTTGTTGGATTTTAATATAATTATTTAAAATAAAAAATTGAGAATACTTAAAAATAAATAAATAAATAAAACTATTGAGAAGTATTTTGTTTTGTAACTCCCATTTGGGTCCATAATTCCAAATAAAAAGGGACTTGCTCCAGAGGAGAGCTCCTGGAAGAGTGGTCTCTCCAGAAACGGTTAAACATACAATTTCAGTTTCTCTCTCCCAGTCCCACCAAATTATTTATAACCTTTATCAATCAAGTAAGTCTTTCTTTTCTTTTTCGTTTTTTAAACTATTTTAATTTTTTATTTCTGGGTTCATGAAGTTGTAATTCGGATGTCTTCTTGAAGGGAAAGGCAGTAGAGATTAGAGGGAAGAACACAATCATTTTTGTGGGTTTTTTTGTTTTGTTACGTTGGATTGAGCTCAGTGCTTGTGTTTGTCTCGATTGATTGAAGGCTATATAGTTTTGTCTTTATTCCGTTGAATTCAATAATGAATTTTCTTTTATCATGGATAGGGATTCAAATTTTTTATTTTTCGTTTTTTTTTCCCTGTTTTCTCAGCAAATGATGTCATATTTTACTTATAATGTTGGTAGATTTTGTTAATTTAGGCTATGTGGGTATCAACTTAATAATTGTGTAGTTAACAAGTGCAAAAATGCTTGGTAAGTGTTGAGAGTACCAGTTTAGTGTATAAGGTTGAAGGGTAGAATCGTATTGCCTAGGCGGGACAACATTGGGTATGGACCATTATATTAGGCCATGCTTTTGGTGCTATCCTACTGAATAATGTTCCTGGTTAGGGTGATGTTGACGCATCCTAACCTTTGGTAATTTTCACATATATTAACTCTTCACAAGTTCGGAATGCAGTTTATGGTGGCAAGTTAAATGTAGATAACATGGTGTACTTTATAGCACTTTGTGATTATAAACATTATGGTTTGCAACAATGTAGTAGTATGTATGTAATTTTATAATGCTTTACGTGTCAATTATGCTACTTTTCAGTGTCCATGTGATAGATGGTGATGTTAGCTCATGTTATCTTGTTTCAGAGGATATGGAAACTCATATAGAAGACAAAAATGTGATAACAGGAGGTGAATCTGGTGTGGGTGAAGTTGATGCTATCCAGGAACCATATGTGGGTATGGTGTTTGAGACAGATAAGGCCGTTAAAGCATTCTACGATGAATATGCTAGACGGAAAGGATTCTTTACCCGAATTATTTCATCGCGGAAGTCAGATCGCGATGGATCATTAATCTCACGCCGACTAGCATGTAATAAAGAGGGATTTAATGTCAACCGTCAGAAACCAGGAGGTGTCCGTGTTCGTAAGAGAGAAAGCATTAGGGGAGGTTGCAAGGCAATGATAAAGGTGACAAGAGAGAAGCCCGGGAGATGGGTTATCAAAACCTTTGAGAAGGATCATAATCATGGTCTTGTAATTTCTTCAGACAAAGCTCGACCAGCTCCAGTAAGTAGCCTTCACATTGTTAAAGCATTAATTTATTGATCTGTTCATTTCACCTTGTATGTGTCTCTGCACACTCACACACATGATGCTCCCTCAGCATGACATTTGCACATCCACAAATTGATATGGTCACTCAGTAGTTCTTCACCTTGAGCCATAAAACATCAAAACTTTCTGTTTATGAGATCATCCCATTTTGTGATAATTGTGCTATAAATCATTGCTTTAATTTCCTCGAAAACATTAATGATGAATGAAATGATGACAGGAATTATTAATGATTGCTTCTTCTTTTTTTCCCATAAATATTTGATGTATTGGCCCTTCTTTTAGTAATTTGCTGTCCTCTCTACTTAGATTGTTTAAGAAGATGGAAAAACTATAACTTCCAACCCTACGTAAACTACTGTTAATTTTTTAATGAGGAGAATGATAACATTGTCTCTTATCATCTTTGGATTATTTCATCCGAGTGGCTGCATGTTACATCAAATTTAGGTTAAAACCCCCTATAGGGTTTTTTATTTTTAACTAAAGTTTGAAACTACAAGCTGTTTTTGGTATATAATAGGTTAGTTTTCATCAAAATTTTTGAAAAATGGTCAAACCTAGGGGGTATTTCGCCATTCTCCCATAATCTAAATAATAACTGTAGTGCTAATGTCAGCCAAATATGTTAAATTAAACAAATTCAACGTAAATTCAAAGACCTAGAATTTCAGTTTTGAATTACTTTTTGTTCCAAAATTTTCCTTGGCCTTTAGCTTGCATATCAGGAGGTTTCCTGTAATTATATTCTCTGCTCTGGGTATGTTTTAATTTTCTTCTATTAAGATGTCTGCAATGTTAGGACTTTGATACTGCCTGAGTTAAATATGATACAATAGTTTCACTTTTTCGGGTAATGAAAGAACCAAAAAATTGTCTTGGTTACAGGTTGGGTCTGTGGGGAAATGACTTGATAAATAGTTCAGCATTGTAGAGGACCAGTTTGGCAATAGTTTTGTAGGAACAAGGTGTGACACGTGCTGCAGGTGCTGCAGGTGCTGCAGGTGCAGTGATGACAGAAATGATTTCATGTTTGTACGCCTTTTATTAGTGATGGTGATTTTAGTTGGCTCTGTAGATTAGATGAATTTCTACAAAATGATATTTATTTACATGGCATTCTAATGAAAATCTGGAACTACAACTTAAGAAGTTCTTTGAAGAATGAAGATTTTGAGGTTTGAAATTACTTGTATTGATGAACCTGATAAATATTTTTACTACACAAGCTAGTTGTGCACTTTTAACTGATATATAAAATATAATTAATTTGGTTAGTTCTTTATGTCCGCAGAACATTTCCGGCTGTTTTTGTCATGTGAAGCAATTGGTTGTTATGGTGAAACTTATCAAAGTTTATGGAAATGATGTAACCTTTAGTTCTGTATATTAAATGCAATGCATTATCTGTTCAGGTTGATTTATGAACTTGTATATTTAGTAACATCTATCCATCATGTTACATAATGAAAGAATATGATTGATATATGGAGTGAAGCAACGGTTTCTTCTGTGAAGCACTTCATTTTTTTTTAAAAATGGCAAAACACTTCAAAATTGTTTGGTCTTGTAAGTAGTGGATTTTTTTTTTTTTTTTTCTTCTCATTTCTAGCTTTCTTTCTATTTTTCTATCTATTAGGTTACATCTTTTGGCATTTCTTTTATTTATTTCCATTCTACCTCAGCTAATAATGTGTACTAGTTTCTTGAGATAAAACAATCAGAAAGTCAAGTGGTTGTAACTCCTGAAAACGTGGATTATCAAGTTTGGATTAGATGTGATTCCTTAGGAACCCAATAAAGAAAGTTTTACTGGAAATTATTTCTCTGGCCCTGCCTAACTAAAATGGACTGTGAATAGGATTTTTGGATTATCTTTACTCCTGTCCTTGTTTCTTTTGCATGCTTTGCTGTTCACTGATTCTGTCTTCTGTCTTACTGTAATAAAGTTGCTCTTGATTCTGGGAAAAAGCAACCACCTTCGGGCTTTGTCCAATACTCATTGCATGATTTAAGGCATTTTAGGGTATATCTGTATTTCGATATCTGAATCATATCTGTATTTCGATGTCACAGGATGACAAAGATAGGAGAATTCGAGAGCTATCTTCAGAGTTGAATCGTACAAATCAACAGTTAGCAGCGTGTCAAGAACAGCTGCAAACAGTGCTGGCTTATATTGAGGAACACAACCAGGGCGTATCAAAAGCAGTTGAAAATGCAGTTCGTAATATCAGTGAAGTTGAGTCTGATGATATTATGTATTGCAAGGGAGAATTTGGAAAAATATCACATAGTTTTGGAATTAGGTAAAAACTTCTTGTCCATCGGCCAAAAACTCTCATGTTTGGAGGGTTTTACCTAATTCCGAAAGCATAATGTTGTTTTTCGAATTCTCTCAATAGTTAATCAATGTGATCTTTCACAAGACTTAATAGATATTGGGAACGGCTTTAATTAATTAAATGGTTGCATTGACAAAATAAAGATTATACAAAGTGTATTAGGGGAAAGAAATTTAGAACAATTTTGGTCCTCTTACACATTTAGGGCATGTTGGATAATGTTTGCCCACTCTCTTCCTCTCTCAATCTTTGCCCGCTTTCATTTTGGTAATGGAATATACAATATAGTGTAAGCCATAATCTAAAATTGGATGGAAAAATTGGATGGAAGTTGTCAAGGGATTATAGCTCTAACTATTGTGACTCTTAATGTTTTTGCCCTCCTTGTCCCCAAAACTGCACTCCTTTTTCAACACATTCAGTTTCATATCCGTCTTTCAGTGTTCTACCACAAAATAATGCAAATCCAATGTTAGCCAAATAGTGAACAAAGAAAATAGGAAAGAGTCAAAAAAAGAATAAGATTTTATTTATTTATTTAAATGGTCGAGAACCAGAGTTGATACTAAAGAAAATGTATAGTCAGGGAGAGATGAATTACCAGGTACAAAAGAAAGAAAAAAATCAAGGTGTTGTAATAATTAATTGATTTATTTAGGTTTTGGGAATAGTATTGTAATAAATTGAATGCATAATGTGTCATGCAAGGGAGAGAAATATCATTTTAAAAATATTTTTTAATATTTCGAGTCTCTCTCCTCTAAATCCGAATTATTTTAATATTTCAAAAAAAAAATTAAATTTTTTTAAATGGTCTCTAATATTTCATTAAATATAGATTAGTTATAGAGATCCTTAACCATAATGGTGTAAGTGTGAGAGAGTGAGACATTGAGACACCATGTCATCATTCACCTAGTGTTCACATTGTATAAATAAGATAAATCAAGCCATTGGGCCTCTTGCCAATGTGTGGGTGTCCTCTCCCCTCTTGTGGGAGTAGTTGTCCGAGCTGTGCTAGTAGTGTTCAATCATCGTAAGGTCCCGGCAGTTGTTGTAAAAAAAAAAAAAAAAAAAAAAGATTAAAATTTCTAATTAAAAATTAATAAATATTATGAATCGGAGCACTTATTAATTAAGAAATTAAAAAATAAACTAGTGAGAAAAATCTTATAATTTACTCTTGGTAAATTGCAATGAAGTACCCTCACGTTTTGCCATACCACAGCCAAATCGTTTTTTAATCTAAAATTGCAATGAGGTACCCTTGACCCATTTGACCAACCTACGCCGTTACTCTCAGCCGTTACCTTCGCCGATCGTCGACCACCGGAGAGAGTGAGTCGACACCACCTACACCAGAAGGTGCGAGAAATGCCGACCGTTCTATCTCTCAAAAGGATCGTCACGAAACGAAGTCGTTTTGGTGGTCAAACCATCGTTTGAAATCATCGCTACCGTCGACATCATCACCATTGCCAAAGCTTCGTCGCCAGATCTACGCCTATCCGTCGTGAATCTGACGAAACCGATCACGCCAACGAACTCAGCACCGTTCGATCTTCCAGATCTGACCATCGACGGAGTTAACCGACACCGTTGATGGACCACCGGTACGGATCCAAACCGCCGGTACGGCTCGCCGTTAAAGCCAAGGTTGGTCAAATGGGTCAAGGGTACCTCATTGCAATTTTAGATTAAAAAAACGATTTGGCTGTGGTATGGCAAAACGTGAGGGTACTTCATTGCAATTTACCTTTACTCTTTTGTCTTTAAAGACTTCAACTTTTGGTGTTTTGTCTTCACTTCACTCTTCACAGTTGAAACCTGAAACACAGACAGAATATAAAAACACACAAGAATTGAAAACGAACATTTCCACCAATTCTCATTGATTGATTCCTGAAGAATTATCTCAAGAACCCGCTGAGCTGATCGAAATCCAGAGTCGATTTAGGTTTTTAATTTTCATTTTAGGGTTTGTTTTTTCTTCTGTTGTTTTTGGACTGTTTATGATCAATTTCTTCATCATTTCCTCCGATATGTTGCACATTTCGCCTTGAATTGATTTCTGGTACGAACATGCACTTCATTTATTATGTTTTTCCTATTTATACATATTTGTGCTTCTTGGGTTATTTTATTTATTTATTGTGAAGTGCTCAATTTATATATGTTTTATGAATACTGAAAGATTAGAGAATAACCCAATTGAGTTTTTGTGTGATAGGTTAAAATTAATTTTTAAGTTTGATAACTTCATTGATTGAAAAACCAATTTTGTCTGAATTTATACCAACATTGTCATGGAGCCTAGCAGACATTGCCAATCTCTTTAATGGTGAAGGAATGATCCCAATAGTATGCACTATGTAGTGGGATAAGGTCTTGGGTTCGGTTCAATTCTCGACAATGGCCAAAAGAAACTACAACTTAAATCACATAGTAAGTAAGTTTTAGTGGTTTCTCTCAACTATAAAGATATTATGATGATGATAGGTGCCCGGTTTTAGTATTTGAGTTTAATTTTGAACTTTGAATGTAAATTACCTACATTTGATTTCTTAGGTGCGGTTCTCAGATCCCCTATGTTGCTTATGAATCGGTTACTTGATGTCGATATATGTTAGTACTATGGACAGTATGGTACCTCTCCTTATTGGGACAAATCAAAATCTGAACCTAATCAAATTAACTGACCTTATCCCTGTTAAATGTTGAACAAAACTTGTTAGTGGTTGTTTACATTGTTACAATTGCTGTATTTTATTGAAGAGGTCGGGTTTTCCTGCTAACAGTGATTTGATGCTACATATGATTATTCTTTATCTTCCATAGGCTTGGATCCCTTTTTATTTTATTTTATTATGCTTAAGACTACATATTTTGATTATCTTCTAATTTTCCAATAGGGTTATGATGGCAAGCACCTCTGGCCAAGAATTTACTTCAAACAGAAATTATAGACAATGGTTAGCTGAAACTTTTGATGGCCATGAAACAGGAGATGATGAGCTCTCAGATAATTTGGATGGAAATAATAATTTCATTCAACCTTCCGATGGAATTTTTCCTTTAACTTCAGAACTTACAGAACCATATATTGGCATGGAGTTTGCATCAGCAGAGGATGCTAGGGAATTTTATGAGATGTATGGAAGGCGCATGGGCTTTACGATAAGGAATAATCGTACACGTCGGTCTCTTAAAGATAACTCAGTAATTGGTCGAGAGTATGTTTGCTCTAAGGAAGGTTTTCGTGCAGAAAAATGTACTGGTAGAGAGAGCAGAGTTTTCCCAGCACGCCCTGCCACAAGAAAGGGATGCAATGCCATGTTGAGAATAGCTGCAAAGGATGGAGGAAAATGGGTTATCTATGGTTTTTTAAAAGATCATAATCATGAGCTTAATCCCAGCAAAATACCACCTCGTCGATCACATAGAATTGCATTCTCTGAGGTACAGAATAATCAATCATACACTTGGTCTCTTGAAATTAAATTCCGATAATTTTTCTCAAATTTCCTTTCTTTGAGTGAGTTTTCTGGCATGTTTTATCATTTAGTGACACCGGAGCATCAATTTCTATGCCTATATATGCATATCTTATATTTCCAATTGATTTGGATAAGTCCTAAGTGGATATAAATTGGGATCTGATTACTTCTTTATCATTTAGTTTTTGTGACTGAGTTTATCCAATTGACATGACAATACCTTTTCTCTGAATTTAATTCAAACTTTTTAAGGTTTTAGAAGAAGAGACCTAGTTCGTTGCTTTCCATTCCTCTTTGGTGTTCCAAATGCATTTTTAATTTTGTAAATGGATCGAAGATGAAGGTATAACCTTTGCAAAGTTCAATATTGCTATGTCAAGCACACAACAATGTTGTGGAGCTTGCTGAGGACATGGACGGTGGAGTTCATCTTGAAAACATTTGTTTTCATTTACTTTTATTTTATGCTTTTTGATAGCAGAACACACGATTGAGAATGTTTAAGAATCCACTGCTCATTGAATTGAAAGGTATTTTGGAAATTTAAATTTTTCTACCATGGTGTCTTACACTCACAAGATAGTTGCTCTACTTATATTCTCAGAATTCTGTCCATTGGCAAAAGCATCCCAATTCTGATATAGCCCTTAATAATCTCACTAAATCCCAACAACATTTGATGATTATAGGTTAGCATATACGAAAGATTCTGCACGATCTACATTATCTTGTTTCTCATTACACTATGAATGTACTCATAGGTACTCTATACTCTCTGTGCACATGAAGTTTTTACAGGATAACACTTTCAGTGCCAAATTGTAAAGTTAAACACTAAAACTCCATCTAATTCCACAATGATATTGTACATATTATGTTTCTCCATCTTTGATTGCTAGTGGAAAACCTGAAGTACCCTTCTTTAGTGACAGTTGCTAAGTTGCATGCCTATAAAGGTTCATCTTCGCTCCATTAAATCACAAACATTTGGTCCACCATAGCCAAGGAAACATCTTTAACATGATGATCAAAATGAGGTTTAGTTTGTGTTTGCTTTGTGTTTTACTACATTCATATATTTTCTAATTGGCTAATTGTATGACCACAATCATTCTCTGAATATGTACCTTTAGTCTTAGATCCAGTGAGTTATTCCCCAAAACTATGTTGGACCAATCAAGTTTTGAACTCAATCTTCACTGATTGCAGCTTATGTGCTGACAGGGCTTTCTATTTTCCTTGTTTAACTATTCTATAACATTTTACGAAAGTCTGTTTTTTCAACTATTATGTAGGATGAGAAGGATCTTAAAATTCGAGAACTGTCTACAGAGTTGCATCGTGAGAAAAAGAAATCTGCAGCTTATCAAGAACAGCTATGGACGGTTTTAAAATATATCGAGGAACACACTCAACGGCTTTCTTTGAAAGTTCAAGTAGTGAATAATATAATGAGAGAACTGGAATCTGAAGAGCAAGATAGCTCATACTCCGACTAGAGTGTCATTTGAACCATCTTTACTGGTATAAATGTAAGTTGCTGTGTATATTGAGTAAACTCTTATTGCAATTGTGAGTATGCAATAGACAGTTCTTCTATCTTAAGCTATAGTGTTGTTGAAATGATTTCATGAATTTGAGGCACGATATACTGTGCCACACTGCCAGTTTAAAAGAAGAAACTTCACTGTACAATGTGGCTCGGTGGTGAAAGGCACTTTTTCAACCTATCAATGTCTCATGTTCGAATTGCTCATCTATATGTAAATAATAATAATAATAATAATAAATAAATAAAATAAAATATAAAAATCGGACAATAAAGCCTCCATTCTCATGATGTTTTTATGTATTGATCTTAGAGACATCATTGAAAAATAAAGCCTCATGAGGTCTTATGCATTGACCATTGAGCTTCTTTGAAATCTAAGAAAAATTGACGATTTTGTCAAATACAACCCAAATTTTTTCAATAACACAGCCCGTGTTACATCAATTAAAATGCACAAAAAGTAATGTGAAAATTTAAGATATTTTACACATTTTAACCACTTCAAGAGCCGATTCAATTGGTTTTGTCCAAAAACTTCCCCAAAAAACTTCCCTCAAATCTTCAGACCAAAATTTTTAGTAGATCCACATCTTTGTTCAAGTTAGAAAATGGAAGAAGAAGAGAAAGAAGGAAAGTAGAGACGAAGAGAATTGTCGTGGAAGAGAGAAGAAGAAGAAAGGAAGAAAGTTAGGAAAAAAAAAACTAAAAAATTTAAGTGGTCGGGGCTATTTCTATAATTTTGGTTAAAGGATTAAAATAAATTATTGAAATATGGTTATAAATAGCTAAAATATGAAATTGTTGTAAATAAATGAATAAATATATAATAAAAGAAAATATATGGAGAGAGACGAAGATGTTTTTACTAATAATTGAGAGTTCTACTTATATTCAAAATAGAAAGCCATATATATATATATATAAATTTTCTATTATCAGTTCATTATGACAATAAATATATCAAGACGAAGAATATTGACCACTAGATTTACATACTTTGACTCAAAGTGTATGCACTTGTCAAAACTTCTTCATAATCTATAGTCCACATCCTTCGTTCTGATATATCTATTGTTAAGACGAATTGACAATAGAAAGACTATATATAAATATATATATATATATATATATATATATAGGCAAACAATCAAAGGGATGATAATTGTAATTTCCTATCTAAATTGCCACCTATTTTTATTTAAGGATGAAGCAATTGAAGAGCTCTCCTCCACCTGCAATCATAGGTGGATTTCCACTCATACAAGCGGTGGAGAATCCACACAATTTCACAACACTTTCCCTTGGATTTCCATCACTTGTATTGTAATTTTCCAGGAAAAAAACCCAATGGGACAAAACCTAGGCAAAATATATACAATGATCTTCTCAATCTAGTGGGGTTGGACATTATTAAAAATGTCTCATTAAAAACCTTGTTAGAAAAACCCAATAAGACAAAAAATCTGATCTAAAGGAAAAATAGTACAATGCACATATATCCAAAATTATTGTTTTCTTCATAATTCTCATATTTATACTTTGCTAAGAAAAACTCAGTGAGATAAAAACCTAAGTAAAGATATCCATTGATCTATCGAATCAAAGTAATATATTATGATGATCTTCTGGATCAACGTAACATATATACGATGACCTATTGGATTAATGTAATATTGATGATCTTTATAGATAAAAAGATTTTTGGGTGTGCTTTAGAGAATTGCATCATTAAAGACCTTATTAGGAAAACCCAATGGGACAAAAACCTATTGAAAGGAAAAATAGTACAATGCACATATGCCCTAAAATATATAATATATTTCATTTGATATGCTCTCCTGATGGAACGCTCCCCTGATAAAAATTCTTTTGAAGCAATCTTCTAAATTGATGAACTGATGCACACTGATGTTTATTTCATGAAATGCAATAACATCATAAATGATTGGAGGTAGTATAAGCAAAGACTTGCTTTATGAATCATTATTAAATTGTTGTGTCATTATAGGTAAAAACATATCTCATTTGTGAACGAGCCTTCTGTGGATCATATAGATATTCGACATCAACATAATCAAGTAAATCTGAAAAATTGTTAGATTTTGTATAAAATAATTCTAAATCTTTCGTTCCATAAAGGTAACGAAAAAGATGTTTAATCTCATTCCAATGGCTTTGAATTGGTGCTGAATTGAATCTAGCAAGGATATTCACAGATAATGCAATATCTGGTCTAATATATTGATCCAGGTATAACAAAGCACTAATTGCATTAAGATATGATACTTCATAACCAAGTATCTTTCACCATTTTCTATAGGTTGGAATGTATCTTTCTTAAGATCAAAAGTTCTAATAACTAATTGATTACTCAATAAATGAGTAATATCCATATGGAATCTTTTCAGAATCTTTTCAACATATTCCGATTGATGGACAAGAATTTCATTTGATCTATGCTTGATCTTCAGGTCGAGACAATATTTTATTTTTCATGTCTTTCATTTTAAACTCGTTTATCAAATATTTAACAGTTTTCAAGAGCTCTTCGTGAGCTCCAATTAAATTCATATTATCAACATAAACTGTGGATATAGCAAATCTAAATTCTAATTTCTTTATGAAGACACGTGGGTATATAATATAATTATTATACCTTTATTTTATCAGATATTCATTGAGACTGTTATACCACATCCATCCAGATTGTTTTTAATCTATATAAGGATTTTTGTAAGTTCATCAAATACAGATTACAAGATCTCTATTATATGCTTCTAGCATTTTAAATCCTTTAGGGATTATAAATATCTGTATTGAGTGAACCATATAGATAAACGATCATTACGTCTATAAGACGTATTTCAATCCTTTTAGAGGCAGCCAAATATATCAAAAATTCAGAACGTAATCATATTCATCACTAGTGAATACCAAGTTTTTGTGAGAAACCTTGTACTACGAGTCGTGTCTCATATCTCACGATCTTGTTTTTCTTATTACGTTTCCTTATCTCTATTAGTATCCAATAGGTTTGACATCTCCAGGCATCTGGATTATGGATCCAAATACTTTACGTTTGGCTAATAAAGTCAATTCAGTTTGAATTATTTCTTACCATTTAGGCCAATCATGCCTCATCGGTATATTTTTATGTATGTTTTTCGCCCTTATTTCCTATGTAATAATCTTGTTTCTCAAGTAATGTAGGTGTTTTCAAAGGTTTTGTGAGCTGTGCATGTTGTTATCTCTACAAAAGGTGCTTGTAAGCTTTTAATGAGAAATTAGAGCAAAAATGAGAAGAAAAGGGCAAAAATGTCAAGTTCTGCGGCATAGACCGTAAGCCAGGCAAGAGCCTCAACCGCGGCATAGCCATCGGTACATTCCAGAAGATATACGCGGTGTAGGCCGTTGCCTAGACGTATGCTCCAACCGCGGTCCAAGCCGTGAAAGTATCCAAAGAGTCACTGCTTAACAGGACCGCTGCCAATGCAAGTGTTCAGGCCGCGGCACAAATAACGGTCACTCGATTCCCAGTTTCCTCAGGAGAAATTGAAGCCCTAATTTGGTGGACCAATTTATAAATACTTCCTATTTTATTCCAAAAACCAGATCTCTACGGTAGCTTAGAATCAAAAACCCTACTTTCACGAGACATCTTTCATCACCCATAAACCAATTCCATTTTACACACCCGACATCATACAAGAAAGAAGACTCGAAGATTTGGATTCGCACTTGAAGATTGAGGAATCTCTGCCTGATCAACATGGGTTTCTTCTTTATTTTCTCTTCTTGTTTATTTCTTGTAGTCATGTGTCACTAAACCCCATTCTAAGGGATCAATGTGAGGATTGTATGGATATTGGGTGTTGTCAATGACTTATTTTTAGAATATTTATTCAAGTTAGTTTCATTCAAGTTTTGACAGTTTTCAATCTCGGTTTGTGATTAAACTAAATGCCACTTTTTATTTCAAATTGGGTGAGAGAATTATTTGAGGATTTGATTAAGTAAATGCCATGCTTTATTGAATCATGCACTAATTGAATGGAAAATATTTAATGAAGAAAATGCCACTCTAAATTGATTTTTGCCTTTTAAATCTTTGAGTTTAAAATACATCTTTTCCAAAACTTTTACTAAATGCCATAGAGGAGTGAAGGTTTAAGGTAATTTATTTCAATCATACTAAAGAAAAGATTTGGTCCTAACTTGAATAATTAGGCAGTAATGAGGTCAAATTGATGATACCCAATTGTTCATAGCTTGACTCTATTGATTTCCTAGTCTCATCATCATTCATATTCACTCTCAATTGATTTTAGTTGTGGTTTGAGATATAATTAGGTGTTTAACTTTTGAAATATTTTAATTTTGCAATTCAAAATTAGTGATTTAATTCAGTTAATTTATTTTTCATACACTTAGACTAGATTTTACACTAGAGTATTACTTGTAAGTTTTAACCAATAATTAGAGGTGTCAAAAGGGCTTTTAATAATTTATTAAAAACTATATCAAGTCAAACTATCTTTAAAATAATTTTAATAAAAAACCATTTCTTTAAATAACAAAAAAAGCTAACAACGACCTGGCCACTTGGGAAATATAAAGACAGTAAAAAGTATTTTTATTTAAAAAGACTTTATAATTGTCATTTGTGGAGATTTGTAAGATTTATGATATCCCAAAGGCCAACATATATTAAATAATATATTTTTTTTTAAAGAAGTTAAAGTTTAAATATTAAAATAATAAAAGACAATAAATAATTAAAGATACGTTGAAAACTGAAAAGGGTAGAGGGAGACATTGGCAAGTTTTCATGTAAGGCCACGTTTCAATTATATTATATTTATAAGTAAATGTTGAAATAAATATCAACAAATATTGTTTAGATTAGTGGCAACTGGCAAGTCAACCTTACACTGTGACAAAGGTTTGATTCCAACTCTGCTCATAATTTTCAAAATAAAATTGATTTTATTAAGGGCCCAAATCCGATTGGCCCCAAGTGCAATCCGACCTGGCCCTTTAACACTTTGGGCTTAAGGGCTGGGCTTAACACAATGTTCTGAAATTAAAAGTTCGGGCCGGGCTGGTGCGCATAGTAATTGGGCCTGAAAATTTTAGGCTAGGCTGGCCCGGCTTGGCCCTTTTGACACCTCTGCCAATAATCCACTTAATCTTCGAGAACAATCTTTCAAAAAAAAAAAAAAAAAAAAAAACTTCAACAATGCCTTTGTCTACAATCATTGATATTTTGAGTTTTATAATGATCATTTATAATTTCAGTAACTACTGTGTATAAAAATATATCATCAATGATTATTTTTTCATTATTCCACATTTCTCTGATATGATTTATAGAAATTTTCTCATGTCTATATTCTTGTATCCCTTCATAGATTTCATCAACTTTAGGGGATTTTGTCACTTTAGTGACTTGTGTATCTTTAGGGATATCTACCTTTTCTGCAGTTAATTTAGAGAAAGTGAATTTATAACTCGAATTTTGTTTACATTAGGATCCTGATAATTTACTTTCCTCTTCTAGAAAAAATACCTTTTGAAAAGGTTTATAAACTTATAATATGCATCAAATGATTTATTTGTTTCCTTTTGCTTTGATTGTTCTTAAGGAACAATCACCCGGCCGGGTTTATAATATGGCAACTTATAAAATTTCATTACATTTAATATATCAGGTAGTTGATTAATTATCATCTGATAATCAATTATCTTTCGTATTTTAGAGATACAAAGATTGAAATGAGACACATTTATTGCATATAGAGAACTAAATTGATATCTCTATTTTGTACAAGAGTAACTTTTCATTTACGCTTCTTTTCTGGAGAAAACTTCCATGTATACATTTATGAGAGAAAACCAAAAGTAACCATATGAAACATTAAACTTTTGTTAGTAACCACTTTTGAAAATTTAATTGTTAATAACCACCTTTAAAAAAAAAAATCAGTGTATGTCCATAAATTACAAGAGTACCCCTGAAATTAGTTTTTTTTTTTTTTTTTTTTTTTTTTTTAAAAAAAAAAAAAACCTCAAACTCAAAATCATGGCTAAAAACTTGAATGTTGAAACTTGAAATCATGACTAAAATGAAATTTGAAACTTGAAATCATGATTAAAATGAAATATGTGAAACTTGAAATCATGCCCAATTTCCTTTCTTTCCCAAATTCCCCAAATTCACAAATTAGGTTTTTTTTTTTTTTTTTTTTTTTTTTTTTTTTCTGTTTCCCCTTTTTTGTAGATCACATCGCCGGCGGAGGGGGGCTCCGACGATCGTGAATCCTAGGCGAACGGGGCACGAAGAAGCAGCGCACGGTAACGGCAGCAGCGCGCAACAGCAGTGAAGCACGACGACGGCGGCACCCCTTCGTTCGTGCAGCAGCAACGCGACAGCGCCATCGTCGTGCAGCCCAGAAGGACGCTGGCGCTCGTCGACACCTTCGTCGGTGCTCGGCGACACCTCAAAGCACGTTGGCGGTGACTTTGAGGGAGAGAGAGAGAGATCGGGGAGAGAGTGTTTTGGGGATGGTTTTTATATGAGGGCTTTCTAGTAATTTCTCAAAAACATATTTATTTACAATTAAAATTTTGTTTGTGGTTACAAACAAAATTTGTATGTTTTATGTGGTTATTTTTAGCAATTTCCACTTTGATAAGTAATCCCGTTGATCCATTCTGAGTATGAGTACATATGAAAACTAGATGTTCAACATCAATCCCAACTCCTTCGCAATATTCATCAAATATCAGTAAATTCAATATTATCAAGGTGCATTGACTGGATTGGATAATTTAGAAATTATTCCCGAAAAAATGATAATCTATGCAAGTATTATGGAGATGCTTGATAATAAACAAACATGTGATCATCTCGTAGATATATCAATTAGAATCATAAAATAATGAAAAAGTTCATTTGGTGGATAAATATGTCCACATATATCCCCTTGAATGATGGGATTCAAAACCAATTTTATAATGAGATGTGGTCTTATTACTAATCTCCATTGTGAACATGAAGTGCATATATTATTATGAAATTAAAGAATCTTCTGGCTCTTTAATTGATATCTATAATAATTTTTGATGATCCTACGTATCATCGTAGATCCTTTATGACCTAAACTGTCATATCAAAATATAAGCATTTTTGGATTTGAGAACTTCTAGTTCATAACTACATAGACTTTTACACCTTTTATAACTATGTGATATAATATAGATGAGAAAGCATGCAACTTCTCAAAAATGAGCTTCTGGCCCAAATCATGCACATATATTCAACATTCTTATTATTCATAGTCTCAATCAGTGTTGTAAAAGTCACTAGATGCTAGTTAGGAAGCGATGCACCACCTAGCACCTAGGGGGATTAGTCGGGGATTAGGCGGATGGTCGAAAGTCGACCGTCGACCGGTTGGGAATTTTTTTTTTATACTTTTTTTTCCTGTAATTGAATAAATATCAAAATATTTCAAATATTTTCATATATTGAACCTAAAATTGAAAATCAAATTCCAAAAAACTCAATATTGACTATTGAGAATCAAAATCCATAAACAACTAAAGAAAATCCAACAAACTAAATCAAATTCCAACCAAAGTAAATCAATTTCTAAGTTCCAACCAAAGTAAACAACTAAACAAAATCCAATAAACTAAATCAAATTCCAACCAAAGTAATTCAAATTCCAAGTTCCAACCAAAATAAACATTTAAACAAATTATACAAGTTTCCAACAAATCCACAACAACTAGTAAAGTAGAATAACTAAACAAATTATCCAAGTTTCCAACAAGTCAACAACAACAAGTAAAGTAGAGTAGTAAACAAAAATAAGGTCATGAGTCAAATACGGAAATAAATGTCTGCTCTAAGTGTCTAGCTCTTCTTGTTCTTTTCCATATGTTTCCAACACTTGTTCTTCATTGGACTCGAACTCAAAATCATCTTCCTTTACTGGTTCATCTTCGGATTCAAATTCTTCTTCAAGAATTCTTTAGGGTTTTTGAACTCTAGCACTTCTTTGAGGTTGTGTTATTCCATACGTCCCGGTTGCTTCATCAACCATTTGCGAACTAAGCACCGAATCGGGATCAACTCCTTCATCACCATCATCAACTATCCATCCTTATGCATTACTAGCATCGCCATCACTTGCTAGTAGTACATCTATGTTCAACTACTTATCCTTTAACTTTTTATGCTTATTAATCAATTTGGCATTGAATTGGACGTATACTAGATTGTTCAATCGGTCCACATCTAGTATATTCCTTTTCTTCGTATGTATCTACATAAAACATAAAAGTGAAATTAATCAAATTTTAAAAGTAACTTGCTAATGACTAGTAAATAATAACTTTATAACTTAGACTACTTAGTAAATAACTAAATAACTTACCCCCTTAAAATTGCTCCAATTCCTTTCACACTAGGAGGAATTAGCAGTTAATGCAAGTATTCTTTTTGCCACCCATTTCAAGTTAGGTGTTTGATGTCCAAACAAAGACCACCATTGAACTACATAATAAAAGATAAATAATTAAAATTTAAAGTGAATAATATAGTCCAATATTCTAATATAGTAATTAGTAATATAAAATTAAAGTGAATACTTGTTATTACCTGGATCATATTTCTCATTGTTAACCTCACATGCTTTTATCGCCTGTGTTTTTTCCAAAACCACCCTCTTTGGTGGTATACATCGCCAAGTCAGTCATCATGATGTTTGTTTGCTTCTTAATGTCATTAGGATAGGACATCTCCAAACAACTACATATTGCATACATGATATCACCCTCAGTTTCAATGCTTGGATCTTCATACATATATAAGGGGTTTAAGAGATAGGCAATCAAATGTAATGGAGTATCGAGCTGATCTTGGGCTTTACTATCAATATTGTCAATGATTGGCCGATAAGAATTCTCATCACTTTTCAAGGCTAAATTGATCTCTTCGTTTGCTTTTTTGAGCTCCCCATATAAAAAGCCCATGGATGGCTTTCGATCTCTATCAACTAGTCGAAGCACCCTCACCAAAGGAGCAAATACTTTCAAGCAAGTTGTCGCCCCATTCCAAAAGATGATGTTTAACACAGTAGAGTAGGCCGTCTTCCCCTTAGCAATCTTCGACCATTTGCATTGATCCCATTCCGTGCTAGCAAACATTGCCCTTAAGTTATCCTTTTTCTCCACCAAACTTTGCAATGTTAGGAAAGCCGAGGCAAACCTAGTGACTCATGGCCTCACCATGTCCTTTTTTTGTGAAGGACCTCATCATCCACAAGGTTTTGTGATGTGCATAAATAAAGATCATGAAAGTTTTGGCACTATCAATGATTTTTTTTAACCTTGGTAATTTGACAATATCTTCAAGCATAAGGTGGATAGTGTGCGTAGCACATGATGACCAAAATATGCTAGGCCTCTTCTCCTTCAACATCTTTGTCGTGGCCATATTGTTGGAGGCATTGTCAGTCACTACTTGAACAATATTTTGTGGCCCAACTTGTTCAATGCATTTGTCCACATAATTAAAAATGAGTTTCCCGGTATGTGCCTCGTCGGAGCTTTCCTTGGAAAAAAGGAAAGTGGTACCTTTGCAACAATTCACACATAAGTTCATAATGCTCCTCCTTTTCCTATCGGTCCAAGCATCAGTCACAATCGAACATCCAGTCAATTTCCACTCTTCTTCTTGTTTTTTTTTTTTTTTTTTTATAGCCTTTTTGGTACTAGAAAACTCTTCCTTCAATAGCGATTCACTCAATTGGTATCGACTTGGCTCTTTATATCCCTATCCAAATCAACCAATTGCCTCTATCATTGCTCTGAAGCTATTGTTCTGAATAGCATTGAAATAAATGCCCGCTTCATACACCCACCTAGCCACATATCAATACACAGAATATGTTCTCTGCTTAAAGAGAGCATCATTAATATTATGTTGGCAAAGAGACTTACAAGCACTCATCAAAGATTTAGGGTCGACTTTCGATGCAAACTTATCCATAGGGCCATGAAAGTTTGGTTTTTTCCTTGACCCTAACCCTTCAATTTCTTCTTCATCCTCAATCCCAATGATTTCAACTTCCACTCATATTTCTTGTTCTTCCTTATGCTTAGTTTTTGAAATCCCTACAAGGTTATACTAAACAATCTAGAGGGGGGGGGTGAATAGGTTGACACTCTATTTTTTTAAAAAAAAAATCGAGACTATTGTCAAACATTTGGTGAGCATACAAATTAACCTTTAACACGATTTTTATTAGATAACAAATATCATATGTAAGCTCAAAACACCACCCTTAGTCTACAAACATATAGCAAGAAACAATGTATCTCATATACAAGTATATTCAATGCAAAGCAAATTCCACAAATTGTACTTTGAATAATACAATGTAAATTCACTAAGTAGAACTTTACAACTTGAGATAAAACTTCACAAGATACAATGTTTAAACGCTTATAAAGATAAATGATATATACAATTTTGATCAAATGGAGTGCTTGCATTCCACACTTAACAAAATCTTATTAACAAAGATATCTAGAGATGATGTTTTAAATAAGATTCAACAAAACACATATACAAATATAAAGGAGTTAGAGATAGGAAGAATTAACACGATACTTTTTTTAACATGGTAAAACCTCCAAAGAGGAAATATCCTCGGGTTGAATCTGCAACCATCGACCAACTATCTTTTATTAGATGATAGAGAGAAATCCCTCAAAAGTGATCAACACATGATACACTCCCTTTTGGACTCTACTTCCCTTCCTAGATCATAAAGAGAAATTCCTCATGAGTGATCAACATATGATACACTCCTTTTGGATTCTACTTCTACCCAACCTACGGCTTTCCAATAAAAGTGACATAGCCAACTTTCTATCCAAAACAACATATATCTTTAGAAAGTTTCCCTTGCATGACTATCCGGAACACATCTTAGCCATGACTTCTTGCTTGACTTATCCGGAACACATCCAAGTTAAGACTTCTCTTGCTTGACTATTTGGAACACGTCATAGCCAAGACTTTCCTTCCTTGACTATTTGGAACACATCCAAGATAAGACTTCATGCCTTTTGTAAGGACTTCCTAAATGTGATCAATGAATGCAAAAAGCAAACAAGCACTCAATATAGAATATGAGATCAACACATTCTATGGGAACTAGACATAATCATGTAAGTTCACAAATCAGAATTGTCTAATTGCTATACATGAATAAAAACCTAGAACATGTGAAACACCAAGACACATTCAATTCCTAGATTTATTCATGCAACTAAAACTTGAATCAAAGCATATACACTAAGCACATATTCTAGATTTTAGAACTAAAAAAAATGTGAGGCTATTGATCATTCAAATACATTCAATTAAAGCACAAATAGCCTTAGATTAAAAGCCAGCACAATACACACACAATCATGTGAGGTTTTAAGAAAAACCTAACTCACATTTAAGTTTCTAATTAAGCACAACTAGCTTATAATTGAAGCTCTACTTCTCAATAGCAATTGTTCAAGTAACATGCACATAAAGAAGAAGAAAACCTAAGGTAATTGAAGACTTTAAAGATCAAATCACAAAGAATAGATCAATATATTGGAAATTTGTGCAGTCCCGAATTTTGGTGTAGAACCACCACAAAACTTTAAAAAAAAAAAAGACTTCAAACTTACTTGGAGAAGATAGAGAACTCCAATACGAAGATTCTACAACTTGAATCACTCAAATCGGACAAGAAATGAGAGAGATACGGTGTTCGGAAGTTGAGAAAATCTAGAGAGAAAATTATGCACTTATTTTCTTTCTTTTCTACTTAAATGGAAAATGGGAAGGAAAAAGATATTTAAAGAGAGGGAAAAGAGAGTAATTAAAAACCACCAATGGAGGGCTACCACCTCAGCCTCCCGTGGAGGCTCGTGGCCTCCACTTGCACCCCTTCCGATGGAGGCCACAAGCCTCCACGGGGAAGGGGTGCAAGTGGCAATTTGCCACTCCTCTTCCTTCGCGCACCTTTCGCATTCTTCGACCATATTTCGGCTTCTGAACTCCGATTTCGAATCTGTTTTCAAATTACGAACTGGGACTCCCTCACGCACATGGACATCAACAAAACTTTTATGAAAAATATTGAAACCGACTCGATACACAAGGACGAAAACCATGTACGATAAATGTACGGAAAGTTTCGTAACTTCCAACTCGGAACTTGAAAACTAATGAATGAGTAACTGAAATGACCGGAACTCAATAAGGAATAATATGAGAACATATTTAAGTCCAATATCACAAAAAAAAAAAAAAAAAAAACACAAACAAACAAACACATGAACACACAAGTATGCCATTTTCTAAATATAGTCATAGAGCATGCATTTTACAAAATTTGTCAATTTAAATCTAATGCATCTGCATTCAATGATATGTGTGTGAATGTGTTATACCAATTGAGCACAATGATGCAGGGATACATATGGATGCAATGTATGTGTATGCCTAAATGCCTTGCAAGAGCATTGAGGACTTAATATTCCTTTGATGTGTAATAACGCTTACTCCTCTTGAAGGCTTCACTTTACTTGATAAGTTGCACAACTTCCTTGAAGTTTGATAAACCGTGAATCCTAGTCAACTAATCAATACAAAGGAAATATTGTTTTGATATAGAATAATGCCAACAAGACTCAAAATCCTAACAGTTTTCTTCTTATTTCTTGCATCTTCGATGGCATTTTTTACATCTATCTTGATCCTCCTTCGTTGACCTCGGACACTTAGCCACATTTCCAAATATGTGGGAAATATGTTGTTTCAGACGATATACTCTCCCACCAAACTTCTTTCCACACAATTTGCACTCGACTCTATCAAAATTGGAGGGATCAATCAACTGCCCAAACTCCCACCCAATATCATCCGATTTTCGTTTTATAACTGATTCGTTAGAGGCCCCCCTAGAAGCAAGGTTGGTGTTGGTCGTGTTTCCATGTGAAGAAGTCATATCCTAAACACAACCACAATGGCACAATCCACAATCCACAATTCAAATTACAAATTTTAAATTTAGAATAAACTCAATAAAAATAAAGTAAACAAGTGAAGATGACCGCAAGTGATAGAGCACTAACAATTTTGATTCAATATTTTGCAATGGAGCATCACATCATGAAAATAATCTATAATTATCTTATACTTATTCAATAAACATTCCTCATTAGTAAGAAAAGCACAGTAAAAATGAAACCAAATCCTAAAATAAAAACCAAACCCAAGGTATGAGCAATACCCATCCCAAATATGGTGAGAATAAATTCATGATGCATACTCATCCCAATTTATTATCTTGTAGGTAGTGGGTGCAGGAAAGTAGATCCATTTTCAGATCAAACATGGTAAATTTAGTAACTCATAATGCATCAAAAGCATTTTAATGTAATTCAAGTACTACAATGGAAATTCATTTCAAGAATTCAAGGAATGGAACAAGAAAGCCAAATTTGAGAGAATAAAAATGAACAAAATCCAACAGGCTCGGCAACTAATTTTCTTCAGCAAAGAAGAATAAATTAATTACAATATAAATCAATGGTGCAAAAAGATTCAAAATCTCCCTTTACTGGTAATACAACTGTTAGGGATAATGCCCTAAGAACACATGTTGTTGATCTTCTTGCTGAATTAATAATTAGATTGACATTCTATTATATATTTGTGTGCATTTAATGTTATTAATAGTGTATTAATAATATAAAATTCCATGATTATTAAATGTAATATTAAACATAGTATATAAGTTGTTATGTACATGAGGATTATGTTTAATATAATAATCTTAATTGTCCGTAATTGATAATTAAAGTTGGGATCTTTAATTAATTAAAATTACTAGTACGGTTCATTCCTATTAAGAATGGAACAGTTTTATTCGAACTGTTGATGTGGTGACATTAGAATGAAGGTACTTTGTATAATAAGATTATACAAGACATGGACACGATAAATTGGAATCTTTAATAATCTCCGTCTTGAAATAAAGTATTCCCTTTTATCAATCAGATGGTCATATATGGAACGATCTTAATCCTGAGTATTTAACAAACTCCTACTTATAGAGTTGTGTCTTTTGACTTACTCGGTATGGTTTGCTCTAATTGTCAAACCTAAAAACCTTGTATCTTGGGGACATGATGATATACTTAGCTGGGAATGATAATATACAAGATAGAATCCATTCCTTCTTAATTGAAGTAGACAAACAGTTCTCTTGAGTAAATGATTCGGGTCTTGAACAATAGAGCGCTCAATTTATGATAAGATCATAAATAATTGTTCATTAGAGAATCACGGGCACTCAAGGATAAAGATGTAATTGAGAGGTCAACGGATTTGAACCTAGCTTATATTACGAACTGTTTATGGAGGATTGATCTATATGTAATGATTATATCAATGGACTGTTCGATTCCTATTCGAGTAATTAATTCTATAATGACAAGAGTGCAGTTCCAGTTTTTTAGTGGAATAAATCTGGAATTAATAAATCTAATATTTGATTAAAGAGTTTAATTAAATATTAAAGATTTATTGGAGCTTGAAATTGTAGATCCATGTGTCCCCATACCATCTCTATAACACTGTATTGAACATTAAGGTATACTGAGGCTTAGTGATTAATTTGGAATTAATCATCTATACATAAAGAAGTTTATGTATTGTTTTATTAATTAAATAATGTTTGATTATTTAATTATATATATTAAATAATATTTTGATTATTTAATCATATATATATATATATATATATATATAATATAATAAGTTGATTATTTTATTATATATATTATAATTTGTTTTTTTTAAACAAGTATATATATATATATATATATATATATATATATTACATTTTTAGGGTGGTAAATTCGGTGGATTATTGATAACAATTATTGTTATCAATAGTCAAATAAAGGGTGGGTTAAATTATTGAGGTTAATAGTCAAAAATGGGGTGGGTTTCATTATTGAGTCAAGAATGGGTAAACGGCAATTAGTCTTCTTGCTTTTGAAATAATGAAAGCTTTGTTTGTTTATTTTTCTTCATTGCATTAAAAGCAATGTGAAGAAGCTATGTGAAGAACAAGCTTCTTCTCTATGCTTCTTTTTTCCACCCACCCTATGATAATTATGGTTGAAAAAAATTCACCACCCAATGCATTGCTCTCTCTCTCTATATATGTTAACACACGCCCAAAAGTTTTTAGAGAAATTTGGTTTTTGAAAAACAAAATTAGATGAAAGGATAACAAGAAGTGTTCTTGTATTTTTACATGTGAGAGAGAGAGGACCAAAGAAGTTCTTGGCCTTTTGTATCAAGAGTTATATATATATAGAAAGAAAAAATAAAGTATTTTTACTAAGCCTCTAGAGAAAATTGTGAGAGAGTCTCTCAATATTTTTCTTGTTGTCTCATGTGATGAGTACACAATAAGAACATAAATTCGAGAGTCGAATTTTTCTATTCAATACCGAGATGCCCACTCGTCGGTTCTTTGGTGTTGGAGATTCGGTGTGGAAGAACTTGGTTCGGGGGAATCACGGAGATTCTACAGTGGAGGAATTCGGTTCGAGTGAATCACGGAAAGTCTACATGGGTAACGATTTCTTTCCCTACTATTTATATTAAATATTAGAATCAATATAATTACAACGATCCGGCTAAAACGTTTTTGTTTTTATGAAAAAATTTAAAAACCGGGCCCGCCGCCCTTTCACTTCGCGTATACCGATTTCGGTTCCCGAAACCAACAACAACTGTTTTTAATCCTAAATTTTATTAAAAATCAATTATTCAAATTTCAAACCCTAAAAACTCACCTCACGAATTGAAGATGACCACAAGTGAAGAAAAAGTTGTGACGGTCGACCGGAAGATGGAGATAGTGAGGATCAGTGGAAGAAGTCGACGACGGAGAGAGAAGGCGACGGTAGCAAGAGAAATCAATCGGCGACAAGTTGTTTGAGAATGTTTCACTGTTTGAGTTGTTTTGTAATTTTGTCAAATGAATTAATTGAATTGTGATTTTTGAGTTTATTTTTACCCCCAAAACGACGTCGTTTTAGGGGTTTCGAATTAAAATAATAATAATAATAATGAAAATCGGTCAAAGTCGGGTTGACCGACTAATGGCCTAGTCGACAACTAGGCGGCCTGGTCAACGATTAGGTGGATTTCCACCTAGATTGGCTGATTTAAACCAAATCGAGGCGTTTGGTCCCCAACTAGCGCCTAGGCGCCGCCTAGTCAGCCCAAGTCAGGGACTTTTGCAACATTTGTCTCAATATGACATTAATAATGTTATATACCTTTGAACCGAGCAAATTTCTTTATGTTCTGCTTGAATAATATAAAGTATTATTGATACATAATTTAGTATTGTTTGGTAACAATATCATGGCTCTTCTGGAGCCTTTTATCAGATCCACTGGACCTGATATATTATTAACATTTGCTTTGAGCAAAGTCAAATTCATAAAATATTTCTAATTCTGTAGAAGTGTATGTGTCGTTGCACTATCGACAATACATATATATTCATATTGCGTTTCAATGATAAACAATTCATTGTTCAAATTCACATCATTTAGTAAAGATATGTATTTTTCCTTCTAAGAATGTTATGATCATTACTGTAATGCCATTTTATATCTGATTAGAAATGATAACTTTTTCAATAGGTTTATTCTATAAACCTTTTCTCTTATCATTTACAAACATCCACTTTTGGGGTATGTTTTGATATCTTATGAATAAGAATATATTCAAATTTATTCTCTTGATATTGCTTCTTCAAGAGCATGTACGAAATGGATAAAATATCCTTTCCAATTTCATTATACGTGATATTGAGATCTTAAATCATTTTATGATACTCACAACATCCTGTTGGGATGTGTAGATTTCTTCCTCAAATGAATGACATGTAAACATATCACTTCATAAATATGAGATAAAATAAAATCATAAATCATATTGATTTTTTGAACTTCCGATTCGACCATGAACTGCAAGTTCATATATAAAATTCAAAAAACTTCAGATTCTGAATGGAAATTACAATTTGACTTTCTAGATGAAAGAATCATAACTTGATCAGATTCAGAATTGCTGGTTCTGATAAACTTTGATATTTAAATTTTAATATTACATTTAAATTGAATTCAGAGCTTCAAATCTGATTAGAGCTTCATGTTCAAAATTTAATACTTTATATTCAAATTCATAACTTCCAGTTATATATTGAATTTGAATTTGAAACTTCAAGTTCTAAATAAAAGTATGACATTCATGTATATAACAATGAATCCAGAACTCTAGGTCTTTAATGAAATTAAAATTTAGAACATCATGTTCAAAATTTAATACTTTATATTCAAATTTATAACTTCCAGTTTTATATTGAATTCGAATTTGAAACTTCAGGTTCCAAATAATAAAGTATGACATTCATGTATATAATAATGAATCCAGAACTCCGCGTTCGTAATGAAATTTAAAATTCAGAACTTCAGGTTCTGATCGGTTTGCAAAACCGTGTCAACTTAAATATAATAATAATAAATCCAGAAACTTCATGTTCTAGTTAGTCGGTTGGCTAGTATGGCATTCATGTATATAACAATGAATCCAGAACATGAGAACTTCTTGTTCTTAATGAAATTAAAATTTAGAATTTCAGGTTCTGATCGGTTTGTAAAACCACACCAACTTAAATATCATAATAATAAACCCATAAACTTCATGTTCTGGTTAGTTGGTTGGCTAGTATGGCATTCATGTATATAACAATGAATCCATAACTTCATGTTCTTAATGAAATTAAAATTCAGAACTTCAGGTTCTGATCAGTTTGCAAAACCGTGCCAACTTAAATATCATAATAATAAACCCTGAAACTTCATGTTCTAATTAGTCCATCTAGCCGATCTTATATATTGCATATAAATACAAATATTGAGTGCATAATAAATAAATCCAGAACTATATATAGGTTCTGTCAACACAGCAGTAGTCAGTCTTATATATTGCGTATAAATAAATAAATACGAATGTTTAAAAAACATAATAAATAAATCCAGAACTATATATAAATATTGTCGACAAAGTCGTAACTAGTCTCTATCGAGCCAGTCATATATTGCGTATAAATATACAAATACAATAATGAAATGTAAGTAAACGACTCTCCTGAAGATCTCTTTTACTTATATATACGAATATTGGGTTGTAAGTAAATCACTCACTTGGAGATATTTTTTACTTACATATGATGATCTTGCTGATAACGTGTTGAAACTAAATGGATAAATATATAATAAAAGAATACAGATGAAGGGAGATGAAGATGCTTTTACTGATAATTGAGAGTTCAACTTACATTCACAATAGAAAGCCATATACAGAGGTAAACAATCAAAGGGGTGCTTATTGCAATTTTCTATCTAAATTGCCATCTATTTTAACTTAAATCCTCCACGTGCAATCATAGGTGGATTTCCACTCATACAAGCGGTGGAGAATCACACAATTTCACAACAGAAACAAGGTTATAAAGAACTTTTGCATAATTTGGAGGGCGAGATTTGTCGATTTCCACAAAAAATAAATGAAATAGCAGGTGTTTGGAAACAGAAATCCCATCGACGCGCTCTGGTTGAAGGTGGAGAACACGGCTTCGGACATTGACCGACCTCCGACCCTATCAAACTGTCTTGGAGTTGGAGTGAAGTGGTCATCCCACCAATTTCATTTTCAAACAATCGATCTAGGGTTTGTTCAAGCTCCCGTCTTTTCACTTGTAAGTTTGATTATTTCTCTGTTAATAGTTTTTCACTTGTTTTCTCACTCACTAAGCTAAGCTTATCTGCACTTCAGATACTTGATTGAATTCATATATATTCTGATTGATGCTTGACATTCAAGAAATCGTTTTATCAGCTTCTAGGCTTAGGCTCTTGAAGAGTATCTTTAGAATTTTGAATTAGTTGGGGTTTGACTATTATGATGCTTCATATTCCACCTGTTGTAGCTAGACCGTCATACCCTTTTTCATTTTAGATTGAAATAAGTAGTTGTATTAGCAGCCAAAACTGTGTTTTTTTGTTTCGGGTTCAGTTTGGATTCGATAATGAGTGATCAGTTTTTTGCCTACTTGAGCTAGGGATTATAAGAACTGGGCAACAATTTTGCCACTCGTCAGTGAACAGTCTTATTGGGTTATCATTCTGCATGTAGTTGTTCTTGTCATTAGGTCTTTTAAACAATTTGGCATGGTGATGTAGGACCAATAAAAGAAATAGAGAATTAGGGTTTGTGAAGATCGAGAATTAGGAAAGGGGAGAAACTACTGAAGAATTAGGAGATTTGAAAACAAGATAATCTTTTATTCATTCAAGTCTGCCCTACAAAAGAATGTGAAGGGGCCTTTTATAGTGGTTAAACATGAAGAGATAAACGAAGGAAACTATTGATAGTGATAAGCTAACGATAATGATCTCTTAAAAGAGATAATTGTTCTGAAGATAAAACATGATAAAACGAATGAGAAAATACCACATCTTGTGCCTATGGATGTAGCAAATTCATCAACCCAAGTTCCATTTTTCATAGACATTGGAAAAAGAATAATCTCAAAACCCATTGTTACATCTATTAACTTCGAAAGGTTCTACCATTAGCTATATATAAATGAGAGTTGAGAATTGTAATTCTCAAATTTAGAATGAGTGGAGTTTTTATATTTTATTCTTTATATGGTTAAAAAGTTTCCATTGGAGTTTAAATTTATAATATTTTAAATACTAAATATTATATAATTTTTATTTATGTGGGTTCGCGGGTTCACGGGTTCACCCGTGGGTTCGTTTTCCAAACCCACACCCACACCCAAACCCGTTGGGTTTTTCTTTATACGGGTTCGCGGGTTGTAAATTCACCACCCAAACCCGACCCTACAGGGTCGGGTTTGGGCGGGTGCCCGCGGGTGCGGGTCAAATTGCCATCCCTACAAGCATCTCTCTCTAGAGTCTCTAAAGTCTCTCTCTCTGTTTTTTTTTGTTTTTTATTATTTCTTACAAATTATTATTGACTTACTAACCGATAAAATCCATACCAAACAGTGAATAATCTCTTGGTCTCTTGGTCTCTTGCCTATTAATTTACTTTTTATGCTTTAAATTGAAATGATTATTTGATTTTAAATAATCCTAATTATAATTTTATGAATCCAGGAGTATGCCTGCGGTTTATGGGACTCTTTTTTTTTTTTTTTTTTTTTTTTTTCAAGTTTGAATTTTATGTTTTAAAAAGCTCTATTCTACAAAATGTGGGTCATTTTGTTAGTTTTATGGTTGGATACGTAGTGCTTCACGGTTTTATAATTTAGTCCGAAAAAACTATAAAAACAAATAAGAGGCCCCATTTTGGATTTTCACCTCAGGCCTAACAAAAGTCAGGGCGGCCCTGCCGACCTCCGACCATATCAAACTGTCTTGGAGTTGGAGTGAAGTGGTCATCCCACCAATTTCATTTTCAAGCAATCGATCTAGGGTTTGTTCAAGCTCCCGACTTTTCACTTGTAAGTTTGATTATTTCTCTGTTAATAGTTTTTCACTTGTTTTCTCACTCTCTAAGCTAAGCTTATCTGCACTTCAGATACTTCATTGAATTCTTATATATTCTGATTGATACTTGAAATTCAAGAAATCCTTTTAATCAGCTTCTAGGCTTAGGCTCTTGAAGGAAATCTTTAGAATTTTGAATTAGTTGGGGTTTGACTATTATGATGCTTCATATTCCACCTGTTGTAGCTAGACCCTCATACCCTTTTCATTGTAGATTGAAATAAGTTGTTGTATTAGCAGCCAAAAATGGGTTTTCTGTTTCGGGTTCAGTTTGGATTCGATAATGAGTGATCAGTTTTTGCCTACTTGAGCTAGGGATTATAAGAAATGGGCAAAAATTTTGCCACTCGTCAATGATCAATCTTATTGGGTTATCATTCTGCATGTAGTTGTTCTTGTCATTAGGTCTTTTAAACAATTTGGCATGGTGATGTAGGACCAATAAAAGAAATAGAGAATTGGGGTTTGGGAAGATCGAGAATTAGGAAAGGGGAGAAACTACCGAAAAATTAGGAGATTTGAAAACAAGATAATCTTTTATTCATTCAAGTCTGCCCTACAAAAGAATGTGAAGGGGCCTTTTATAGTGGTTAAACATGAAGAGATAAACGAAGGAAACTATTGATAGTGATAAGCTAACGTTAATGATCTCTTAAAAGAGATAATTATTCTGAAGATAAAACATGATAAAATGAATGAGAAAATACCACATTGTGTGCCTTATTGAAGTAGCAAATTCATCAACCCAAGTTCCTTTTTTCATAGACATAGGAAAATGAATAATCTCAAAACCCATTGTTACATCTATTAACTTCGACAAAACATGATGAATTGTTGGTGTAGCAGTGGAGAAAACTTTTGTAGGGATCACAAAAGAAACGTCTTGAGAGTTCATTGGTGTTTTCATGTAATTTGTGTATCGTTGCATCAAGCTTAATAGGTTTATCGACAACCATGTTCACCATTTCAGGAGTTTGTACCACAATTGAGGATGATTGATTGGCCACTTGAACTTCAAGAACATGAGCACTATCCTGCATAAATGGTTACCCTCGTTTCATAAATGGTTTGCTGATATCATTTTGATGTGGATTTCAGTGGCGATGGAAACGTAGACTAGAGGCCATAGAATATGATTCAATTTGATGTAGAACCTATGCGTTAACATTTCTCATTTGTTTGTTGCCTTCTATGAGTTTGAAAGTGGTTTCCATGCTCTGACACTTGATCTACTGTAGTTACTGTGCTATTTTCTTTCCTAGTGATAGGACACTTTCTTCCTTTCTGATGTTAGTTTCAATGTGTATTGTAAGGAAATAATATTTAAGGGAAAGTGCATCTAAACACTACCCTTTTGAAATCTCTAGCTTTCATCTCCTCTTACCTATGCCATCATTGAGAAATGGCTACCTGGTGGAGAATAGCAAAGCATCGATAGTAACAGTTGCTTAAAATTGCTGAAATTTATCATCTAGAAATTAATAGTAATATATTCCCTCATAGGTTCCCTCCCCACCCCTCCATCCCCTGGAATTTCTTTTGCGTGTCGTAATGATGATGCATGAAGAATGGCTTGTAATTTTGCAGTAGGAGCATAATGGAATCTGTTCTTGAGTTTGATTCGGATGACAGTGACCTTGATTTGCAAGATGTAACCTATGAACAACATGGAAAAACAGAAAAAGATTTTCCAAAGGATTTAAAATTCTATATAGGTGAAGATAACAAGATAGCAGAACAATCTGATGATCTTTCCATAGATGGTGAAGCATTAGAACCATACATAGGCATGGAGTTCAACTCTAAAGATGAGGCTAGAGAATTCTACACTGCTTATGGTAGGCGCACTGGTTTTACCATACGTGTGCACCACAATCGTCGATCACGAGTAAACAATCAGGTTATTGGTCAAGATTTTGTTTGCTCGAAAGAGGGTTTTCGTGCAAAAAAGTACGTATCCAGAAAAGACAGAGTTCTTCCCCCACCTCCAATCACTCGTGAGGGCTGTCAAGCAATGATAAGGCTAGCTTTAAGAGACGGAGTAAAGTGGGTTGTCACCAAATTTGTTAAAGAGCACTCATATTCTAATGAGTCCTAGTAAAGTTCCATGGCGTGGATCTGGAAAGCACTTAGTCAGTGAGGTAAGTTTGAGGTTGATTTTTAACTATTATAATATCCAACGCAATTGAGATTTTAAATGTACAGAAATTTTAGGCTTGTTTCTAGTTACTCGGTTTGCCTAGCCAGTTCCTGCTGTGTATTAGTCATTGCAAGAGTGACTGATTACAGCAAAAACTATTATGGCATATATATATATATATATAATTTCTCAAGTCCG
Organism: Acer saccharum; assembly: GCA_030490815.1. NCBI lineage: Eukaryota > Viridiplantae > Streptophyta > Magnoliopsida > Sapindales > Sapindaceae > Acer > Acer saccharum. The sequence goes on along the minus strand of CM059869.1, from coordinate 20,854,045 downwards.
CGAGAAATACATAGTAGTTATTTGGTTCAGGTTGGTTATGGTGTGACATTTGGGTAGAATTTAACCTAAGCCTTGGTGTGGAAGGGTCTTAGTCTGAGCATCAGAGTTCAAGGAGGAGGGTTGGGGGCCTGGGCTACGGAACATAAAAGGGTTTAGATATATATATTTTAAAGGAAACAATCTGGTTATAAGCATCTTGAAGTCGGTCCGCATTTCAGTAGATCAATAAGCAGTGCGTGTGGAACAGATTTAGACTTGCTTGAATGAATGTATTGATAATCATTCATGCTATCTTTGCATAGTATTGATATTGTAGGTATATCAACATGATTCAATATTGTTGGTTCATTTAGTAAGGTTTTTTTTTTTAATCAGAATTTGAAACATATTCCTCTATTTTTAACCGTGTTAATTATTGCAACAATTTCTATTATGACCGAAAATATTCACCCCCAATTTATGATTTTTTGTAGGATGAGAAGGATAAGAGAATTCGAGAACTATCAGTTGAGTTGTACAATGAGAGGCAAAAATGTAAACGACTATGTGCTGCATATGAAGAACAATTAAATACGATTCTAAAAGAACTGGAAAAGCACACAGAACACACATCGAAAAAGGTTGCAGATGTAGTACAGAGCATTAGAGACATTGAGGAGGAACAATCCGAGGAGTCACAGTGAGCACAATCCATTTCCATTTACAAATCTCTGGCTCTAGTATATTTCATTTTAAATCCATTTTTTCAAACCTGTATATTAGTCACACAAAAAAAAAATATTTAAAGATTATTTTTCCATGCAAGATTGTTATTTTTCTTTTGAAGGTTCTTTATTTGTGGCATTGCCATTTTTACTGCAGGTTTAGATGTTTAGATCAGGCATATAATTCATTGCCTTGCCCCAAATATATGTATTTTTTGTAAAATAAGGTCAAATGCATTCTTGATATTGATGGTGTGCCACCTTATATAACAAGGGAGGAGTCACCAAATTAAAACATGGAAGGTAGCTGCAGCTTGTGTTGTTTGATATTGATTGAAGGAAGCCCAATGTTGTTTGTTTCCATTAGAAACAAGACAGCTCATCGAGACAGCTTATATATATATATATATATATATATATACGGTCCAGATCCTATTAGGATGCACTGATATAACTTTATCAGGATATTGAATATGAGCCACTCATTTATAACAGTGATTTGACAAGTGCATACATACCAAGTCAAAGTATGTAAAACGAGTGGCTCACATTCAATATCCTTATATAATTCTATCAGGATGCACTGATAGGATAATTTCCGTATATATATATATATATAAAAGTAGTGTTAACATATGTTCTAAGGGCATATTCAGGTTAACAATTATAAAAATACTATAATAAAATAAGAAAATATTTATTATATAAATACATTTCTATAAATGCATTGACTGAGACAACTATTTTCCTTTTATAGTATTTTTATAGGGAAAATGTTTGGGTACCGACAGATACTTAGCTACCAATGGAGTGTTGACACGTGGCATTTTTCTTTCACTTTTTACATTAATCTCCTTATATTCTTTCAAAATGGGCCACGTACCAACACTCTATTGGTGGGATCAGTACATTAGGTACCGACTAGTCAATCAGTACCCAAGCATTATCCTTTTTATAGCATTGTACTTTTTATAGTTGTTAAATCACATGCTAACACTATCCTATATATATATACACATGTGACATGTTTAGGTTCCTAAATCTATGGGTAGTTGTAATTAAAATGCCTTACACTATTCATACTTGTCTCTTGTTTGATTTTCCACTAGTCAACCCCATCCATTACCTATTACCAAATACTCATTTAATTACAATCAACATTATCTACTCACAAGATGACAAAATCAATAGGATCTAAAATCCAACCAGGACTCAACTTACCAACTTTCTTTTTTTTTTCTTATTTTCTTACTCTCCCACTCAAGTCATTGTATGAAAGAGAAATTGAATTGAGCAGATTTGACTCAACTTACTTGTGGTACTGGTAATGCATGCTTTGGTATTAGTTTGATCATTTTAGTCTTTAAAAAAGTCAGGTTTACAGTTGTACAAGTTAGTTGTAGTCATGATATAGTTGACTCCAATGAAGAGCCAACTGGCAATTCATTGCCCCAAGATGCAAACTAATCATCACACTCTTAAGTCTTAACTTTCCTTTGGAGAGACTCCTCTCCTTAATTGGTTGAGATCATGATTGGATTGTTTATATATGGTAGTGGTTGTGATTTTTCTAATTGAGGACAGACAAGCTAGGCATGGCTTCAACTTTATGTCCACAAATCTTGCATTATGTTTGTATATAAAATCATATTGTTTGTATATAAAATGCCTTGCATTATGTTTTAATATTGATTTGTAATTAAGATAAAAAAGAAAGAAATAAGATAGAATACTAGTTTACATAAAAACAAGTATTTTATAGAAATACTTTTTCTGAAAAAAAAATAATAATAATAAACTAAGGGTTAAACTATAAGAATTTGAAACTTTAGAAGCAATTGTGAAAATTAATTAGGTGTAAAGTTATACAACTTTAAAAGTTTAGGGATTATTATCATTTTGGTCCCTAAGTTTTGCTAAAAGATCACTTTTTAAAACAAATTTGTTTTTTTAGCAACTTTTTCCTTGACTTTTGAAAAGTATATCAAATAGGTCCTTCTGATTTATTTTTTTAACGGTCAAATGTCACATGAAGGGTATATTATCTCTTTTGTCCATGTATGCCGTATTAATGGTTGAAATGACTGTTTTACCCTCTAACATTTAAAATTTAACAATTTAACTTTAAGTTTTAATCCAGTAAGAATGTAACCACGTGTCACCAAATTTTGACAATTAAAAATTAAAAATAAATAAAATTGTTAAAAGTATATATCCTTATATAGAAATTTAAAATAAAATAAAGATAAAGCTTTAATATTAACACAAATTTAAAAACTCTAATAAAACAAGAATAAATAATTCATTAGGAATAAAATAGGCGAGAAAATAAGAATCATCATCAATTATTAAAGAAAAAATTAATAAGAAATTTTCTTTCTTAGAGATTTGGATCCCGGTTTCCTTATTTGGTCATCATCACCATTTTTGCTTCTTAGTAAGAATCATCATCAATTAAAGAGGCGAGAAAATCAAACACCTCTTTCGTATATTGTTCACAAAATCAAACACCTCTCCATCTCTTTCCATCCACAACAAAATCAAACACCTCAATACCGGCGTTGGTCTCCTAGTCGGCGGCCACCACAAAACCCAACCACCAACCACCACCCACCACTGACTCAAATTCAACCATCCCTTCTCTTTTCTCCCTAAAACTCACACAAAAATGAAACTCACAAACACCACCACCATCCAAACATAACCAAAAATCAATTATCCAAAACCCAAACATCACTAATCGAATTTGAAAAAAAAAAAATGTTGAACACAAACCAAAATCTGTGGAACACAAATCCACATGACCACCACCATCCCACCAAAAAAAAAAAAAAAAAAAAAAACCATTACCAGCGTCGAGAGATAGAGGGAGAGCGAGATGGAACGAAAGAGAAAAGTGGGAAGAAAGGAAAGAGGAAGAAGACGTGGCGGCCGAGATCTCCTCAGCGCTTGTAAGGGTGGTGGTTGGTGGATTTCGGTGGTGTTAAGGCAGCGGCTAGAGTTTGGTCTCCATCTCCAGTGATGGAGTTGGTTCTCATCGATGGAGATCCGTGATAGGTCTTTATCGATTGGTGAATTTGTGATGGATTGATAGAAACCTTTGTGAATTTGGTTTTGTGTTAATTTTTTGTTTTTAAATATGATATTTTAAAAGAAAATACTGATTTTATGGAATTTTTAATTTTGTATTTTTTTTTAATAATTTTAATTTGTATTTATATATTAATTTTAGAGATAAGATGAAATGATAAAAATAACCCCCTGGTTATTAACTTTTACTAACTTTTGACAAACGGATGAACCTATTTAATATACTTTTCAAAAGTCATGGAAAAGGTTGCTAAAAAAGCAAACTCATTTAAAAAGTGATCTTTCAAAAAAACTTAGGGACCAAAATGATAATAACCCAAAGTTCAAGGGAGCAATGACTGTCGGGTTAATTGCCTTAACTTATCCTTAACTTATTGAATCTAGTAAGATTTCAAAAAGATGCCATAAATTAGCACAAACATCCCCTTTCATTAAGTCAATCTACTAAATCTAAAGGTCGACTAACATTGACTCGTGAAAAGACAAAATTGCCAATGCCACATTATCCTAAACATAAAATATAATTTAATTAAAAATTGAAATAATAAGAAAATCCATCGTCGATGGAAACATCCTCTATTCATGGAGAAGCCTCCTCGAAAACTGTAGGAGGTCGATCTCTTTCAGTTGGAAGAGATCGTTGAAGATCTCTACCTGGAGGAGATTTTTGACAATGTCCTCCACAATTTGCGGAGATCGCGGAGGTGATCGACTCCCCTAGTGGAGTCGACCTCTTCTAGCGGATAGGAGTAAATCGACAATCTTCGCAAGTCGCGGGGGAGATTGTCGAAGATCTCCTCCTCGTTAGAGGAGATCAGATCTCCTTCTCGTTAGAGGAGATCAGATCTCTTTCTCGTTGTAGGAGATCATATCTCCTATCTCCTCCAACGAGTAGATCTGATTTGCTCTAGTTCATGGAGGAGCCACGAATTAGAGAAAAATTCCATTGGTGATGCTACAGTTCACCAACGGTGATCTCCACCGCCGGTGGTTTATCTTCTCTGGCTTGGTTGAATTTTTTGATGGAAGGGTTGATTTCTAATATTAAGAACTTTATGGGTTGTTTTATAATTAATTTAGGGGTCGTTTTAGATTAATTTTAGATAGATTTATAATTATATATTTATTTGAGTCACTTTGCAATTATTGGATTTATTTTACAAATGAAATGGACAAACTACCCTCTCAGGGTTAAGTACTAACGAGCTTACTTTGACGACATGGGGTATTTGTGTTAATTAAAACATATTTTTTAAATCTCACTAGATTCAATAAGCTGAAGGTAAATTAGTGCAATTAACCCATGACCACCATTTGTCCTTACCTATCTCCGCCAGACCGCCACTGACATATGATCTCACAAGTGTGTTTTCAATAAATTTTTTTAAAAAAAATACATGTCTACGGGAGATTTTTATTTTTATTTTATTTTATTATTTATTATTTATTTATTTTTTATATTTTATGAGTTAAACATGATTCAATCCCTTATCACCAAGACACCAATACTGAAGAGGAGGTACACATGTTTAGTTGAATGTATATAATATATGGAGTATCTTTGTTAAATATATGCATAAAATTTAAACTTATAATTGTGCTCATTTGAGGTCTCTAGGAGATTTTTGTTTTGTTTTTATTTGTTTGTACTATTTTGATCTTTTACTGTCATTAAGACTTAATAATTATATTTATATATTGAGAAAAGACTTTTGTTTGATTTTTCCACTTAACACTGAATGGCACTTAATGTGTTCCATTCAGTTATTTTGTTTGATTTTTTAAGTAGTAAAATCACTTAATGAGCACCTAAAACCACTTGTTTTGAAAAGTGAAATTTTTCACTTTTCACTTAACACAAATCTAGAAGAATTTAATATAAAGTTTTACTTTTAAAACTATCCTCACCAATTTAATCTATTTCCAATTTTGTCTTTTATTAAAGCCCTAATTGTATTTATATATAATTTAATCTATTTCTTGCTCTTGCCTTTTTTTTTTTTTTTTTTTTTTTTTTTTTTGTGGTCTTGCTGGCGTGGTTTGGTTGTTTGCTTTTGTCGCTGTTTGTGCTCTGCTCTTGGGCTGTTGTTGCCCTTTTAATAAACGTTTAATGTTCCAAAAAAATAAAATGATATTCATGTTGTTATTCATTGATAATGATATTAAATTTAGAACCAAAAAAAAAAAAAAAAAAAAAAAACACCAATCTATTCACAAACCAACCAATCCAGAATAATATAAATTTGAATAATTATTAATAACTAAATAAATTTATTTTATAATTAATTTACATGTTAGAGTTGTCCTTAATATATTAAAATGTAAATATATAACAAATAATAGTTAAAAGGGTATAGAGGTAAAAATATTTATTTTCAGATATTTATAACTTAAAAAAACAAACAGCTTATCACTTATGTTCAGTTTTCAGTGAAAAAAAACAAACATGTTTTTCAGTTTTCAGTTTTCAGTCACTATTCAGTCTTCAGTAACATTCAGCACTGTTCAGTCTTCAGACAAAAAATCAAACGGGGCCTTAATAATATTATGCGAAACTGCAAAAGCATCCAATTCAAAATTTATAGGTAATATTCTAATTTTGGGTTTTGGCACTTTTCGTCATTCTAGAATGTAGGAATTAGGATGATGTGCACCAAATCAACATCTAATGAAGTGCTCCTACTCCATAATCTTATTTTATCGTTACTCAGTCGTCACTCACCATCCTAATAATTCCTATATAAAAACTCAACACAAAACAATATTTGAAACAAACTACCGCTAACATTATTATATGTCAAAATCTGATGCGATTAAATGAAATGCGCCAAATTAGATAGTGAGTTATTTGTTTTTTTTTATAAATATATGAAAAATCTTACAACGAACAAGTCATAAGTCTATTGGGATATAATGAGATCAATCATTGCATACTCGATCTAAATATTTACTCTCACAATATTACAATAAAAACTTCTCATATATATTTATAAAATGCATATAATGGAATTTTAGCCTTACAGTAATAACGTGGAAGTGAAAATGCACAACATTACATAAAAATTTAGTACACCAAACCATATACAAATACTCTATAGTTAAATTAAGATAAAGGGGTAGTCCAACGGTCCAACTCCAAGAACAAATGACACCATTTCAAACAAAATCAACAGCCCAGTTTTCCTAATGACGCCACGTGTCACATCACCACCTATCACGCGGAAATAGCCGTTGAGACCAATCCAACGGTCACCCATAAATAGCCGGCCCATAACGTCATTCTTATTTCAGATCCGTTATCAACGGTCTAATTTTTTTTTCTTCTTTTTCTTTTTTCTTTTTCTTTTTTTCTTTTTAACAACGGTCTAATTTTTATAATTCATTGCAAGAGAGACTAATATTTTCACATCAATAATTATTTCTCAAAATTAGGATTCCATATAACGAAATTCAAGAATATTATACAAACCCAAAATAATTAATTTAAAATTCAACCTGATCGACTCATGAGTGATGTTGTAAATAATATTATAATGACAAATCTCTCATAACATTGATCGGAATAATTTTTTAGCTTTTTTTTTTTTTTTTAAATTTTTTATCGTGTGATATTATTCAATAAAACTTCCTAGTTAGGACCGTGCACTTTATTTTGACCAAATAGAGAAATATATTCAAATATAAATTGGCACAACTTTTGTAACCTCAAATTTATAATTTTGTTGCCTTCATACAACTTTGGAAAAAAAAAAAAAAAAAAAAAAAAGTGATATTAGGCATCTCTTAAAGTGTCAGGATCCTTTGTTGTATTAATCTTTTTTTCTAATCTAAAGCACGTGAAAATAAGACTTATATTTACAAATAATGAAACTGAATTAAATTAATGAAATAAATTACGATCATTGATTACACATGTTAGGATTTATAAGAGTCAAGACAAAATCAGCTCAAAAGAGGATCCAAATTCTATCTTAAATTTATTATCTTTTTTATTATTATTAAATTGAAATATTACAATAATTTAATATTTGAGGAAGGGACAAACTCAAATCCACAACCTTATAATGTAGGTGTGAGGGACAAACCACTAGACCGACCTCAAATCTATTACTTGAAAGATAATACTATATATTTTTATGTCATGTATCACATAATTATATGGTGAACTACATAGCAATTTTGACATCATTTCCAATCAAAATACTGATATTACTTTTTAAGCAACATTCACTTTAATTTATCATACAAGTAAAGTATAAAAAATATATAGATTTGTCAATGTCAATATTAATTAGATGTCCAACATAACTCAAGTACATTAAAAAACATACACCAAACGACAATAATTATATAGTTCAAAAAAGAAAGGACAATAATTATGGCAACGCGGTTTTTTGAAACCTTACATTAGGTAACCCAATTAAGTAATGGTGAAATAAATTAAAAAATGATTGGAAATACGCGTAAATTGACAGGAAACACGTCCCTCTCGACAGCAGCTCCCTATAAGGCCACACCACAAAGGCACAAAGCCTTTCCCATAATCTCTCTAATTAATTCTAATTCCAAATATTCATCTTCTTCCTCCTCCTCCTCCTCCTCCTCCTCTGCATTCTATATTTAGAGTCACCACCAATATTTTCTCTAACCGTAACCACACAATTAACAATCCAAATGCGTACCTTTTTGTTCTTCAGGTTTTTCTTTGTTTACCATCTCCTTAACTCTTTCCTCCTTTATTTGGTCCCCAAGAAGCTCAGACTCTTCCTCCCAACTTCCTGGTATTCCCCTCCTCCCTCCTCCTCCACCTCTCACTCCTCTCTACCCCCGCCTCTGCCTCCGTCTCCTCAGCCTCCATCTGCATCTCTCTTCAGGATGGAGTCTGCTGAGCTGAAGCGCGTCTTTCAGATGTTTGACCGCAATGGAGACGGTTTGTTACTTTATTATTATTATTATTATATTATCTTATAACTCGAAAGACTAGGCTACTTATTTTATATATTTTTTAAATGTTGGCTCATAGCTATGAAAGGGGTTTGGAGGGGCCTCTTGAAAATTTCATTATAGTCCTCGTATTTGGATTAAATTATTAAAAATTCTGTTACAGGTTGCATTACGAAAAAGGAGCTGAGTGACTCGCTGGAGAATCTGGGGATTTTGATTCCAGACAATGATCTGACCCAGATGATAGAGAGGGTGGATGTAAATGGAGATGGGTGCGTCGACATTGACGAGTTCGGGGAGCTCTACAACTCAATCATGGACGAGAGAGTGGAGGAGGAAGAAGACATAAAGGAGGCCTTCAATGTCTTCGATCAAAACGGTGACGGATTCATCACGGTGGACGAGCTCAATTCCGTTTTGGGATCGTTGGGGCTTAAGCAAGGGAGGACTGCGGAGGAATGTAAGAAGATGATCATGAAGGTTGACGTGGACGGTGATGGTATGGTTGATTATAAAGAGTTTAAGCAGATGATGAAAAGCAGTGGAGGATTTAGTGCTCTCTCTTAAAAACAAGAGTTCCATTGATTCATTTACAAATAGGGGTAGTAGGGGTGATGTGAGAGAGCTTGAAACGTTTTTTTATTTTTTTTGTTTGTAAATATCTCGGAAATTAATCACATGATTTGATGATGATTTAATTGGTTTGGACGTATACGTTTTTCTCCAATAACCGTGGCTGCGCGCTGCATACGATCGCCAATGCAGATTCGACACTTGTCAAACAGAAAAGAGAAGGAAAGATTGAGAAGAAGAGCAATTGGAGGGAGAAGAGGAAACAATTTTTTATCACCAAGAGAAAGGAGATATATTCTGTGGCTTCATTTTTATTTATTTTTTCTTTGTTTTTCATAAATTTTAAGATTGAATTTGGTGGTTCATAGACTGTTTTTTCTGATATTCTCTCCTTGTCAACTGTTTTTTTCTGTTGCGTGGTGTAAATTAATTAAACCTTCTTTTAAGTGATTAATTTATTGGGAATTTTAATTAAAGATTTTAGGTTTTTTATTATTACTATTATCATAAGCCATTCAACAGAGTAGCTTGCAATTCATTCTTGAACAGAGCAGTCAGAGAAGCTGACCAAGCAAATTATTAACAATCCACTTTGATTTTCTAGAAGTTCTCCGATGCCGGCCGGAAGGGTAAAAAATAAAGTCAGCTATTTAAATTTCAAAGTTGATGTTTTTGTGTTTCCACTTTCCAGAATCAAATTCAAAGTAGTCGGTATTACCATGTCAGGACTGACTAATTTCGGAGCTAGTTTTGTAATATTTGAAACTCTTGACAACCAATAATCAGAAACTTGGAAGCACTTTTTTGTACTTTTGAAGCTACAGCCTAAAGTTTCATTGTAACTAGGGCCGGGCAAAAAAGCTCATAAACCGCGAACCGAACCAAATCAAACTAAATCGATTGGTTTGGTTCGGTTTTTTTACTTTTAAAAAACCGTATGGTTTTATTATAATAAAACCGTATGGTCCGATCCGTGGTCCAAACTAACCAATTGCTTTTTTAACACACTTTTATTCCGGTGTAGATCACACCAAAAACTCTTCAATAAAACTTAAAAAGAAAAACATTAAAGTCAAAATCTTGATTTATTATTTCATATTTGTTAACTCACCAACTTTAGTGTAAGGTCAAAAGAACTCTAAGATGAAATTGAATTTTTTTTTTCTTTTTTTTCCATTTGCTTTATGAAGTTATCATTTGTTTTGCATTAAATAATGGTTAAAAAACAAATTATATATAAAATTAAACTAAAGCAGCGCCACAGATACAGAACAAGTGTTTTGATATAATTCTTATTTTTGTTTCTACTTTCTAATCATCAGGGATAAAACAATTGATCTTCATCGTAAATGTGTTTACAAACTATTTTATTTTATTTTGATTTTTCTTGCTATTTTAATTTGAAATGTATTTATCTAACTTCACCTTACATTTTATTTATTTATTTATTTATTATTTTTGTGATAAGTCAAAACCCCGCTAGACCAAACCAAACCAAACCAATATAATTTGGTTTGGTCTGGTCTGAAAAAGAAATTGGTCCAAACTGATCTAGTATTTCAAAAAACCGAAATTTTTGGTTTGGTCCAATCCTAGTTAAAACCGAACCAAAACGGACCATGCCCAGCCCTAGTTGTAACCACAAAAGACCAGATAAGTGCTAAACCAACAACATATTCTGGGAAAACAGGCTCAAATAGCTACAACCAAAACCAAAAACTTCAATTGAACAGTTAAGATTGAAAAGAAATTCTTTACAACTTTTGGAAATGTACATGTTATATAGTAAATCATATTCATCAGCTTGGATACGAGTACTGGATTCTTCTTCTTCTGGGCGGGCAAACATCACGGAACACCAGCATGCATTTTTTGCAACTGTGATGTTCCAACAAGCATTTGTTGCGCGCTACTTGTTGATGATAAATTCAGCTTTAGAGAACTTTGATGACGCATGTTCTAATTTGTTGCCCAGACTGAATGATCCATTTAATTGTACCCTCTTTCTATGGCTAAGAAGCTATAGATCAACAAGCTCAATTTCCTTCAACCTGTTGACAATGTCTTCGACTCTTATAGACATGAACTCCGCATGGTCTTCAAGATCTTTCAAAACCATGTGTAGCTGTTGTTGGACTGCTGCAGATCGTTCTCTTTCACGCTCAAGTTCATCATACAAATCCTGGATTTTCTGATCTTTCTCTTCCTGCCAAAATGTTGACAATATAAAAGTTAGCTGCAAAAAAAATAAGATTCAGTTTACTAAAAAACAATGATATAGCTAATGCTACTGCTACTGCTCAATTGGTACATCCTCAGCTGGATTTTCAAATATATTATAACTAGCTCAGGTCAAATGTAGAAACTGGTAACAAAAAATGCACTGCTGCACCTCAATAAGTTCAACAATATTATTTCTTCCTCATCAAAGTAGAACCACAAATAATTGAAATTTCCAAAGGAAAAGCAATTTATAAGTTAAAATAAGTAATAAGGGGAAGCAATTATGTGTTTATTTGGCAATGACAATAACCCCAACGATGGAAGTGGTGAAAGCAATACCTATGTAAGATATGTCATGTGTAATGGCACAAGCATGGATTGAAAAGGTATGATTTATGCTTTAGGACAGAGCCTATGCTAATTGCTACTTAGTGAACACACTTCACTCTCTTTTTTTTAGGTCAAGTAAATGAAAATCTTTTGCTTTTTGCAACAGATAAGGAACACTGGGAAAAAAATTCAGCAGTTGGCATTCATAAGATACAAAGTTTATCTACAGTTTCATCATCTTCGGAATGCTCAATATATATATATATATACACACACACGCACCACATGGCCATGATCACCCTTTCTAATTAAATAACACAGGGTAAAATCAATCAGAACTGAATTCAAACCCCTCTCATTATGGGCAATGTCTATCCTCCACAAAGAAGAGAAAACAAAAAAAGACAGAGAGAGAAGAAGCAAAAGCTCAATATGCAACCGTCAACAAGGAGTTCTTCATTTAAAACATTTTTTCTAAAATAATCTCCTATCTTATTTTAAACTTTATCTTTTACCCTTTGTTCCACATTTTAATTTAAATGATATAATGATAGATATGGACATTAAACATGATGACAATAATTCTATTGCTAGTTCATCAATCTAGTCATAAATTAAAAAAATAAAAAATGCAAAACAACGCACATAGAGTTGTATAGGATAGCCCTTAAGTTCAAATTCGCTTGATGGTTATTCAAAACCAAGGCTGGGATATCATCAAAATTCATAGAAAAAATTATCACTTTCAACCGTGGACTTCAAAAACTCTGAAGAGTATTTCAGAAACAATAATGTTACACATCCCACCTAAAATCCCACTTTTTTCATCCCAACACATTTGGCACTTGAAATGTCAAATGGTGAGTGGATACATGCGTAAGGTAAGATAAAACACCATTAATGTGTATCCACTCACAATTTGACATCTCACATGACACGTGTTGGGATGAAAAAGGTGGAATTTTAGGTGGGATGTTTAACATTATTCTTTCAGAAATATGTCCTCCAATGGGATTTATAAGAATGCTATGAGAAATAGTACTAGAGACTGTGACTTGGAGTTTTCTGTTAAGTACTAAATGACTAAAAGAAAGAGGTTTGCAGCCTAAATATCGAGAAAATTACTGTGGCTAAATTGATCATTTCACCATTTACAAGAAGTGCAAGAGGCATACCTCACTTAGAATATTTACGATTGGCAGTTCCCCTGGAAATTTAGAATGAGTCATTAGTTTGTGGTTGTGCTCCCGAACAAATTTGGTAACAACCCATTTACCCTCTTCCCTTGCTGCCAATCTTATCATTGCTTTGCATCCTTCTCTTGTAATTGGTCGTGGAGGAAGAACCCTATCTTTTCTAAGTGTATGCTTTACAGCACGGAAACCTTCCCTAGAACAAACAAAATCCCGGCCAATTATAGCCATGTTCTTTAGCGAATGTCGGATTCGATTCGTTCGTATGGTGAAACCTGTACGCTTGGCATATTCATAATAGAAATCCCTTGCGTCATCTAATGATGTAAATGTCATCTCAGTATATGGTTCTAGACTTGCAGAGCTTTCTGCAGCTAAACCTTCCACTGATGGTATCATCAAATTTAAGTCATTATTTACAACATTGTGCGAATCATAATGCAGCAACAACCGATCTTCTGAAACTTCATGTTCATCAAAGCTTTCCAAAGTTTCATTATCTGAACCACCATCACAATCTACAAAACCATGTCCAGCAGAGTCTGCCATTTTGTTCCTATATACACAAGGCTATCCAATCAAAAAATTCAGTTCCCTTAATTATATATATTGCAGTCACAGATGCAAATAGCCCATTAAGCAACCTTGCAAGTCTTAAATTATCAAAGAATTTCAAGATCCTAATAAATAATTTCACAAAATACATTCCTATCTATGGTATCATTATCCAACGTACTTCCAATAAGTTCAAACAAGTGTACGGCAGAACCTAAATAACTTAAAATTGATTCAAACTAAGAACAGAAAAAAGGAGAAAAATAATTCCCTCTAACTCTTTTTCTTTTCTTACAAACATGCTCAAGTGCAATGAATATTCTCCTCTCTAACCCGCATGACAATTGACAAGCATTTATTTTAAATCGTCATAGTAATGGAGCCTCAACGATCAGCTAGTTATGACAGAATATTTTAGAGAATTTTCCTTCTTCGGTTTATTTGTTCTTGGGATCTTTTATTCATTCATAAAGATCACAGATGGAAGGAATTTATCATACTAACCACAGCAATCCAAGGTTCCCAGTAAACACATGAAAGCTTTGAGAAAATATTGGATAGCATTGAAGCACTAACATTAAAAGTCTAATTCCAAAGTATAACTCATAAACTTTTTAAGTGAAACCAATACTATTTATTGGATTAATTGAACATAATTACCTCTCTGTTTTTTTTTCTAGACAAAGCAACAGAGACAACACAAGCACCCAAAATATTCATTTGCTGCCATTTTCCTATATGTGCTAAGATCAATTAACAAATATTTTTAAAAAATAAAATGATAAACAGGTCACAAAAGTAGAATAGTTTGAGTTAAAAAGTCAAGATTGTTATATTGAACTTAGCTTGTAATTAATCGAATTAAGCATATAATCTAACATCATTTCTTTTCACTTTGTTCAAAATTTACAGCAAACCCCACTTGAACCATCACTCAATGCATCCTCTCCTCTCCTCAACTTCAAAAACAACAATTGAACTAATAAATTTAAAAAAAAAAAAAAAAAAAAAGTAAGAAGAGTAATCAGCTTACGGTGTTTTGAATATGATCTGAGCGTTGAAGACTTGGTTAGTTTGAAGCAGTTTTGAAGTTGATATACGAATACGAGTGTTGCCGCTGGGTTTCATGAGTCATGACATGGAGAGAAATGAGATCAGAGATCTGAAGGTGACATGGAAGGAAGGCCCAGATCTAACGGTGGTTGTGTAGTGTAGGCAGTAGGCACAAACCAACAACACTCATGTACGTATTGGGATTTGGGATCTGCTTCTCACCGGGATCATCATTCTCATTCACTACGGCCCGTTTGGAAGCCCGACTACAAGCTTACTTTTAGGGACAATCGTAAATAATCTCCTAACTTTTAATCAAATGCCAAATCAAACCATTGGTTTGAACGATTAGTAAAAAAAAAAAACCCCTACCATTAGTTGATCGTTAGTTGGCTTTATTTAAATATAATGAAATGTGATTATTTAATTGATTTTTTTTTTTTTTTTTATAATTGAACTAAAAAAATGAAATATATATATATATATATGCTAAAATATGTTAGAAAATAAAAAATTAAAAAATTAAAAAAAATTAAAACAAAATTATTTTAAAATATAAAAAATATATGGATAGAATGCTCAAAGGCACATATCCATCTCGGTAATGTCCATATCTCTTGACTTTTCTCCATATATTTTTGTTTCTTATAGCAAATATTATTTTATTTTTATTTTTATTTTTTTAATTTGTAGATTTAAATTTTTATTTTTTTTATTTATGATATAAAAATTATTTTAAAAAAATTGATTTTATTATTATTAGTATATTTTTATTTTTTTTATTTAAGTTGTAATAAAGGATTTAAATTGTCATATTTGATTTAAATAAAGTTAACGGTCAATTAATAGTCAGCTAATGATAGGGGTTTTTTAGTGATTGTTCAACCTGGAGGGTTTGATTTGGCATTTCATCAAACGTCAAAGGGTTATTTACACAATTCTCCCCTTATTTTTAAGGGAAAGAGCGAATAACCAAAATAATAATAATAATAAGGGGGAATCCAGTTAGGTCCTTATGTTTTAAGGAAACATTGCTTTTTTAACCAACTTATGTGTATTAGGGTATTTGATCCACATCTTTCTAGAAATACATCAAATGGTCCCTTTGACCAAAAAAATAATAGTCAGACATAATAGATGTGAGAAAGTACTAATGACGTTGGAGTTTAGGAAAATTGGTGTATAATGTACGCGTGTTTAGAATTTTTATTGTCTCTAGTAATTTTAATTAGGATAAAATTGTCATATAATAAAATATATATATATTAAGTAGATTGTCGATGGCATCACTCGTTTTTTTAGTAAATTTTAAAAAATGGAACCTCCAATGCTCATCTAATGGACAATGGAGATCTATTTAAAAAAGTGAGAATGAACCTAAATAGCATTAATTTGGGCTGAATTTGTGAACTTGTCTCCAAGTTATTAACTTGAGTTTTAAATTTTAATAACAAGACTTTCTACTTACAACCTATTTTTATCTTTTGGCACTCTTATTCTAATGGCACTTAATTCTATAATTTTTAAATATTTTTTTTTTTCCAAAATTATCCTTTTTTGTTTTGTCATATCCTTTTCTCCTCATAGAAATTTCTCTAACAACTTTAATCTCATAAAGCATCAAGCATTGTTAATGTTAAGATTCATAAATCTACTTCATTCTCCTACACGGCTTATATGAACTCCTATACTACAGTAGAAATAAAAAATAACTTCTCTTATAGAATATGAAGTCTAATTCAACTTTTCTCTTATAGGCATACAATATAGGCATATTTATAGCATACTAATATATATCACCACAATTTTTCCATATAAACAATATAACTTCAATTATAATAATACGTATGGTAAAAGTGTGATACTGTGTAGTAGCATGCTACAAATCCGTGTGCCTACTAGAGAAATATTGAAGTCTAATTCCTTATGCCAACTTCTTTAGGTTAACCAACTATTGCCTTCTCCAAGCCTTCCATCAGTTTCGAATTACATACTATATTGCCTTCTCAAAGCTTTCTATCAGTTTCGAATTAAATTGACCACCGGAAAACAAACTCTTATGATAATAATAAAAAAATGATTTAGGATTTGTGAAACACAAAAGAGATAAATAAATAATGTTGGAAGAGATAAATAAAACACATTGTAGTGTATAAAGATACTGAATAGATTGTTAATAGCATCATTCTTTAATAACACCAAAATATTGAAACGTATAAAAATACCCTTGACTTTAAGACCCATTTTCACATTCTCGTCTTTTTCTACTCACCCTATCTTGATTCTTTTATTCATCTCTACAGATGTCATTTTTTTCCATAAAAAAACTCCTTTGGTCGTTGTTTGAAATGGGTGAGATCAGAAAAGTTTAAAAGTCAAGACTTAGTCAACTTTTTTTTATATTTTTAGATATATTTTTTTGTTTTTTTTTTTTTCTAAATCTATTTTATTTCTCTTCTTCTAGTTTGATTTTAAGATTCACTTTCTCTATCTTTTCGTTTCTTGTTCTTCTAGTTTTTATTTTAAATGGTTTCTCACTCTAACATCCCTCCACAATTTTCTCTTTCATTTCAAAACACTGACTTGTTAATAACTTGGTGACAAACCCACAAAATTGTCCACAATAGTGCTATGAATTTAAAGAACCTCTTAAAAATAAAATTAATAAAAAGTTTTTAAAAAAATAACAAAATCAAATATTAAAAAAAAAAAAAACATGATTTTTTTTATAAAATAAAATTAAAAATATATAAAAATATGTTGCTTATGGGTAATTTTGACATTTCATAAAATTAGACTAGTCAACTGTTTGATCAAGGATGCTAATCTGTCATTTTAATAAAAGTATAATCTGAGGCCAATATTAACAAATATCAAGACACTCTTGTGCAATTTGCCCTTAAAACTATGTATGTAACTTTATTTATTTTATATTCATGGATGTTGTAAGTGGTAGCCGATAATTGTGGTAACAAAAATTGTGAGCAAATATAGTTTACGGCTTTACGCCGATACTTGTTTTTAGACTTTTACTTGTTTTTAAACATAGTTGTTGAGATATATATTTTAAAAAATGCTTTTAGTTGTTGAATTTTTTTTTTTTTTTTTTTTTTTTTTATATAATTGTTTTTAGTTGGTGAGACTTTTTTTATACCTTCGATCCTTCGAAATTTATTTTGTGTTATGCCGTACCTCTTTCAAGATTTTTTTTTTTTTTTTTCCATATTTATTTACAGTCGGTCTGAATGAATATTCTTACCATTAAAATATATTGGACGGTGGTTTATTTCACGTCTTTAAAATTTATTTTGTGCTTTTACAATTTGTTAGCTAGTTTCATAACAGGGACGGATATAAAATAAAGATATTTTTTTTCCAAAGTCTAAAAAGACGGAAAAAAAGGTCAGAAAAAATTATATATAAATATATATAATTAAAAAAACTATATGAGAAATTTAAAAGCATATATTTGCCTATTTTTCAAGTAAGACGGATCTGTATATTTATGTAATAAACTCGATGCAAGGTAAGCAACAGATAGAAAAACACAATACCAGCTTTGCTTAGCTTCATAAAAAAGTCTTTCCCCTGCTTTCTCTGAAAGCTTGAGTGGAAGTAGGTTGGGTATTTTCTTCTTCGTCCTCCTTAGGTGTGTTAGTTGTTTTTATCGGTTTCCATTTCATTGGTGTCTTTAGTCTCTTTCTATGGTGTTGGTCTAAGTGGCTTTTGTCTCAAGTTGTTGTGAGTGTTTTAGCGATGGAGTTTGTCTTCTTTTTCTGTGCTATGGATTCAGAGGACATTTCTCGTTTGTGTGCCTCTTTGTCTCTCATTGAGCGGGAGGGTCCTGTTAGAAAACTAGGGGAAAATCTTAAGCTGGCAGCTATTCAAAGGTTTAGTAGGGAAAATCCTTGCTAGGAAAGTGGTGAATAGAGAGGCTTTTATGAGGGTTATTGGTCGAATATGGCATGTTAATAAGGGTGCAGAGATTGAGTCATTATCTGAAGATTAAAATCTTTATCTGGAAGGCTTGCCTGGATTGGACCCCAACCATGTCAAACCTCGCTAATCACGGTATGAAAGTTTACGATATTTGCCCCTTGTGTAATGGTTTAGGTGAGTCCACTTTCCATGCCCTTTGGGGCTGCAGTAAATTAAAAACTGCTAGGAAAGATTGGATCCCAGCTGAAGTCAAGGTTAGGTGTTCCCATTCTAACTTTTTTGATCTTATTTTGGATTGCCACTCGGTGTTAAATTCAGATGATTTGGGGTTGTTCTGTACTATAGTGTGGAAAATATGGTATCTGCGTAATTTAGTTGTGCATGAGGCTCCAAGTCAGAATGTGCTTGATGTGGCTCAGTGGTGTAGAGTTTGTTTAGCTGATTTTGGCAGCAGTAATGAAGACAGACAACATCCTCCTTGTTTCTCAAGCCAAGTTAGAAATTCTTAGAGACCGCCGGATTCAAATTGCTACAAAATTAATTGTGATGCTACTGTAAATGAGAAGGGTGGTCGTATTGGTCTGGGTATTGTAATTAGAGACCACTCGGGTGCTGTTATGGCCTCTTGTTCCTTGACTATGGTAGCGTGTTTTGACGCAAATATGGCGGAGACAATGGCTATTTATAGAGGTTTGGTTTTCAGCAGGGATTGTGGCCTTGCTCCTTGTGTTATAGAATCAGATGCATTTGTTGTGGTGAAATGGATCAACGAAGACAGTCATCGAGACTTTATTAGTGGTAATATTCTTGCTGAAATCTTTTCTCTTGTCTCCAATCTTCAGGTTATTTCTGTTAGTTACATTCCTAGATTGGCTAACAATGTCGCTCATGGCCTGGCAACAAATGCATTAAAGGTTGATGAAGATCTTTTCTGGATGGAGGATTTCCCTCCTTGTGTTAGGAGAGTTGTTCAGTTGGATATTCCTGTTTAGGGTCCAACTGCTTGCTCTACCTTTCTTGTGTTCTGTTTCTTATATTCTCAAATAAAAAAGATAAAAAATAAAAACAGACAGAAAAACACATTCATAGTCTAAACTCCAAATTGACCACTTGAAAATATTAGAAATAAAACAAGAAAAGATATTCACCGGTTTAGAAAACATAAATTATATTAAAAATAATAGTAATAAATTATCATTTTCAAAACATAATAATACTAATAATAATAATAATAATAATAATAATAATAATAAGAAGAAGAAGAAGAAGAAGAAGAAGAAGAAGAAGAAGAAGAAGAAGAAGAAGAAGAAGAAGAAGGGTTATTGGCATTAGTCCTCCTGAACTTTACGCAAGTTTACATTTTACCCTCTAATTTTTTTTTTAGGGCATTAAACCCCCTGAACTCATTAATGGGCAAAACTTAACCGTAGAATCGTAGATACCCCACAAACAAACGTTCAAGGGGCAATAATAAATAAAACAAATTGTTTGTCAATTAATAAGAGTTCAGGGTATTTAACGTCTAAAAATAAAGTCCAGAGAGTAAAATATAAACTCGTGTAAAATTCATGGGAGACTAGTGCCAATAACCCTAATAATAATTTAGAAATCTCTCTATAGATCATAGAATGCATCCATTTCATCTCTTGAACATAAAGCATAAAAAGGCAAGAAAAGTAAGCACGATCGATGATGAAAATGGAAGGAGAGAATGAGATGATAAAGGTGATGATGGTGTGGAGTGTAGCAGTGGCTTCACTTCACTACTGTCATTTCATCGGCGATATCATCCCCAAAGGCAGAACCAGACTCTGTGCTATCCTCCCAGTCATCATCCTCTTCCTCCTCCTCCCTCTCTCGCTCTCCTCCATCACTCTCGGCGGCCCCACCACCTTCTTCCTCGTTTGGCTTTCCAACTTCAAACTCCTCCTCTTCTCCTTAGGTCAAGGCCCTCTCTCTTCCCACCCTCCTCTCCCTAAACCCCTCTTCATCTCCGTCGCTACTCTCCCCATCAAAATCACCCACAACCCATCTCCTCATCAATTCACCAAAATTATTCCTAACAAATCCAGCCTCAATTTGGCTCTTAAGAGCCTCAATTTGTCCACTTTTGTACCCATTTACGCCAATAAAGACTTGATTGACTTGAAATTTGTCATGTTCTTGTACTGTGTTTACCTATACATCTGTCTCGAAACCGTCTTGATCATAATCGCCGTCCTTGCTTGAGCCCTGCTCGGTCTGGAGCTCGAGCCACAATTCGACGAACCCTATCTCGCCACGTCATTGCAAGATTTCTGGGGACGGAGGTGGAATCTCATGGTTTCAAGTATTCTACGCCCCACCGTTTACAAACCTGTGATGTCGAATTGTAGCTGTTGGATTGGAAAGGAGTGGGCCCAGCTTCCTGCTATAGTGGTCACGTTCTTGGTGTCTGGGCTGATGCACGAGATGGTTTTTTATTACATTGGAAGGCATAGACCCATGTGGGAGGTCACGTGCTTCTTTTTCCTACAAGGTGTCTATTTGGCTGTTGAAGTTTTACTAAAGAAGGCTTGTAAACGACGCTTGCCTGCTGTCGTTTCGAGGCCGCTCACGCTGGCTTTCGTGGCTACTACTTCGTGGCTGTTTATGTCGTCGTTGTTGCGTTGTCAGATTGATGATAAGGCACGTAGAGAGTTTCTTGCTGTTAGACTATTTTTTAAACAAATTTCCTCTTTTTTTGTTTTTTTTTGTTTTTTTTAAACAATTGAATTGAAATCGAATCATGGCAAACATTTTAATTAAATTTTTTTTTTCTTAATTGTTGCTACAAATGTAAGAATTAGAGAAAGAGAACATGGCTTGACTGCAACAAGTTCTTATTGCAATGGTGTGAACTGCCAAGAGCTTCTAACTGGCTTGGCCATCACAACTTTTATCAGTTTTGATTCTTGAATATTCTTGAAATTATGATATTGTAGAGTCATGTTAAATAATCAATATCAATATCAATATCATTATAATTGTGTTAGAGTTGTATATTTCAATTTCACAATTTGAGTACCAATCTACTGTTAAACTATCCAAATTATTTGTTTAAATGATGCGCCAAATGAATTCTAAATAACACATCATCTAATATATCATCTCGTGATTAACATGATGGTTATAACTCACATGTCAATTTATATATTTTTAACAAATTATTTAGACAGCTTAACAATATATTTATTGTTCAAATTGTTTGCCAAATGATTATGAGATGATTTATTGATGATACGGTTATTACAAATCAGTTTGCCACATATTTGGGTAGATATATTTGAGTAAAATTTTGGACAAAGTAGCATTACTCTAATTTTTAATATAAAACAATTGACGTTAAGTAATCTAAACAAAGAAAACCGGCAGAAATACAGTATTTTTAATAAACAAGTGTATTTTTTAAAATGTGACTTGTTTATTAAAAATAGTTTTAAAAACGAAAAACGATAGAAATGTGTTTTGTATTGTTTTCTAAAATTATTAATATAGTTGTTTGTAGAGAAAATTTGTATTTGGTTTGAAAATGATGGAAAATAATAGATTGTTGTTTTCAACTTTTTAATTATAAATTTGAGGGTTAATAGCACCAATGCCCCCTAAATTATACGCGAAGTGTCGATGTGCCCCATAAACTTTTTTTTTTTCAAGCATTAAACTCCTTGAACTTTCATGTATTGGCAAAAGCTGACAAAATATTAACGAAACTTCATTTCCGTCCAATTTTTTGTCATGTGCTATTCACATGAGGTCGTATCAAGGGCAAATCAGTCTTTTCGTCCTCTTAATACGAGGGGCAAATTGCAAGGACTTCAGATTTCCAAAAATCCCCAAATTCTTCTCCCTCTCGTAACTAATAGAGAAATTAGGGTTTTTAAAATTCCTTTGATTTCCTCTAATTGTGTTGTTTTACGGTAGGTTCAATGTTGTTTCTCTGTGTTGGTTTGCGGTTGTATCGTCGATTAAGGGTAAGTGGTTGACAAATGGTTGGAGCAAGGAAAAACGGTGAAGAGCAGCCCTAATATGGTATGTGTGTGTTCTATGTTATCTTTTTGGTTTTTGGTTTGTGATATTTGGTTTTTTAATGGCATGAGAAAAACTTTTAAATATACATACAAAAAGTTTCAAAGTCAGTTGATAAAAGATATGTAGGCCAAAGATGGGGAACCACAGCATTTGATAAAAGATATGTTGACCAGTTGTATAACATTAAAAGCTTGAAATCAGACCCAATTGCATCTGGAAATTGCTTTTTTAATTTGACTGTGGATGTTGTTTCTTCCGTGATTGTGCTTTTTCTAATAGCTCTAGCATATGTCCTTTTCTAATACTATTGAACATGCTTATGTCGTTTTCTAATAGCTTTAGCATGTGTGCTATCAACTCAAGTAATTGGTGTTATCTGAACATATTTGTTGTGTGTTATTGACTCAAGTAATTGGTGTTCTTTGAACAAATGTTATTGACTTATACCTATTGCTTTGTCTTCATTTTCTTCATAAATCCTGATGTCACAAAGGATTTGTTCAGCTTTAGGGTGCATCATGGTGGGGAGTTTAATGGAAATATGGATAACTATATTAGGGGAACACTGAGTTATTTTGACTATGTTAGTTTAGATGAGTTGTCATTGTTGGACCTTGATGATATTACCATGGAACTAGGGTATAAGATGCTAGTTGGCTATTGGATTCAGGTAGAAGGGCATGGAAAGCCATATAGCAAGGGAATGATCAACAACTGATGTGGTTTGTGGATAAAATTCCTCATAGTAGAGTGGTAGATCTTTATGTTGAGCCATAGTCCCATTGCAAGAAGTCCAAGGTCATAAAATGATTCCATCCCAAGAACTAGAGTCTCAGTATCACAGCTATGAGCTTAATGATGATGAAGAGAACCATGCTGATGTTGACAATGGGGTAAATGTTGGTGATGTCAATAGGGCAGAAAATGGTGTTGATAAGCATGGGCCAGCTAGTGTTGACGAGCATGGGTAGCTAGTGAAGAGGGTGGTAAGAGAGATAAGGGTAGACATGTAGTAGAAGATTTAGATGCTGGTGAGCAAGAAGCAGAAGCTAAGGGTGAAGCTAAGGATCTAGTTGAGTCTGCTTATGAGTAAGAAGCAGAAGACATTGCAGCTGAAACTTGTGTGGATCCAACAAAGTTTTGGGATACCTTACAAGTCCCAAATATACCACCTGAAGAATGTGCATCTGGTTCTAATATTGAAGCTGGATCAGATGAATTGAGAAGCTTGGAAGGATTAGATGGTGAGGAAGTTGAACAAGGACTAGTGAGAAAGTTCATTAATAGAAGGTACCATGAATTCGATCCAAAAAGGGATATGCAGGATCCAGTTTTTAAAGTTATTATGGTGTTTGGTAGTGCAAATATGTTTAGGAAAGCCATTAGAGCACGTGCTGTGAAGCATAAATGTAATGTTAAGTTCTAGAAAAATGATCAGAATAGGGTTAGGGCAGTATGCAAATCAGAGGGTTGTAAATGGTTTGTGTATGCTTCTTGGTTGACGGATCATAAGACTTTCAAAATTAAGACTTTGTTGGATGAACACACATGTCCTATGAGTTTTAAGAACAAGTTTGTTGATTCCAAACTAATAGCTGAGAAGTATGTAGGCCAATGGAAAGCAAACCTTGAGTGGAACTACGCTGGAATCTCGATGCAATTGAGGGTAGACACTAAAATGGATGCTTCTCGATGGCAATTCTACCGTGCTAGAAAGGTTGTAAGACAGATGATTGAAGGTAATGTTAAGGACCAATACTCTAAACTTTGGTAGTATGGTGTAGAACTGAAGAGGATGAACCTAGAAAGTTCAGTTATCTTGAAGTGTGATGAAAATGGAAGGTTTAAGAGGTTATATATATGCCTGGGAGCTTTGAAGAAGGGGCGGAAAGAGGGATGTATGCCGCATTTAGGTTTAGATGGTTGTTTTACCAAAGGTTATCACACCAGACAAATCCTGATAGCCATTTGGGTTGATCTAAACAACCAAATATTCCAATAGCTTATGCTTTGGTGGAGTTTGAGTGCAAGGACACATGGAGTTAGTTCCTAGAGCAGTTGGCTGATGATTTGGGAATCAACAACTCTTTTGGTATTGTTTGGATTAGTAACAAGCATGATGGTTTAATAGATGCTATTGGGAAACTTTTTCCAAATTCAGAACACAAGTTCTGTATGAAGCATTTCAATAATAATTTTAAAGGCCAACACAAGGGGTTGCTTCTAAAACAAATCTTGTAGGGTGCTGCAAAATCTACTACTAAACAAGAGTAAGCATTCTATATTATGTTTTCTTATCACTTGCTTAATATTTTCTGGTTTCTAACTTGTTTTACTTCTTCAGGTTTTCACTTGGCTTGACAGATTTAATCAGTGGATGGAGAGGATGGTGAGTGAGAATCAAGCTGCATATGACTGGTTAGCTAACAAAGATCCAAAACACTGGTCAATGACCTTTTTCAAGGACACTGCATTGTGTGACATAGTTTGTAATAACATGTTTGGGGCCTTCAATGCAGCAATACTAGCAACTCAAGACAAGCCACTGATAATTATGATGGAGATGATCATAAACTATTTGATGAAAAGGCTAGTGAGGAAAAGGGCTGAACTGGAGAAATGGAATCATCAAATAAGACCAAAAGTTTTCAGGTTTATGGCATGGTTAATGTTTTTTTTCTTATGGTATGCATAATGTTTTCAGGTTTGTTGAGAAGGTTAAGCAAGAGAGTGTGTACTGTTATCCTGAGTACAGTGGAAACTACACATATCAAGTAAGGGCTCGTTGAGAAGATCAGTTTGTGGTTGACATCGACAACAAAACTTGTGCATGCAATAAGTGGCAGCTCATAGGGATTCCATGTATGCATGGAATGGCTGTCCTATTAAGTTCCAACCGCAACTCTATTGACTTTATAGACTCAAAGTATAAGAAGGAAACATTTATAAATGCATACACTCCAATGATTTATGGGATCAATGGGCCAAACATGTGGCCAAAAACCAATGGAATACCTATACAGTGTCCAGATTTCAAGAAACAGAGAGGCATGCCTAAGAAGAAAAGGAATTTTGATTGGATGATTTACATACCTATCTGAGGTCCCCATTTCCTAGAGTTTGTACTCGTTGTCGAGTTTGTTTTTGTATATAATGCATTTTGTGAGCATTGTGTAGGTTATATGCTCTAAAATAAGGTGTTGAGCATAATTGAAGAGTTTTGGAGGTTAAAGGGCTGAAATTGGAAATTTTAGTGCAGAGCTTTCAACTTTCGGGAGCCATATCTCCCTCCTCCGATTGAACTACGTTTTGTATAACCTATTTTCGGAAAGCCCCACGAGTCTACTTTCCAACGCTTTTTACGGATTGCGATTCCGAGTTCTCTAGAGGAAGTTATGACCATTTTTGTAACGGTGCGCGAAGCTGGAAAACTTCACCCGAGAGAGATGCGAGCCCAAGGCGAGCTCAAGCAGCTCGCCCCTCAAGGTCGCTAATCTCTCGGGTTTTCAAGAGTTTTCTTCAACCAAGAGCATCCAAATCACCCCCAGGTCGCCCCAAGCTCGCCCTTTTACCCAAAATATGTTAAAAATCAAGATTTTACCTCCTTGCCCTTGACCTAATTCATTCATCTATATAAACCTTTGATATTTTTAAACCAAAAAAGGGAACTCTCTCACCAAAAAAGAACCCAAGAATAGTCACCAAGACCTCACCTTTACACATTCCTCTTACTCTCACCTTCCATCTTTCACAACCCATCTAACTTCCATAACTCCCTAACATCCAAACACACCCATCACTTCCATTTTACCACAATCACCATCACTTCATCTTTTTGGCAAAAAAGAGTTGAAGAAAGAGCTTGGAAGAGGAAGAGCAAAGGAGGAGGAGCTACTCTACATAGTTTCTTCTATTACTTTATTCTCTTTCATTTTCTTTATTATAGCCATGTATTCTTTTGAGCATATTTATTGTATGGCTACATTTTGTGATATGAGCTAAACATTTAGTGCTAGGATTTGATGAAACCCCACCCATGACTCTTTATATGTATTGACCTTTGTTTATTCATTTTATACAAGTGTGATTTGTATGGGTATTTTAGTGTGCTTAAAGCTTTCAATTGATTGATCTCCTTTTGAATGAATCTTGTGGTGTGTTATATACTGACCGGAGATGCACACCACGTGTTCGATAAAATGCCCTCTATGCACGTTTAGAAAAGTAGACCTACTTAGGCTAACGTATAGGATTCGTTAGTGCACCAAAATCCTTAATGAACTCATTCATACATTCCGAGTAATCGAAAGATAAGCTTGGGTATGTTTTGGGTGTAACCTATTCTACTTGACCAAGATTGTAGGTTAATATTAGGGTGCATGAATCTATAAATTGCATGAGTATGTTTTGGGTGAATAATTGAGTCTAAAACGTAAGTCAATATAGGGTGGGGTGTAGTCAAGTCCTAGCATATCTCTTTATATTATCACATTCGGGTTTAATTTCTTGTTATTTCATTATTGCATTAGAATTAATCATTTAGTTTAATTTAGTTTAAATTGATTAGTTGAAAACCTTTTTTCGATTGTTTGAATAGCAATTAGGCTAATCGATTTTGGTAATCGATCACTCGGTCCCTGTGGGAACGAATCTTATTCACCATTGTGCTACTCTCCGACCTCGTGCTATTGCGAGAGTCATAAAGAGACTAGCCAATTTTTGGCGCCGCTGCCGGGGATTGAGCGGATGATTGATATCGATACTAGTTAGTTTATTGCTAATTTGAACCTTTTAATTTAGTTTGTTTGTTTTTCTTGATAGGTACCATTGCTCTTGCATGCACCCACGAACAAGGAGCTAAAATCTTCACTTCTTGAACTTTGATCCGGAGATTGAAAGGATAGCTCGAAGAAATAAACGCGAAGCTCGGAGAAGAGCAGAGATGGGTGATCAGAATGCACAACTAGGGCACATGGGAGTGCCAAATGTGGCAAATCAAAATCAAGGGGAATTGCCTCCTCAAGCCAATCCAGTGCAAGAAGGGTTACCTCATGTTGGAGATGAGCGTACTCTACGGGATTATACAATGCGTAGAGTCGAGCTGCACCAGTCATCCATTCACCAGCCAACAATTGCAGCAAATTCTTTTGAGATTAGGCCGTCCATTATTCAGATGATTGGCACTACTTGCATATTCAATGGCTTGGTGAATGACGATCCGAACCTACACCTTCAGAAATTCAACGAGATTTGCGACACCTTCAAGTACAACGGGATTCCCGATGAGTTTATCAAGTTGAAGTTGTTCCCGTTTTCTTTAGGAAACGACGCAAGGATATGGTTGAACTCCCAACCACCAAACTCGATCACTACCTTTGATCAGTTGGCCCAAGCATTTTTGAATAGATATTTTCCACCAGGGAAGGCCGCTCGTCTTAGGAATGAGATCCTCTCATTTCAACAATTTGAGAATGAGAGCATATATGAAGCTTGGGAGAGGTTTAAGGAGCTTCAAAGGAGATGTCCACACAATGGCCTTGCAAAATGGCAAACTTTGCAAGCTTTCTACCAAGGGCTCACGGTGTCAACAAGGAATTTAGTTGATGCGGCTGCTGGAGGTTCATTAATGAGCAAATCAATGGATACGGCCAGTGACCTTCTAGAGGAAATGGCACTTAACAATAGCCATTGGGGAAGCCAAAGGCAAGTACCGAAGAAGATTCCGGGTGTGTTAGAAGTGGATGAAAGGACAAGTGTTCAAGCTCAATTAGCAAGTCAAAATTATCAAATAGTGGCCCTTCAAAATCAAATGAACAAGATGAGTGTGGGGTCGAGTAATGTGCAAGTGGCTCAATGTGAGTGGTGTTTGGGGCCGCATTCGAGCATGGATTGTCAAGTTGGAAACCCGTTTGCTTCAAACTCACAAGAACAAGTTTCCTTTGTAAACTACAACCGAAACTTCCAAAACCAACCTCAACAACACCATGCCAACCAAAATCCACAAAACAACCCCTACCAAAACACATATAACCCGCCATGGAGAAACAACCAAAACTTGTCATGGAAGGACAACCAACCCCAACAACAACAAAACCTCAACCAAAGACAACCCCCCGGATTCCCACAACCTCACCAACAAAACTACCCTAACCAAGCCCCAAATAACCAAGTGGAGAAAAAGTCTAACCTAGAGGAAATGTTCTCTAAGTATATGGGTAAGTTGGACAATATAATGGAGACCTAA
This sequence comes from Acer saccharum, assembly GCA_030490815.1. Lineage (NCBI taxonomy): Eukaryota > Viridiplantae > Streptophyta > Magnoliopsida > Sapindales > Sapindaceae > Acer > Acer saccharum. Next base: position 20,825,147 of record CM059869.1, on the reverse strand, counting down.
GATTTAGCTTTGAGGAAGCTTGACACGAAGATTGACCAAGTTGCTCAACATTCACAAGCCTCAATCCAAAACTTGGAAACGCAAGTCGGGCAATTGGCAAGGGCAATCCAAGGGAGGCAACAAGAGGCACTACCAAGCAACACGGTGGTCAACCCCAAAGAGCAATGCAATGCCATTTCGTTAAGAAGTGGAAAAGAGGTTGAGTTACCAGACAACTTTGGGATGGGAAAAGAAGTTGTTGTTAAAGAAGAGGGTATAGAAGAAGAAGAGGTTGTAGAAGAAAAGAAGAGTTCTAGTCATGATAACGTGCCTACCACATCAAATGACCCTCCACCACCCCAAGTCAAAGCCTATGTTCCTCCCATACCATACCCGCAAAGGTTGAGGAAACATAAGGATGCTCACAATTTCGGCAAGTTTTTAGAGATATTTAAGAAACTTCAAATCAACATCCCATTTGCCGAAGCACTTTCCCAAATGCCTACTTATGTGAGATTCCTCAAGGAATTGCTTTCCAACAAAAGGAAACTAGAAGAATTCAAGACGGTGGCATTAACGGAAGAGTGTAGTGCAATCCTACAAAACAAGCTCCCACCTAAGCTAAAGGACCCCGGGAAATTCACAATCCCATGCACCATTGGTCATGTGAAGTTTGAGAGTGCTTTAATAGATTCAGGAGCAAGCATCAACTTGATGCCTTACTCAGTTTTCAAAAAGCTAGGAATAGGTGAAGTGAAGCCTACAAGAGTGACTCTTCAATTAGCGGATCGATCTATCAAGCACCCACACGGAGTTTTAGAAGATGTCTTGATGAAAGTGGGAAAATTCTACTTCCCGGTTGACTTTGTAATCTTGGAAATGGAAGAAGATTTTGAAGTCCCATTGATCCTTGGGAGGCCATTCTTGAAAACTAGTGGAGCTTTGGTTGATCACAAAGAGGACAAGTTGACATTGAGGGTAGGAGAAGAGCATATGGTGTTTGACTTGAAAAAGGTGGCCAAGAGGCCGATGGAAGTAGATAGGTGCTTGTTAGTCGAGGTTGTTGATCCTCCCATAGGGGAATTTTCAAGAAAAGCCATTCCGAAAGAGCCGTCGAATTCTTGTGTGGTTCAAGATGTCCCAAGAAAGAAGATGAAAGGTGTCCACAAACCGGACTCTCATGGAGTTATGAACAAAACCAAAGTGACTCCACCGGATAAAATTGAGAAGAAATTGGACAAAAGGGACAAAAAGAAGAAATCATGCATGGTGGGCCAAACAAGAATTTTGAATGGATTTTGTGTGAGGATGTTCTATGCCTCACATAAGTTGAGAAAGGAAGGTGGCGAGGATGTTGCACCAACCATTGATCCGGATTGATAAGAGGAGCGTAATGCGTTTAGCCGAGACGTTAAACCAAGCGCTTGGTGGGAGGCAGCCCACCTAGGTACATTTTCTTTTCTTAGTTTATATTTGTTTTTATTTTGTTTTTACATTTTTGTTTAGAATAAGTGTGCGGATGGTTTGAGTTGTGTTTAGTGCCTAGGAGGTTTATGTTGTTTGTGTCTTGAGTTCTTGCCTCTCATGCTTCGTTTATTCATTGTCCAATGCATCTCAATGTCATATAAAAATTGAAGACAATGTTTATATTAGGTTTGGTGGTGTGAATTCATTATTTGAGTCATTTTTCTTTTTAGTTTTTCAAATCTTTCTTTGACCTTTACGAAAGTGCCCTGTTTTGAAATTTTGAGGTCAAATGTTTCATTTAAACTGTACTGTTTGGTGAGGAAATAAATTATTTCGTCCACGCTGTGTTCTTCAATTTTTCGATACGGTTTCAACGATATAAAGAACGCAAAATTCTAGGTGGGGGTTCAAAAGTTATGAATATTTCTTCGACTAAAGGTCATGGGCGATGCCCTGTTTTGAAAATTTGCACGTGAACCATTTTCGACGTCCGTTTGCACACTTTTCCAATTTGAATTTTGAAATGTTTTCTAAATGAAAAGTGTGCATTTTCATGTCTATTTTCCTGTGCCAAAAGTTTAGAAAGCGTTATTGAGTAATTTTGAAAATATGCACTAAAGAGCGGACATAGGTCGATTTCAAAAGTCACTAGTTTTTGGAATTTTATCCTCTATGTTGAGATGGCCTTTCGCATTGTGTTTTTTGTGTTTTGTGTCATGTTAGGTACGCGCCGTTACGTCGGACTCTTTTGTTTCCAACATTGGGGACAATGTGAGTTTTGGTTTGGGGGTGCGGCCTTTCTATGGCCATTTTTGCATGATTGATTTTTGCGTGTGCTTATTTTTGTGAAATTTTTTTTCAAATTTTTGCATGATTGTGTGTGTTTAGAGTCTTGTTCTGTCCGTTCTCTTGTTTTGAGCCAAATTTTGGAGCATTAGCTTGCTTTAATGAGATGCTTTTGGGTTGTGCTGTTTGAAGCAATTTTTGCATGTGTTGATTCCCTGAGTCTAAGCAAAGGTTGTGCTAGTTAAAGCTACACCACATTGCTTGCACGCACCCTACCAGACTCGAAAGTGTCTAAGTAATTGGGTATCGCGCTTAAGATGTCTAGATCATTAGTGGAGACTACCCGTGTGAGGCCAGAGCCTAAATAGCGTCCTTATGAGTGTATGCTTTTTCATTGTTTCATCTTAAACACTCTTCTTGTAGATAAATAAGCATAAATTAAAAAGGACCTCACTCCATGCTTTGGACATTAAAGAGCGCCATTTTAAGAGCATCACCGTGGTTTTGCCTTTGTTTGCTTGCTTAACTCGTACCTATAGAGATGATGTAGGCAATGTGTGTTAAGTCACTACAAATATCCTGAACACATCCCATGCCTTGTGTGTGTGCTTAAATGTCCTATCTATGTTGACCTACACACTAAACCCCATCACTATATCCTCCCATATCATACACATCACCATATCTTACATAAACACTAGACCATCCCATTTGCTACGATTATGGCTTGTTATCATATTAAAATGAAGCTCAAGGGAAACCAAAAGGGTAAAATTAGCGTGTACTCAGGCTAGATGTGTAAGTTGTGCAAAGAATAAGGCTCAAAATGTATGAAAAATTAAAAGTGCTCAAAAGAAAAAGAATAGCACAAAAAGCCTTCTAAGCTCTAAAGTGTAAAAGTTGCTAAAATATAAAGCAACTTAAAAATGAGCACAAGATGATTAATTGAAGAATTCATGCCTAGACGCTTTATTTGTGATGAGCGTACCAAATAGAAGTTAAAGCATAATCAGTTGCTAGCCCATAATCCCATACCCACCTAGCCTCTCCACCACCATCTCACCATAACATCAGTTGAACTTTAAAGAAGTCCTAATTGATCTTTAGGAGGAGTTTAGCTTGTTAACGAAGGCATCAAATGGTGTTTGCTCTTGTTCTTAATGTTCGAATCCGTTCTTGTGGTCCATTTGATTGTAAGCTTTAGCGGTTTTTCAAAATGTGTCATATGCATGTAATTTGAAAATTCTTGTGCTTAATTTCCAACCGCATATGTTAGTTGAGTGAGCCTAGGTTCTGAGTGGTAAAATGAGAGAGATTCGGAAAGGTATAGAGTCGAGGCGAAATGCTATCATAAGACTCTTGTGTTCGATGCTTTTTGAAGCTTTGTTCACTAAGAAGTATGGAATTGCAATCTCTCTTGTTGTAGCACCTTAGCTTGCATAACCCAAGCTTTTTCTTAGGGGTCTTAGCATGCATGCGTCTCAATTCAGTTCACCATTATTGCATCTCTGTCTATAGTTGGCTCAGCGGGAAAGACGTTTGTGGGTGTCGTACTGTAAACCCTCACGAGACTTCACTCGTCCCACTAGGGTTCGCCTAGGGGTTTAAAAGACTTATCATGTGCGTTTTATTTCTTTATGTTTTTTTACTTTCTTTTGTTTTATTTTTCTTTTTGTTTGTTTGTTTGTTTTGGTTTTGCTCGAGGACGAGCAAAAGATAGGTTTGGGGGTATTTGATTGGATGATTTACATACCTATTTGAGGTCCCCATTTCCCAGATTTTGTACTCGTTGTCGAGTTTGTTTTTGTATATAATGCATTTTGTGAGCATTGTGGTGAGCATTGTGTAGGTTATATGCTCTAAAATAAGGTGTTGAGCATAATTGAAGAGTTTTGGAGGTTAAAGGGCTGAAATTGGAAATTTTAGTGCAGAGCTTTCAACTTTCGGGAGCCATATCTCCCTCCTCCGATTGAACTACGTTTTGTATAACCTATTTTCGGAAAGCCCCACGAGTCTACTTTCCAACGCTTTTTACGGATTGCGATTCCGAGTTCTCTAGAGGAAGTTATGACCATTTTTGTAACGGTGCGCGAAGCTGGAAAACTTCACCCGAGAGAGATGCGAGCCCAAGGCGAGCTCAAGCAGCTCGCCCCTCAAGGTCGCTAATCTCTCGGGTTTTCAAGAGTTTTCTTCAACCAAGAGCATCCAAATCACCCCCAGGTCGCCCCAAGCTCGCCCTTTTACCCAAAATATGTTAAAAATCAAGATTTTACCTCCTTGCCCTTGACCTAATTCATTCATCTATATAAACCTTTGATATTTTTAAACCAAAAAAGGGAACTCTCTCACCAAAAAAGAACCCAAGAATAGTCACCAAGACCTCACCTTTACACATTCCTCTTACTCTCACCTTCCATCTTTCACAACCCATCTAACTTCCATAACTCCCTAACATCCAAACACACCCATCACTTCCATTTTACCACAATCACCATCACTTCATCTTTTTGGCAAAAAGAGTTGAAGAAAGAGCTTGGAAGAGGAAGAGCAAAGGAGGAGGAGCTACTCTACATAGTTTCTTCTATTACTTTATTCTCTTTCATTTTCTTTATTATAGCCATGTATTCTTTTGAGCATATTTATTGTATGGCTACATTTTGTGATATGAGCTAAACATTTAGTGCTAGGATTTGATGAAACCCCACCCATGACTCTTTATATGTATTGACCTTTGTTTATTCATTTTATACAAGTGTGATTTGTATGGGTATTTTAGTGTGCTTAAAGCTTTCAATTGATTGATCTCCTTTTGAATGAATCTTGTGGTGTGTTATATACTGACCGGAGACGCACACCACGTGTTCGATAAAATGCCCTCTATGCATGTTTAGAAAAGTAGACCTACTTAGGCTAACGTATAGGATTCGTTAGTACACCAAAATCCTTAATGAACTCATTCATACATTCCGAGTAATCGAAAGATAAGCTTGGGTATGTTTTGGGTGTAACCTATTCTACTTGACCAAGATTGTAGGTTAATATTAGGGTGCATGAATCTATAAATTGCATGAGTATGTTTTGGGTGAATAATTGAGTCTAAAACGGAAGTCAATTGAGGGTGGGGTGTAGTCAAGTCCTAGCATGTTTTTCTTCGATATTACACTTGAGTTTATTTTAGTGTTATTTTATTTCTTGCATTAGCATTAGTCATTAGATTAAATTAGTTTAATTTACTTAGTTTAAATATCATTTTCCGCTTGTTTGAATAGCATCTAGGCTAATCAATTTCGGTAATCGATCACTCGATCCCTGTGGGAACGAATCTTATTCACCATTGTGCTACTCTCCGACCTCGTGCTATTGCGAGAGTCATAAAAGAGACTAGCCAAATTTGCAATCCGATGAGGTTAGAAAAGGAAGGACAACCAAGTTAAGGAGGAATTACATAGTCGTTAGGTGCAGGAAATTTGGCATGGATGGGCACATCAGAGCAACCTATGACAAAAGGGTTGGAAGTAATGGACCTGGGACTGAAAGTGTTGCAAGGTGAGCGTTTGATTGCAAGGAAAAATGGCAAAGATGGAGAAATAGATGGTTCTCACAATTGCTACTTTAGTTAATCAGTGTTTGATTCAATGTTTTTGTTATTTTCTGGTTGTAATGTGTTTGATGCTTTTGTAACAGAACATATTTATTTTAGATTTATGCTTTTGTAATGTAAAGGGTTGCACTACAAGAAAATTGTTATTTAGTAACTAACTTTCTATAACCACGTAATAAATGGTTGCAGAATGTTACTTTCTGCAACCATTGTAACATGATAGTTGCAATAAAGACAAATCATAGATCCAATTCATTATGAGACCAATTTTTGTGATTTGTAACTAAAAATTTAGTTAAGGAAAATATGTTTCTTATGTTCAATTTGGTTGCTAATGAGTGATCAATACAATGATTCTTTTTGTGACTATTAATTGTTGTCGTTAAAGAGGTAAGTAAAATTTAGTGCCATTTTTTCCCACCAAAAGTATACCTTTCGAGACCAAATATAAGGTATTAACAACTATTAACTTAGTCGCACAATAAGTCTGTTTGTATCTAATATATTTAGTCGATAAATAATTTTACTATTTTTTTTTTAAATATTCGTGACTATAATGTTAGTTGGGAAATAACTTTTTCCACTACTAATATTCTTAGGCCTCGTTTGTTTGACCGTATTGTATTGTATTAGACAATTAAAATGTACTAAAATAATACAATATATTGTTTGGTGCAAACACTGTATTGTATTATTTTAGTACATTTTAATTGTCTAATACAACAAACACCGCATTAACTAATATATTATATTTGGTGGTATTAGGTTGTATACTTGTATTGTATTAGAAAAAACACTTTTTTTTTTCAATGAATATGGAATATTGATAAAATATGTGTTATGTTGTTAATATTTTTTTTTTTTATAATTTTAAAATACTTAGGAAAATTTTATGTAATTTTTTTGTTTCAATTAAAATAAATATTTATTGATTTTTTATATAAAAATATTTATTTATTTATTCATGGTAAGGATATTTAAAATTAATTATTAAGTATTTTTTTTATAAATATTATATTTTTATAATATAATAAAATATAATAAAGTCATATAGGAATAACCTAATACGATATAATACAGTGCATCACCAAACACAGATTTGTATTAATGATAATACAGTTCAATACAATACAATACAATACAGTTCAAAACAATCCAATACGATGTGCCAAACGAGCCCTTAGTTGCCAAAGGTGAAAAAACATTTTAGCGCCAATCTTTCCCTCCAAACGAATACTTTTTAAGACCAAATATATTGAGTTAGCAACTATAATTTTAGTCGGAAAATTAATACTTTTGTGTCTTTAGTTGCCTAATAGGAAAAAAGTTGTAGAGTTCTTAAAAAAAAAAAAAAAAAAGCTTAACATGACCATAATTCAATGAATCTATAACTATTTTTGTATTATTGATCTAGTTGGCAAATATATATATATATATACTAGGTATTGGGGCACATGCAAGGCATGTGCTTAAATTAGTATTTGAGTTTCATATTTGCAAATATACATATCCTTGAAAAATAAGAGATGTTAATATAACACAGTATAGTTTTAATTCATGTAAATGTTATTACATTGATATAATACCTTGAGGAAGTCTTAAATTCATGGGTTTGACAAGAAGCTTTTCTACACTTGCCTTAAAAGAGATTCTTCTCACGATGATTTAACAATGATAATCTATATACAATTGTTTGCAACTTTTATTGAATATCTCAACAATTTAAATTCAACAACTAAATTATATTTTTTTACATCCAAAAGTACTTTTCGACTAAATTGCATAAATTGTGATGAAATAATTATTTATTATCAGATGAATCCACCAATTGCAGTGAAATCCATTTTATTTTATTTTTTCACTTTACAAATTTCCCCTGTATATATACTTATATTTAAGTCATCAAGTTGCATGTCAAATTAAATTTATACCCCTATAATATTTCTTATTCCTTTTCAAGTCATTAAATATAAAATTATATTTTCATACCCTATCTCATTTTACAATATAAAATAATCATCAATCCAAATACTTATTAATTTGGGTCTAGTCCATATCATTATGTGTCACTATTACTAAGACATTTCTATTAAGTAATTCTACAAACTCAAATAAATTCCATCTAAATTCATAATAATTGGGGTACACTATTTAACAATGATTTAATCTATTTAAAATTGTAAATTAAGATAAATCTTGGAAATTACTATACAATCCCTGTTGTGTTACTATTACTAAGACATGTCTATTAAAAAATTCTACAAACTCGAAGGCTTGTGTTTGTCATTTGACTTTAAAAAAAAATCTAAGGGATGCTATAGTCAAAATTTTACTAAAACCTATCTATTAAGTAATTATATAAACTTTAAGGGTAGTGTTTGTAATTTTCTAAGTGTAATTATATAAATTTAAAGGGTTATATTTATAATTTTACATTCAAACAAAAAAGGGGTGCTAGAATCCACCGTCTAACTCTCCCTTTTTATATAGTAAGGATAAGGATATATATATATATATATATATATATATATATATATATATTATTCTATAGTTCTAAAACTGAAAAGAAAAGTAATCTAAAAAAGTAATAATAAAACTAATAATAAAAGAAAAGCACATAGCACAGGTCAAGAAAAATAATTTTAAAAAATAATAATAAAACTAAAAATAAAAGAAAAGTCAAGAAAAGTAATAAAAAAAAATAATAATAAAACAAAAAGAAAAGCACACAGCACAGGTCATGCGTTTCTTCACAGTGTCCGCGACGAAAAAATTTTGTCGGCAATTTCGTGGGGACATCATGGTCGGGCAAGATATCAGGCAACGAAATTTTGAGTTTCGTCGGAGTATACATTCTTCTGCAGAGATGTTAGAACTTTAAAAATTAATCCGTTGTCCGGCCACCCCCGTTGGCCTACCCTTGATAATATTGACAATTAATTGTCATTATGAGAAATCGAACTTGCAACCTCATATCAAAGTGGTAAGCCTTTACTGTTGGACTACAACACTTGATTTGTTAACAATTGCACAATATTTATATATAACCTATATGAGTTGTTAGAAGTTAAAAAAAATAAAATAAAAATAAAAATAAAAATAAAAATAAAACTTGTTAGATAAATTTAAATTTATTCAGCTAATCAAAAATCTAATTTGAATGACAAACATATATTGAAAAATATTTATTAGATTGCAAATCGGGTTTGGTGATAATGTTTTTTTTTTTTTTTTTTTTTCCTTTCAATTTCTGTTATTTAATTAAATGATTAATACCTCAAAGTGGTAATCAATTGAGATGGTGCTAATCGAGAATGTGATAAGAGTTAATTAATTAACAATTAAGGACAGATTTAGGGTTGTACATTGGGGAAATGAGGATGGATATAGGTCCCCCCATATCCATCCCCATCCCTACTTCCCAAACCCTTCCCCCATCCCCCCTATTTCCCCATATGGGGAAAATGAGGATGGGGAATTTCGGGGGAGGTATCTCCATCCCCAACACTAGCTCCCCATTTGACTAAAAATTATAAATTAACAATAAAAAAACAAACATTCCATATATTAATATATATATATATATATATATATATATAATTATATTTATATATGTTTTAGGGAAAATGGGGAAATGGGGATGGGGGAGGGTCTTCCCATCTCCATCCCCATTTCAATTTGAGGATGAAAATCATCCCCATCCCCACCCATTTCCCCATTTTTCCCCCAAAAAAATTCCTCAAATGGGGATGGGGACGTGGGGATTTAGGGATCCAGGGGAAAATGTGCAACCCTAGACAGATAATTAGTTTAATGAGGACCAACTGCAGAGAAGATGCCACACCCTAAACCTAGGAAGTGGAAATCTATTGGATAAGACTTTTTTTTATTTTTTTATTTTTTTATAAGTGTATAGTATATATTTTATTTAATCAAAGTTTTATGTACTGGGTGTCCACTATTGATTAGTTTGGTGGTGGTGGATTTATCCAAAAAATTTAATTTTAATTAATTAAATTTTAATATTTTTTAGCATATATATTTTTTAATTAATTAATTAATTTTAGTATATATATATTTTTAATTTTAATTAACTTTTCCCTTCAAATACAATGTTTGTTGGGAAAAATTTCTGTTAACTTTTCCCTACGAATTTTGAGTTTTGTGGGGAAAGGTTGGGAAAAATTTTGTACCCTTAGCCGACGAATTTTGAGTTTTGTGGGGAAAGGTTACCTTTCCCGACGAAACCCGTTTTGTGGGGAAAGGTTGGGAAAAATTTTGTACCCTTAGCCGACGAATTTAGAGTTTTGTGGGGAAATGTTACCTTTCCCGACGAAACTCGTTTTGTGGGGGAAAAGTTAACTGTTCCTACAATTCTTGCTTTGCCTCCTAAAGTTTTGTGGGGAAAGACTAAATTTCTTATAGTGAGATGTTTTCGCTTTATATACCACGTTGGGATGCTCTTAGTGTTTTCCTGTTATACCCAAAATCCCAAATCGACTTTTTTGCTCACATCGTTACAATCAACGAACACTGCTGGATTTGGATTCAAAGGCTGTGTTTGGTTCACCGGAATGGAAAGGAAAGGAATGGAAACAAATCCATTCCATATGTTTGGTTTACAAAAATCCAATGGAAAGAGAATTCCAATGGAATTGGGTTTCCACCAAAATGGTGGAATGGGCTTTCCATCCACAATCCAATGGAAAGGCCATTCCAATTCCTAACAACATTTTCACTTCCAAAAATAACCCTCTGCTAACAATTGATAAAAAGATGGAAATTTTGAGAAAAAAATTTGAAGGAGGAGAAAAAAATTGAACAAGGAGAAAAATCTTCTGTCGAATCTTATTGAATCTCCTGTCGAAGAAGGAGAAAAAAAATCGATACTTTTGTTGAAGGAGAAAAAAATCGATACTTTTGTTGAATCTTGTTGAATCTCCTATCGAAGAAGCACGTGCGGTCGCAGATATGCGACAACTGCTGTGGAATCTCCGGTGGCCATGCTGTGCGCGACAGACAACCTGGTGTTCTGCCAGGAGTGCGACTGGGATGCACACGGTAGCTGTTCTGTGTCCGCCTTGCACGATTGCATCCCAATCGATGGCTTCTCCGGTTGTCCGTCGGCGTTGGAACTGTCGTCATTCTGGGGTTTCGATCTCAAAGACAGTAATTTTTTTTTTTTTGAGGAGAACAAAGACAATAATTGAAAAACATAAATTTTATTATTAATTAGATTAATATATATATATATATAATTATTATATATACTTTTATATTTTATTATTATTATCCATAATATATCATGTTATTATAACTGTTATGTAATTAGGGGCATTTTGGTCTAAATACAGTTAAATCCATTCAATTTAGTTGTTAACCAAACAAAATAATGTTGATTCAGATACTAATTCTAAAGTCCCAACCAAACAAAGAAATCAGCTTTCCATTCTATTCCATTCCCATTCCCATTTCTATTATCATTCCCATTCCGATTACCATTCCACCATTTAACCAAACGTGACCAAAGTTCTTCAATTTCAGCCTTCACGGATCGGGTAAGTTTTCTATTTCTTTGATAGAATTATACAATGATGTATGTTTGAGAAGTTGTATTGTGCTAGCATATTAGGTTTTGTGCTTGATATTGTTTAGCTAAACTAATTGACTTGTCATTTAGTTTTGATATCTAGGATTGCTCTTAATTGCATATTAATCATCTTAGATAAGCATATAGGGTTTCCCTTGCTCTATGTTGCATTTTGGATATTTACATATATTCACTTAGGGTTGTATTCTCTTCATAGAGAAAGTAAGTCTTGTGTGTAGCATCCGGGATTAGGTTGCTTAGATCACAAGCAAAATCGGACTAGGTTCATTCATACCGGGATTAGGTAGGTGTGTGATTACTTCCGGGATTAGGTTGTAATTGTTTGCACATTTAGTGGATTCGAGGTTCGAGTGTGGCTTACTTACATAGCCCGTGGTTTTTCCCGTGAGGGTTTCCACGTAAAAATCAAGTGTTTATTTAATTTCCGCACCATATTACACTTGCTTGTTTATTTTATCTTGAGGGTAATTTCGTAATTTTGACTAACACGAAAAATTGGGTAAAAAGCGTAAAATCTATTCACCCCCCCTCTAGATAGCTTTATACACACCGTGCTATATTTAGTTTCAATTGGTATCAGAGCGGGTTCCTAGACATACATAGGTGATCCTTGCTTATTTTGGTGTGTTTTGCATTTTGTGTGATTTTTGATCATTCATACATTTGCATTCATTTCATTCATTCATAAACACTATGAGTGGAAACGGTGGAAATGGTGGTGGCCACGAAGGAGCTTCTAGCACAAGGCCTCCACTTCTTACCGGTTTGAACTATTCCCAATGGAAAGGGAAGATGGAATCCTACATATGCCAAATTCATGACCGTGCATGGATGGCGGTGGAAGACGGATATGATCTCCCTATGATGACTCCTGCGGGTGGAGGACAAGATGTGTTGAAGCCTAAGGCGCAATGGAACGCGCAAGAGTTTGAGGCTTCAAAGTGGAATAGGAAGGCGATGCATGCCATTATGTGTGCAATGGATGAGAATCAGTACAAGCTTATTCAGAATACTCAGATTGCCAAAGTGGCATGGGACATCCTTCAAGTTGCACATGAGGGAACTGAGGTGGTGAAGGAGTCCAAGCTTCAAGTCCTCCAAACTCAATTTGAGTTACTTAGGATGGGAGAGGATGAATGCTTCAATGACTTCGAAATCAAATTGATGGACATCGTAAATCAAAGCCATCAACTCGGAGACCCGTATTCGGATAGGAGAGTCAAGTAAAAAATAATGAGATCTCTCCCCGATAGGTTTGAATCAAAGGTGACGGCCATAGAAGAAAATAGTGGCTACATGGATATGAAGCCAAGTGAGGTGATTGGACGTCTCCTTGCATATGAGTCTAGGAAGGTTCCTAGCACCACTACTCCTCCTAAGAAGTCTAAAAGAATAGCTTTGAAAGCATCTAAGGATGCAAAGGAGGCAAAGCATGAATCGGATGAAGACCTTGCCTTATTTGTCAAAAGGTTTAACTAGGTTATGGGGTTCAAGAAGAAGAAGAGATTTGGGTCAAAAGGACAAGATTTGAAGAAAAAGAGTTCCTTCAAGAAGTTTGAGCCTAGACAAGAGAGGACCGAAAGGAAAGGGGTCCGATGCTTTGAATGTGGTGGGATTGGTCACTTTGCCCCCGAATGTGCTAATCACAATGAGAGGAAGAAGGGTAAAGTGATGGCCGCCACTTGGAGTGGGAGTAGTGATGACTCCAATGAGGAAGATGAGTCTTCAAGTGAAGAAGAGCTCATGGCTAACTTCTTAGCTTTTGCCTCATCTCACAAGAGCAAAAGTGCTAGTGAAAAAGAGGAGATGAGTCAAAAGGAAATTGACTCTAGTGAAGAAGAAAGTGACTCCTCTTCTAGTTCCAAAAAGAAGTTTGTGGAGCAAAAGGTGCTTGCTAAATACCATGCCGAGTTCAATGATTTAGCACTTAAAAGCACAAGAAAGATTGAGAGGTTGAGAGAAGAAAACCTTGAACTTTCGGCTCACAATGACCACTTAAGTGAACAAGTGGAAAGATTGAAGAGGAGAGAGGATAAGTTAATTGAGGAGTTAGACTTATCCAAGAGAAGTGAAGAAGGCTTGAAGAGGGAACTTGTAGAAGTTAAAGGGTCCTTGGCTAGGATAGATTCTAGCACCAAGAAGCTTGATCATTTACTTGGTGTTGGAAAGAGTCCAAGTGACAAGAGAGGTCTTGGGTATGAAGATGGCAAGAAAGTCTAAACCTCTAACAAGACAGTGTTTGTCAAGAGCTTGAAGAATGAAGAAACTTCATTTGTGCAACCTCCTAGGAAGAAGTTAGAAATAGGACAATGTTCTAATGCACAAGTGAAAATGGGGCCAAGAAGGAAATCTCAAGCTCAACCTCCTAGGGTCCCTCAAGCCAACACTCCTCCCAAATTGGCTCACAAAGGAAAGAGACCAATCATGCAACCTCAAGCTTGGAAGCAACCAAGATCGGTTCAACAACGAAGATTGATTGAACCCACTTATCCACAAAGACATGGACTTGCTCCCATACGTGCTCAAAGGCGAGGTATGATTCCTTTCTTCATCCCTATTTGTCACTTTTGTGGTTGTGATGGTCATATTAGACCAAATTGCTTTCAATATATTAAAATGTGTAGAAAACAAAGCATGATTGAAAAGAGAAAGAATAGAGCCAAGATGCATGTTTCTAGGAATGAAAATATTGATTTGCATGATCCTAGAAATAGTAGAGCACATGTACCAAAGACCACTAAGAAAGCTAAAATTGTTGTTAAGTGGATTAGAAAGAATGAAAATGTTTGCCATGTTGCACAAATAGCCTTGAAGGCAAATTCTTCTAATTTTTGGTATTTGGATAGTGGGTGCTCTAGGCACATGACGGGAAACAAGAGTTTCTTCGAGACTCTTGTTATGGAGGAAGGTGGAAATGTCACTTTTGGTGATGGATCCAAAAGAAATGTTGTAGGGAAAGGAACCATTTCCGTTCCCAGATTACCCTCCTTATCCAATGCTTTATTTGTTGATGGCTTGAAAGCCAATTTAATAAGCATTTCACATCTTAGTGATGAAGGATATTCCGTCTTGTTTTCTAAAGATTATTGCTCTATCCTTAAACCCGATGGACAAACCTTGTTGAAATGCATGAGATCTAGCGACAATTGTTATTGTCTTGAAGCTAGTATTGTATCTAATCATGTGTCCATGGATGAGCAAATTGAGTTGTGGCATGAAAGACTTGGCCACATGAACTTTAGGGATCTACGGACCCTTGGAAAGTTCAATTGTGTGCGTGGCCTCCCTAAACTTGGGAAGAAAGCCAATGGTATTTGTGGACCTTGCCAACAAGGAAAGCAAACTAAAAGCATGCACAAAAAGGGTAAGTATCTCACCACCAAGGAGCCTCTTGAGCTTCTCCACATGGACCTCATGGGTCCCATGCAAATCGAAAGTTTGGGTGGAAAGAGATACATTTTTGTTTGTGTTGATGATTTCTCTAGATTTACATGGACATATTTTCTTAGAGAAAAATCCGAAACTTTTGATAAGTTTAAAATGCTTTGTACTAAATTACAAAATGAAATAAATTCTAGTATTAAAAGCATTAAACGGATTAGAAGTGACCATGTGAGAGAGTTTGAGAATGCCTCTTTTGAAAGCTATTGTGATAGCTTAGGCATCTCCCATGAGTTTTCCGCTCCTAGGACACCTCAACAAAATGGAGTTGTTGAGAGGAAGAATAGGGTCCTCCAAGAGATGGCCCGAGTGATGTTGCTTAGCAACAATGTCCCTAGGAACCTATGGGCCGAAGCCATCAACACGGCTTGCTATATAGGAAATAGAGTGTTCCTAAGGCCCGGTACTAGAAACACCTCCTATGAGTTATGGAAAGGCAAGAGGCCAAATGTTAGCTATTTCCACACTTTTGGAAGCAAATGCTACATTTTGAATGACCGTGATCAACTTGGCAAATTTGATGCTAAGAGTCATGAGGGTATTTTTATTGGCTATGCCTTAAATAGTAGAGCCTATAGAGTTTTCAATTTAAAGACTCTAAGTGTTATGGAATCATCCAATGTCGTATTTGATGATACTAGGCTCAAGTCAAATGATCATGAGGAGGAGGTTATTTTTAGTGATGGTTCTCCTTTGGAGGAGGTTGTGGTGTCACCTAATGTTGGGACATCTAATGTCAATAATAATGACACACAACCTATTGATAGAGTTTCTCTCTTGGACTCTAAAGAACCCGTTCCATGGGTTAGGAAACTCCATGATAAAGAAGATATCATTGGAGAGGTAAATGAGGGTGTTAGGACTAGACGTCAACTTGCTAATCTTATTAGCTATACATGCTACACCTCTCAAATTGAACCCAAAAAGGTTGAAGAAGCCTTAAATGATGAATTTTGGGTTCTTGCCATGCAAGAAGAGCTAAACCAATTCGAAAGGAACGAGGTTTGGACTCTAGTTCCTAGGCCTAAGACCACTAATGTCATAGGCACCAAATGGATATTTAGGAACAAATCCGATGAGGATGGCAACATAGTGTGGAACAAGGCTAGACTTGTAGCACAAGGGTACTCTCAAATTGAGGGTATCGACTTTGAGGAGACTTTTGCTCCCGTTGCCCGCTTAGAGTCTATTAGGCTTCTCTTGTCCATCTCTTGTGTGCACAAGTTCAAATTGCACCAAATGGACGTCAAGAGTGCCTTCCTCAATGGCTTCTTGCAAGAGGAAGTGTTTGTTGAACAACCTAAGGGGTTTGTGGATGCACACCACCCCAATCATGTTTATCGCCTCAAGAAGGCACTTTATGGGTTGAAACAAGCACCAAGGGCTTGGTATGAGCGCCTCACTCAATTTCTTGTTGACAACAACTACATAAGAGGTAGTGTTGACAAGACACTATTCATCAAGAGAGACAATGATGAGCTTTTCATAGCTCAAATATATGTAGATGACATAGTGTTTGGCTCCACCAACAACACCAAAGTCCAACAATTTGTTGATGTCATGTCTAATGAATTTGAGATGAGTCTTGTTGGTGAGCTTAGTTACTTCCTAGGTTTGCAAATTAGGCAACTAGATGATGGGATTTTCATATCCCAAGCCAAATATGCCAAAAACCTAGTGAAGAAGTTTGGTCTTGAAAAAGCCAAACATTGTGATACTCCTATGAGCACCACTTTGAAGCTAAGCAAGGATGCTAGCGGTAAAAATGTGGACCAAACCTTATATCGTGGCATGATAGGGAGCTTGCTCTATTTGACCGCAAGTAGGCCCGATATATCATTTAGTGTAGGAGTTTGTGCTAAGTACCAATCCGATCCCAAGGAGTCCCATCTCTCTTCGGTTAAGAGAGTCATTCGCTTGTGAATGGGACTTCTAATTATGGGATTTGGTACTCATTTGACACTAATCCTAGTCTTGTAGGATATAGTGATGCGGATTGGGCAAGAAATTGTGATGATAGGAAGAGCACATCGGGCGGTTGCTTCTTTCTAGGCAACAACTTGGTGTCTTGGTTTTGCAAGAAGCAAAACTCAATTTCCTTGTCCACGGCCGAGGCCGAGTATATAGCCGCGGGGAGTGGATGCACTCAACTTATATGGATGAAGCTAATGCTAGTAGACTACGGATTCAACCAAGGTACTCTCACTCTCTTTTGTGATAACATGAGTGCTATTAATATTTCTAAGAATCCGGTTCAACATTCTAGAGCTAAGCATATTGACATCCGCCATCACTTCATTAGAGAGCTTGTTGAAAATAAATGCATAGTACTTGAACATGTAGGTACTAATGATCAACTTGCGGACTTATTTACTAAACCCTTAGATGCTACTCGATTTAAAACTCTTAGTAGATCTATTGGGATATGTCTTGTGGAGTGATGTTCTATGATTGACCCCTTATGGGGAACTCAAGCAAAGAGAGCTATTTTGCATTCTTGTAACTTGCAAAAAATTTGAAATAACTTATGCCTCTTCTTTTGATTGCTTGAGTAAGCTTGGTTGTACATATGTATATATGTTTTCTATTCTATAAGTGTGAACCTTGCTTGTTTACAATCCATGTCATATTTATGTTCAAACTTGCATTTTTGGACTAGGAGATTTACATAGGAAGTATGATGTGAATGACCTATAGTTATCTCCATGACATGATGATTCTTAAATAACATGCTAATGCTAAATGAAAAAGCATGAAATTCATACAACATGCTCACATGAAAAGCATGAATTGATGATTGCATATTCTTAAAAATGCAAAACTTGTGTGAAAGCTTATGAGACTCAAAATGAATAAAGGATCTTGTATCCGTTCAAAGGAATTTACATTCCAAATGTCTCTCTTTCTTTATTAGTTGAACATGGTTACTATCATACGGATATCTTATCCGGAAAAATCAAATAGGGTGCAAAGTCGCTCATGCCATGTTTCGCTTATAAAGTTGGATATAGTTACTCTAAAATTTGAAATCAATAATCTCTATATCCTTGCTTTTCCCATGACATTGGTGAAATTGGTTTGAATTCTTATTTGAAACCTTTGTCATTTGTTTTGCCAAATACCATTGTATTTTGGACTTGAATGCTATATGTCTTGTATGCAAAGCATGTTGGATTCACACATTTTCTCAAATAAATCTCCTTGTTTCTCTCAAATTAATTGAAGTGCATAAAGTGACTTATATGTATATGCAAATCTTGCATGCTTCTATCTCTCGTTGCTATGAGTGACCCGGTTGGGGACTACTCCTTTGCCTATATCATGACAAAAAGGGGGAGTAGGATATGGTAAGGGGAGTTGCAAAATTTAGAAGCTATTGTGCACTTTGGGGAGAACATACATTGAGGGGGAGTAACCCGTTGAGGGGGAGCATTGCATACACATACATTTCATAATGTTGAGCTTAAACTTTAAATGCAAATGCTTGTTATTGTTCTCACATGATTAATCTCACACTTTACTTGTATTGGAAATGCTAGAAACTTTATTTTCAGGGCTTGATTGTTCTACAAGAGATTGAAGACTTGAAGTTGTTATTTACTTATCTCTTTGTAATGTAGATAATCATTGTAGTCCCGTAGTTTCTAATTCTTTGTGAGGAATCAATGTGAGTGGTGGTTTTGTCACGAAATAGCCAAAGGGGGAGATTGATAGGATTCCCGTTGTTTGTAATTGGCTTATTTCGTGATCAAACCATATGTGGGGATGCTTTGTAAGAGTAGCTTAGATGTTGTTGTTTTTGCTTAGGCCCTTTTGAAGACCTCACTTTTGACAAGCACCAAAGGTAATACTCTAAGTGCTTACTTGTCTTGAAGAGATAGATGCACACACTCACAACTCATGCATATGTTTAATCCTTGTATGTTGTGTGTCTTTTATGTGTGCCTTAATGCTCATTAACATCTCTTCTTGCATGTTAGGTTGATTGCATCTTGCATTGCCCATTGCCTTGTCATGCATAACCTTGGGATTCCATCTTTGCAAAGAGCGCTGTTCAAAGCGCTCTACAGAGCGCTGTTCGAACAGCGCCACTCATACCTGATGCAATTAATTCCATTTAAATGCATCAGGTCTGATGCATTTTACATGGGCGCTGTACGAGCGCTGTACAAAGCGCTGTTCGTACAGCGCCTCTCTGTTTTCTCGTGAAAACAGAGCAAGGGCGCTGTACAGGCGCTGTACAAGGGCGCTCTACGTACAGCGCCCAAGGCAAATTCTGGTGTCACTTATTAAAACGACCACACTTCAATTTGACATATATGCCACTTTGACTTTAGGTCAAGAACAAGAGTTTATATTCAGATTTCATACTTAGGAGATTTTTCAAAGAGAAGAAAAATTCCAAAGAACTCATTTTTAATCACTCAAACACTTGTTCCATGATCATCAATCATCATCTAGCATCATCTTAGATTATCTAGATGACATCTTGCATGGATTCTTCATCATACTTTGCTTGGTAAGCTTTTCACTAATATCTTACATATTTTGTGTTTCTCTTATCTAGCAATCTCAATTTAATTACTTGTATGTGATTTTATATACTTTGAATACAAGATTGAGATCAGTATGATGTATGTTTGAGAAGTTGTATTGTGCTAGCATATTAGGTTTTGTGCTTGATATTGTTTAGCTAAACTAATTGACTTGTCATTTAGTTTTGATATCTAGGATTGCTCTTAATTGCATATTAATCATCTTAGATAAGCATATAGGGTTTCCCTTGCTCTATGTTGCATTTTGGATATTTACATATATTCACTTATGGTTGTATTCTCTTCATAGAGAAAGTAAGTATTGTGTGTAGCATCCGGGATTAGGTTGCTTAGATCACAAGCAAAATCGGACTAGGTTCACTCATACCGGGATTAGGTAGGTGTGTGATTACTTCTGCGATTAGGTTGTAATCGTTTGCACATTTAGTGGATTCGAGGTTCGAGTGTGGCTTACTTACATAGCCCGTGGTTTTTCCCGTGAGGGTTTCCACGTAAAAATCAAGTGTTTATTTAATTTCCGCACCATATTACACTTGCTTGTTTATTTTATCTTGAGGGTAATTTCGTAATTTTGACTAACACGAAAAATTGGGTAAAAAGTGTAAAATCTATTCACCCCCCCTCTAGATAGCTTTATACACACCGTGCTATATTTAGTTTCATTGGGTATAGTGTTCTCATTTTTAAGTGTCAATGGTTTGACACTGATGTTAAGAAGAGGAGACTGCACAAATATTATCATCTCACATGTATTAATGTTAGTAGGGAATGGTATAAGAGTGACTCTTTTATACTTGCAATGCAAGCACAACAAGTATTTTATGTGGATGACTACAAGTTTGGAACAAATTGGAAAGTTGTACAAAAAATTCAACATAGACACTTGTGGGATATCCTGGAGATAAATGATGTAGAAGAAGGCTTACAAGATACTGATGATATCTATCAAGAAAATGAATCGTCTAATGTTCAATGGACGGTTTAAGAAGACGCACTACAAGATATTTAGTCTACGACAACATTTAATTAACAACATACATGAGGTATATGTTGCGAAAAGTCACCTACTACAACGCATAGAAAATGTGTGTTGTGGAAGTGACTTACGACAACATGCAAACGTATGTTGTCAATAATAAGACACATACAACAACACATAATCGATGGATGTTGTGAAAAGTCACTTATTGCAACATACATTGCACATTGTTAAAAAAACATAATATATAACAACACACAAACTTCACGTGTTGTTAAAAAGTAAGCATTTAGTAACACGCAACTTCGTGTGTTGTTAAATTACTGGGATTCGGCAACACACATCTTTACGAGTTGTTAAAAAGCTAGTATTTAACAACACACATCTTTGCGTGTTGTTAAAAAGTTAGTATTTAGAAACGCATGGCTTTGAAAGTTGTTAAAACTTTAGGATTTAACAACGCATATCTTCGCATGTTGTTAAAAGTCATATATTAAGCAACATGCTATTATTGTATGTTGTCGTAAAGATATCTTTAGCAACATACATTTTTGTATGTTGGCGTAGAGATATCATTAACATCATACATTTTTGTATGTTGTTGTAGATATATCTTTAGTAATATGCATTTTTTTTTTGTATGTTGTTGTAAAGTGACAATTAACAACACACTTTTTTTGTATGTTGTGGTAGAGATAACATTAGCAATATATAATAGTATGTTAGCAAAGGTCTAATTTTTTTATATTTTATTTTTAAAACTAAGTCTACTGTTTTTTTAACAACATTTTAGCAACATTAACAAAGGTCTATTAAATTATTAAATTTATTTAAACGTTAATTTTTTTAAAAAAATAATGGCACTGTTATCACCTATAAAATTATTTTATACAATAATTTAATATGACCACTTTAATTTAAAAATTAGAAATTCATTTATAAATAAAAAACTATGTGTATATTAACAATATATAGAAAGATATATAGCAATAACTAAATTATTATTTTCTAATTTATTGTTTTGATTTTTTAGATCTTTAAATCTATTTAATCTCATGTATTCTTGTTCATTGCAGAATATATATAAACATTTAGGGAGTCACGAAATTAGAAGCTGGACATTTTATTTTGATGTTGTTGTATGTGTCTTGTTATTGCCAACAAACGTTTGTGCATTAATGTAAGTCACTTTCACAACGCACATTTTTTGTGCGTTGCGGTAAATGATTTTTGACAACATGCATTTTTATTAAGTTGTCAAAAGTCTTATTATTATTATTAACATTCTTTTCTTATTGACAATTTTTTTCTAAATTATTAAATTTATTTAAATATTAATTTTTAAAATAATAGTGTTCCTATCTCTCGTAAAATTATTTTCTACACAAATTTAAGCTGACCACTTTTTAAAATTAGAACAATATTTATCCAAAAATATTACCGGAAAAATAATGCTAGAATGCAAAAAAATATTTGTGCAAATGATGAGGCATGTGAGATGTCAAGATTCTGAAAATCATGAAATTATAGTGTGAGTGATGATCTTTTTATTTTTTGAAGTATTACAAAAATTCAGAGTTTTTTTTAAGAAGTGTGTAAGGATTCCCATTTTTTGATTGGTTTATTTCATGGACAAACCATATATTGGGGCTTGATGTGTAAGGGTAGCTTAGGTATTTGATGGTTGGTGTTTTGCACAACCAAAGCCCACTCAAGACCTCAAGAGAAGAAGCACCAAAGATATATTCTAGTTCTTTCTTGCTTTGAAGAGATCTAGTTACACACACACACAACTCATGCATAAATCTTATACTTGTATGTTGTGTGTTTTTATATGTGTGCATTCATGTTCATTGAATATCTCTTCATGTATGTTTATTTGATTGCATCTAGTTCATTGAAATGCCATGACATGTTTAGGCATTAGGATGCAAAGTCATGAATTCTATTCATGCATGTTTTATTGATTGCATCTTGTTCAATGACAATGCCATGACATGTTAGGCATTATGATGCATTCACTTCCCACACTTGCACTTCATGTTAGTCTTAAGTGTGGTGTAATTCGTTTCCATTCGAGTGATCAAAAATGTCCGCTCTTGCACGATAGTGTGCTTGTCTCAACGCGATGTGTGACTACTATAGAGGTCCATCTTCCTCTCTTGGATTGGTCTTGGGTCACATGGTCTTATACCATGAGTTTTGGCAATATTGTTATTGCTCAAATCTGACCTTTGGTCACTCAATTGACCATAACGTTTTTTACAGACATCAAAATGTCATTCCATAAATTGGAGTAGAAAGTAGACTTCCATACCTTTCCAACGGTATATTATACAAAAGGTTTCGATGTCGTTTAGTCATGTTTCGGTGCACTCGAATTTGGTGCTGAAGTGCTGTCGCATGATTCTGCGGCCTGGCCGCCGATTTGGCCGCAGAATGCCCAGTGACATCTTTTTAACATTCTCAAAACGTCGTAGCTTCATTTGGCACCTATAAATACCCTCTTATCTCTCCTTCTTCAACATAACTCTCCTAACTGAAACCTTAGAGAGAGAATTCACTTTCTAGAAAGAGAAAGAGATATTCTTGAGAGAGAAAGCACCAAGCTTGCTACTTTAACTCTCTAAACCCAAAACCCATCATCTTCATGCATCTCTAAGCATCTTTAAAGCATGAGTCTTCATGGTTTCATGACTAGGTAGGTTAGAACTTCATTGAATATCTTTTAATGTTCTTCTTACTCTAGATTAGGTATTAATTGCATGATTAAATACCTAGACTCTATTTATTGCATATATTTATGAGTCTTGATAACATGATTGAGTTTATATTTTGATAGCTTAATTGATTAGGTCATTTTTACCTAAAAGATAAGTCATAAACATTCTTGTGTGATTTATTGATAACTAGGTTGATAGATTGTTTTTTAATCAACTAGTTAATCTTTTGAATGTTTGTGGGTTATTTGTGATAGCTTTGTATCTAGGATTGGTTATCATTTACTTAGCTAAAGTTGTATGCCATGACATATAGCTATTTTCATACCTAGGATTGATTTTATTGTCATCATATAATCCTAGGTAAGCATCTAGAGCACCCTAGCTCTATCTTGCATATTTGGATATCATTGCATATTCACTTAGGGTGTTGATCTCTTCGGAGAAGTAAGTCTTGTGTGATAGACCGGGATTAGGTCGGACACCGGGATTAGGTGGTAACATGAGCAAATTGGACTAGGTCCACTCATACAGGGATTAGGTAGTTGAGATGATTATTGATCGGGATTAGATTATTAAACCGGGATTAGGTTGTAATCATTTCAATTAGTGGATTCGAGATTCATGTGTGGCGCACATAACAGCCCGTGGTTTTTCCCGTGAGGGTTTCCAAGTAAAAATAAAGCGTTCTTTAATTTCCGCACTTATATGCTTGATTTGTTATTTTGACTAGTTAAGGGTATTTTTGTAATCTTGACATGCATGCGAAAATTGGGGAAGTGGAAGAACTCGAACTCGTAACCTCGTGATACATGTGTGAAAGGCATATCATTGGACCATCTTCATCTCATCGAGTGTATGATATGATCTCGACAACTCATATGTCATATCTCTTGGACATGATTTTGAACAAATATTTTTAACAGTCTAGCATCACTCATTACCGGAATGAGTTTAAATTATCAAGTAATAAAAATATTAAGTTGTTAAATAAAATATTAATTAAAAAATTAATAAAAATTTAATACATATATAGGTTATATATAAATAAGTTTATAATAATAACAAAGTCAAGCTTGCAGCAAAATGGTAAGGCATCCACTCTCATTTATCAAGACCATGGTTCAATACTTCTCCCATGCAAAGTTAAATGTGTCATTATCAATTTGGCTATAGGTCCAATAGTAGTTTGTGAGGTGTATGAGGTGAGCCATTTTATTTTTTATTTTTTATGAGCTACGACAACGCACAGTGCGTGTTACTGTAACTGTCTAAGGCACAACATCTATGAACAAAGCCAACACATGTTTTTTATTTACCACAACTCACTGAGTGAGTTTGAGTGAGTTGTCTTAAATGTTTAAGGCAACGTCTAACGTGTGTTGTCTTTTATCTACCGCAACACACATATTATGTTGTTGTTGTGCTAAAACAACTCACGCTGCACGTTGCGAAAAGTTTTTTGACTTTTGGCATCAGGCGCATCAGCAACATACAATCGCGCATTCCGAAAGGTTTGAACAGTATATTTTGCATGTTGCCATAGACCAAATTTCTTGTAGTGACGATTTTAAAAGTAACCAATTTCATCGTGTTGATGTGAGCGTAGAGGAAATTTCTGTTGGTGTTATAGTAGATATAGAAAAACAGATAATCAACGATGAAATTTTTGATGTTGATGATGAAGATGAAACATTGAAGGATTATTGTAGTGACAATCAAGAAAGTATTTTGAATAATGATGACAGCGATGATGATTAGATATGGATACAATTAAATTTTGGTTCTCTAATGGTATAAACATATTTTATTAAATTTATGTTAGCTTTTTATTTTATTACATTTTGTATTGTTTATATTTACATCTTCATAGACTTTTAACATGGCTCCTGGTAATCGAAGACGTGTCCAAGCTTCCACCCGTGAGACCCAGATTATTTCTACTAACTCAGGCTCTGTTGCTTCCACCCGTGAGACCCATATTATTTCTACTAACTCATGCTCTGTTGCTCTTGGTAGTGTTGAATTTTAAATTTAGATTATTTTTTAATTTGTTAATGTTTAAATAGTATATATTTCTTTATGTTATTAATTGAGCATCTATATTATTGGTTTTATTTGCAGCTTAAAAGATTGAAAAGAAAAAAAGGGTATATCAAGAGGGTTAAAATTGGATTGACAAATAAAATCTGCAAATGGGAAGCTCCATGTTGATTTCTCAAGTGGAAAACTCGAAGGTCCTAATGTAGAGATGCTATCTACTGAGATAGGTATTGTTGTTAGGAGTCATGCACCCCTTAATTGTAGGAACCCAGGGTTACAGATTACGCAGCGGAAGGGTTTTAAAAAATTTAAATGCAATCATAGACTAACCCATTTGTACAGTAATAATCAAATGCAATAAGAAGGAGATGAAATGAATTCATACCAACGTTTGTAGGCTCCTTCTTTTTGATCTGCTTCCTGATTTGAACCACAAGATCTTCCTCGCTATGACCCGGGATTGGTAACGGCGTGTGGGTGCGTCACGGTATTCAGGAACAAGGAGGATGAAGAGACACACGAAACAACTCTTTTGCTTTTGTGTATAGAATGCAGCAATCCTAAATTAAAACAAACCTTTTTTTTTTCTTGTTTGCCGCACCCTGTCTCTCTTTCTTCTTTTGTGTGTTGTTTTTGTATCTGATACAACTTTCAAAATCACCTTTTAAAAAAAAACATATATCATATATATATATAATTTTAAAATAAACTAATTAATTAAACTTTTTAAGGTATCTGATATCTTTAAAGATATTAATTAATATTAATTTATTTGATTTGAATTGAATTCAAACTCTTTTAAATTCAAATTTAAATATTTAATTTAATGAAAATAAAATAATCAAATTATCTTTTATTCATTCAAAATTAAATACCAATCAACACCCTCCATTTAATGATTAATTACACAATTAAATAATCTAATTATTTAATTAATATAATCATTAATATTCATTAATTAAATAATCTCATTATTCAATTAATTCCCGAATAGACACGTGTCACTTTCGTAACACAATTAATTGGACAATCCAATTAATTAACCATGACCCTTGTTACCTTAATCGATCGGGCTAGCAAGGGGACCTAATGGACCCACAGTATTTTGAGCTCCAATAATCCTTAGAAATAATTAATTAAACTCTTTAATTAATATTTCATGATTATTAACTCCGGTGTTATTCCACTAAAAACCCGAAGCTGCACTCTCTCAACTGTAGATGTTTTAACACAAACCAATAACTTTCGGTGTCCATCGATATAGCTATTACATATGGTATGATCCTCCACAAATAGTTCATAATTAGAGCTGGGTCATAATGTTCATTATACCCCTCTAATTATATCTTTCCATTAAGTACCATTGATTCTCTAATGAACAATAAATCCTATATTCCTTACGGAATTAGGAGAGCACTCATATTGTTCAAGCCCTGAATCAACCCTTAAGGGAACTACTATCTACTTCTCGCAAGAATGAGTGGATTCCTCTATTGTGTACAAACCTTCCCAGCCACAAGCCAAACCGTGATTCCAACATACAAAGTTATTGACCAGGAATGCAACTCCGATCTCACCCATGGCATATCAAAAACCACGATCTAACCTGAAGGAGTCGATAAGACACTCAGGATTAAGATCACCCATATATAGCCATCATTTGTTGATATATATGAATCTCATCTTGTAACGGATCTTGGTGAGAGATTCATATAGATCATGACCCAGTCCTATATGATCACATCATATAAGGTGCCTTCATTCTCATATCATCATATGAATAGTCTAGGTTAAGACCATCGTACATTACGGAATGGACCGCAGCTGTAGATTAACCACAAATAAAGTACCCAACTCTATTTGCTGTCTACGGACTCTTTAGATTGCTCATCTGAAACTGAATACCTCTGTATATGACACTCATATATCCAGTTAGAGATTACATCCGGCAATCTTGGATGTTAAGTACACATGAAATAAATAAATGTATGAGACAATTTGAATGAATAAACTACTTCTTTTATTTATGTTCAATTCACATTTACAAATTACAAGCTTTAGGGCAAAAACCCCAACATTAATGTGGATAAATGGGAAGACATACCTGAGGAGTAAACACAACCATTGATTGATCGTGTGTTGGTAAACTATCGAGTTCGTAAATAATGTCTATGTTTATTCATGCTTTGCATATTATTACTATTTTTTAATAACATTTCTTATTTTCATTGTAGAGCAAGTTTAATGTTGATAACTTTAGGCCACAGGTTAAAGATTGGATGTTAAATAAAATGCGGCTAAGGTTTATGGATTTTGACATAAATTGTATGTAGAATTTTAGTGCTTTTCTGAACTAAAAGTGGCATTAGCAAATCGACCAGAATATCTCCAAAGCCAAGAATATTGGAAATTTCTTTATGAGCGTTTTGATGGTAACAAATTCAAGGTAGTATCAAAATTTATTATTTATTTTTTTGTCAAAATTTATTATTTTATAATTCATTACATAATGCTAATATTTTTTTTTTATTATTATTCATGAATGTAGAATCGATTAGAAAAGAATAAACAGAATCGAGGAGAGTTACCTTTTGTGCATCGGGGTGGGTCGAAATCTTTTGACCAACATGTCAAAGAAATGATATAAATCATCATTTATAGTATTAATAGAATTGGCAAACCTTAATGTGAAGAACTTCATGGTAGAATTTTTGTACAACCTTAAGGGTTGGTAAACCTTAATGGTAGAACCTATGTAAACTCGTGAATGTTAATGTGATTGTGATTTTGTACAATACAATGAGTTTGATGTAAATGTGATTGTCATTTTGTTCACAGGGTGCACTACAAAAAAAGTGACCTATAGTGACACATTTCTTTGTGACAAATTTTGATTGTATCACTGTTGGCATTATTTTGTGACAAACTTTACTATTTGTCATTATGTTTTGTTCAATTGAAATTTTTTAAAAATAATTATCACAATTAGTTACAAAACTTGATAATTTGTGACAAATAATATAATTAGTCACAAAATTACCTTTTTAAAAGGAAAGATTTTATTTTATAAATAATTAGGTTTTTAAAAGGCATCTAAATCGATTAATATTTACATTAAAAAAAATCAGTTAATATTTCCTTTTTTTAAAGCCAAACCAAAAAAATGCCACAATCATGCTGTTTTTTTTTTCCCTTCTTTTTTTTTTCTTTACCTTAAAAACACTTTTTAGGTTTGAAACAGTGTTTCATCCGAAAAAGTACCGAGATTATAGAGAAACTTTTTCCCAAATAAAAATGTAAGATTCTCTTGATTTTATTTTTTTTAGGGTTGTTTTCTTATATTTGTTTTTCAGAGTCGGAATCTTAAATTTGAGTTTCATATATTGAAAATGTCTTTGAATAAGGTATGATTTATTTATTTATTTTATTTTATTTTTATTTTTTTATGTAGAATTGTATATATCTATTTAAAGATTTTTTTAAAACTTTAATTTGTTTTCAATTTTTTTAAGGAACCCATTATTATTATTTCATGATTTATAGTTATTTATTCTTATATTTCCACAGTATATGTCAATATTAGTTTATATGCTTACTAACTGTTTGATAAAATGATTTCTATAGAACAACCAATTGTTTGATGCAGCATTGAATGAAAACTCTTAAGGTTCTCTTTCTCTTGATTTCATTTTTTTAGGGTTTGTTTTCTGATACTTGTTTTTCAAGGTCAGAATCTCAAATTCGAGTTTCATATATTGAAAGTGTCTTAGAATAAGGTATGATTTTTTTATTTTATTTTTTGTATGTAGAATTATATATATGTTTAGGGATGTTTTTTAACTTTAATTTGTTTTCAAATTTTCTAAGGAACTCATTATTATTATTTCATGATTTATAGTTTTTTTGCTTTAAAATTTTCATAGTATATGTCGATTTAGTTTATATGCATACTAACTGTTTGATAAAATGATTCTTATAAAACAACCAATTTTTATATGCATACCAACTATTTGATAAAAGAGTTCAAACACTCAATAAGATATTTGATATTTGGCTGGATGAATAGAATGACATTATGGAGGACTTTATATAAAGATGAATAGATTAACAGTTCCAATAAGTTTTATACTTGGATATCAAACTTATAGATTTGATTTTATATTTGTACTAAGTTTTGTCAATATTGTCGCATTTTTCATCGGTTTTATTTTGGTGACTTTAATTTGTTCTCACTATTTTTTTTCTTCATGTCTTCATGTATATAGGTTTCTCTTGCAAAACCTAAACATTATTTAACTATCTGACAACTGACAGTAGATCATTGGCTTCTAATATTTCACAATCAAGACATCAGAAGTTTCAAGCTTTTGGTTATGCAGTTGGAAGTTATTGTGTGTTACCTAACACTTATGTTAACTTAGACTAGTCGGCTTACATTAGTGGAGTTTGAATCTCAGTAGTGTTTACCCTAAGGTAGCTTGTTTCTTCGCTACAAGTTTCACGAGTTGGAGATAAGCGGACTCGAACCGCTGACATCTGCCACAGGGTAAACCACAGCCTAATAAGACTGACTCCTTCTATTCTCTTTCCCAAAGTGGAATGCTTCTTTTATGCAATTAGCTTCCTGCCAAACCAACTAGTTCGATCCAACCCAGCGGACTTAGAGCTAGAAATGCGTACTTTCTGAATAAGCGTATCATGTTTAAAGAGTTCCAACCTATTCTAAGAGTAGATTCGTCGTAAACAGATGACTCATTGTCTCCCACTGAAGCATCTGAGGCTGCATTAATCGGGGATACACGACAGAAGGAATTGTTTTATCAAGGACGGAACTCCCTTATTTAAGAATCCGCTTTTGAAAAAAATAGATTAACTCATTCCGACAAACAAAATTTTTTTGAAGCGAATCCATTACAGAATCAAAAAGATAATTTTAAAAAACACTATAGATATGATCTTTTATCATTAGTAGCTTTACCCGGACCGGCATGAACGGACTTTATCAGTTCTAGTATCTTAGTTTTTCCTCGTAAGAACGCCTACGAATCTGATCGATTCCCCTGCTTTAGTTAAGGGAATTTCTTACTTCGGGAGTGCCCAGCCTTGTCCTTACCGGTCCTTACCGACGTGATCGGAAAGTTCGGCAGAACTTATAGTAGACTTTGAAAGATGTTGGATTACTTTTGTAATAATTCGATATTATGTTAATTTTTGGATTTTTTTTTTAATGGAATGATTATTTATGGAACTCAATGTCATTCAATGAGTGACATGTTTTATTTGGTTATATATTTTTATTTTTTATTTTTTTTATACAATTTAAATTTATATTAAATTTTGACAAATAATTAAATTGTTACTAAGTATCTATATAGTGACTTAATATTCATACTGTTAATTGTCACTAAGTCTGCGTTGTAGTGACAATTATTATATGGTTAACTTAGTTGTCACTAAGTTTGTCTGGAGTGACATAATTTTAAGATGATTATTTGTTACTAGATTTGTGAATATTGACACTTTTTAAACAATAAATTGTCACTAATAAATATGTATGGTGACAAAATCTTCAAACAGTTAATTGTCACTAAATACTAATCTAGTGACAAATTTTATTTTGTCACTAATTAAGGTCAAGTGATAATGTGTCACTAAAAGTTATGATTTGTGACAAGCACCAAAAAACTGTCACAGATACTTTTAGTGACGGGGCAAAAATGACGAATTGTTAGTGACACTTTTTTTTTGTCACAATATTGAATTTGTGACAATTTCTTCCCTTATAGTGACAAATATTTTTTGTCACTGTAGGTTAATTTTCTTGTAGTGGTGGTTAAAAATGTCTTTGACAAATTTATTTGCCAATGTGTTTAAAACTGTGATTATCATTTTGTTCATAGGGTTTTGTACAAAGTTTTTTATAATTTTGTCGAACACATTGTTAACAGGAATTAATGTAAACAAGAGGAATTATGAGAACATAAATGAAAAACCACACTTAAGCATAAAACATAGAAACTTGTTACAGAGGAAGACAACAAAAGTTGTTACAGAGTTACATATTTTCGAGTAGTTTTTTTCCGTACAAATAACACAATCCCTATTGCTACAACAAAAACACAAAACCAATTCCTTCTAATTCCCCCTCAAGAACTAACTTCTTCATTAACAATAGTTGCAGATACAAATGTATAGCTTCTATCATTGCCTTCAAAACCATTTGTTTCCCACGATCTCATCTCAAGGTCTTGTATTTTTCTAAGCAATCCAGGAATAATTATTTTAGACCTTGCACACATCGGAGGGTCATACCATCTGAAAAATCCATAATTCGCAACTCCTTGCCACGAAAAAACAAAATTACAGGAACATTCAATACTACAACAACGACAACTACTTTACTAGATACAAACCACTTACTCGAAAATTATAGCAACCCTAGAAACATCTTCCCGGATTGGAATCTGTCCAAGATGTGAAATGTTTAGCTGATCTACCATAGAGACACTTTGGGTTCAAATCCCCAAGATCCAAGCCATCAATCATGTTTGCCCAAGAAAATTTGAACACCCAAGAAGCTTTCAATGAGGGAGATGAAGCTTTAAGAAGAAGAAGAAGAAGCTTTTGACTAGGTTTGTAATTTGCTAAAATACAAACAAGAAGAATGAGGATTGAAGGAGGTTTCCAACTGGTTTGTGTATGCTTCTCAATTGGGAAATATATAACAAATTTTATTCCAAATTTGCCCTTGGTACGACCTCACGTGACAAAAAATTGGACGGAAATGAAGTTTCATTACTATTCCGTCAGCTTCTACCAGTACATGAAAGTTCAAGGGTTTAATGTCAGAAAAAAAAAAAAAAGTTTAGGGGTCACATTGGTGCAGTTAACCCTAAATTTAAAATCAATGTTTTTCATTTTCCAAAATGACTTTCCAAAAACAGGTAAACAAACTGATCCAAATAGCATCTAATTTAGGTGAATTTTTAGTTTAAAAAAAGGATAATTGCATTAAAGTCCCTGACATTTACAAAAATTGCAACTAGGTCACGGTTTTATCAAAATGATAGATTAGTACTCTTGACCAAAGTGTTAACTGTTAACCGTTGGAGTTAACTAAGTTTTTTTTATTACGAAGGGTAAAAAGGTCTTTTAATCTTAAATAAACCGAGCAATAAAAAATCTCAAACGAAATGAAAAACAAAACAATCTGGTTCACATTTTTTTCCAACAATTTTTTATAAAACATTAAACACAAAAATTAAATAATAAAATTTTCTTCTTGTTTATCATTAACAATATTAATTAAATAAAACGAAATTAAAAAAAAAAAAAAAAAAATTTGTTGGAGATCTAAAACTAGATATCCATCTTCTTTGTTTGTTCAACAGAAGAAAAGAAAAAAAAAATTGAAATCATAAACTTTTCTTCTTCGAGCATCATTAACAACATCAAATTTTATATATAAAAACAAAACATCAATTATATAAATAAATAAAGGGAAAATTGCACAAACTTACCCTAACGTTTCCCATTATGGCATAATATTTAACTAATGCCTTTAATTGCACAAACAACCCCTCATGTTAGTCAACTTTGGTTAAAAATAGCCATTGACCATGATTTGTTTTTGAAAGCCCAAAATTGCCCCTGCACTTTATTACAAAAAAATCTTAATTGCTCTTTATTTAAAACATTATCTACATTAAATTATTATAATATAAAAAATAAATATTAAACATAATCCTTTTTAAATAAAAAAAAATTCAAAAATAATATATTAAAAACAAAACAATTTAAGAAAACGTTATTTTGAGAAAATACAATTTAATAATATATTAAAAACAAAAAAAAAAACGTTATTTTGAGAAAATATAATTTAAAATTATGCAAGTCCAATATGAATAGTGGTAATGTGTTACATATTTTTGAATTTTTTTTGTTTTTATTATATTATTTTTGAATTTTTTTTTATTTAAAAAGGATTATGTTTAGTATTCTAAACACAAATATAAATAAAATCATCAAGAGTTTGAAATAAAAATATAATCATTTGTCATAATAAAATACAGAAGCACCGAAAATTTGTTCAATGTTCATCTCTATAAGACAAAATAATTTGACTCAATATAAATTACGCATTATATTTTGGTTCAAAATTTTTTAAAAAAAAAATACTAAACATAATCCTTTTTAAATAAAAAAAAATATGTTTTAAATTTTAAAAATATGTAGCACATTACCACTATTCATATTGGACTTGCATAATTTTAAATTATATTTTCTCAAAATAACGTTTTTTTTTGTTTTGTTTTTAATATATTATTAAATTGTATTTTCTCAAAATAACGTTTTCTTAAATTGTTTTGTTTTTGATATATTATTTTTGAATTTTTTTATTTAAAAAGGATTATGTTTAGTATTTATTTTTATATTCTAATAATTTAAAGTAGATAATGTTTTAAATAAAGGGCAATTAAGATTTTTTTGTAATAAAGTGCAGGGGCAATTTTGGGCTTTCAAAAAAAAAATCATGGTCAATGGCTATTTTTAACCAAAGTTGACTAACATGAGGGGTTGTTTGTGCAATTGAAGGCATTAGTTGAATATTATACTATAATGGGAAACGTTAGGGTAAGTTTGTGCAATTTTCCCATAAATAAATAAATAAACTTTTTTTTTGAAACATCCATTTTTTTTTCTAGAAGATTTGAAACCCAGATTTCCATCATTTTTTTTTTTTTTAATCATTACTTCTCTATCATCATCATCTTCAATTAAACAAAAAAAAAAAAAAAGTCAAAGAAACAAATACATAAATTTTCTTCATCGCCATTTTTTGCTTCTCACTGATCATCAATTAAAGAAAACAAAAGAAAGAAAAAACAAAAATCAAAAGAAGAAAAAAAATAGTAAACACAGTAGTTGTTGTACTCAACTGTAGCAGTTGTGTAGGAAGGATTTTATTGTAAAATGTTTTCTATTAATTATTTTAGTCAAAAGATACATAAAACATTGGAAAGCCTTCCTTAATGAAAAAGGTTTTATCATTAAATTATTACCAAGTGCCGTAAAAAGAGAAAATGATATTGCAGCCAAAAGCTTTTTGGAATTTGTCTTGGCTTGCTTTAGTTTATAGAAAAGTGAGGAGTTGGCTTTGCTATGTGTTGTGCTTTGGAGAGTGTGGAATCAACGCAATTTGTTGGTTCATGGCCTGCCTATGGTGAGAGTGGAGGATGTGTTTGATTGGGCTAGAAGTTTTATTCAGGATTTCCAGTCTTCAGCAGTTATTTCTACCAGCTCAACCATTGATATCCATCAGCAGAGTTCTTCCAGCTGGTCTCATCCGCCTCCAGATAGGTTTTTGCTCAATTCGGATGCTACGATTTAGCAAAGGTGTGGTGGGATTTGGCCTGGCCATCTGTAATTCTGATGGCTATGATATGGCCACTAGTTCTCAACATGTGCTTGCTTCTTATAGTCCCATGGTGGCAAAGGTTGTGGCTATCCTTAAAGTGGTCCAACTTGCCTTCGATATTGGTCTAGTTCCTCTTGATTTGGTGTCGGATGCTGCTGTCATGGTAGGGATGTTAAATGATAGGAAAGAGCATGCTTCAGAGATTGGTCTTATGATTGATGCCATTAGAAAACTTATGTTGTCCCTGCCCTGCTGTGTGTTAAGGTTTGCCCCGAGAGGTACCAACTTTGTTGCACAAAAATTGGCTAGAAATGCCCTTTCTATTTCCAAAGTGTTAGGTTTTTTGGTTTGTTTTGGCATATATTCCATATCAAAATGATGTTCTCTTGTATTGTTTAGTGGTCTAAGAATTGAAGATTCAAGTCGTCAAAGAAAAACTTGGCCACAACTCATGCAAGATGCCGGCTTCAAAGAAAAATGTGCTTCATCGGTCTACAAAGGTATATAAGACCTCATTTCTCTTACAAGGCTAGGCACACACACACATGACATTCATATGTGTCCCTTCATGGTTGAACATCTTTTAAATACCACTTTCACACACTTGGTAATATATGCTCATGCATTAACTTTAATTTTATAAACATTGTAATTTGCATGTACTAGAACTATGTCTAGGAAAGGCATACATGTGTGATTTTGTGTTATTTGTTTCCATATTTTTTGTTTTGAACTTGAACTTGAACATGATCTCTTATGATTCCTTATTGAGTTTCGGTCATTTCGGTTACTCATTCATTATGTTTCGAGTCCAAACGATGTAGCTATGCTACTTTTTGTTCTCATTCATTGAGTTATGTTCGTCATCGTTTTCTGAGATGAATTCTCAACCTTTTGTCAAAGTTTCATAGTCATCATTGTGCGTGAGGGAGTTACAATTCGTAATCCAAAAATGGATTCGAAATCGGAGTTCGGATGCCCGAGTACGGTCGAAGAACTTGAGCAGTGCGTGAGAGGGTCGTGCGTGGCCAAAGGCCAAGCCTTGGCCACCACGTGTGGAGGCCGTGGGGCCCACGGCCAGACCAGCCCTCTGGTCCTATGTGGCCCACGCGCCCCACACGGCCAATGGTTGTTGTGGCCTCTTTTGATTGGCCCAAATCCCTTCCTTCTCTCCACCTTTTAAATTCCCAAATTCCCTCCTATTCATTTTCAAGAAGAAAAAATTGAATCCCGTTAGAATTTTCTCTCCAATTTTCTCATCTTCAAATCATCATAACTTTCTCATACGAACTCAAAATTGAGTGATTCAAGTTGGAGATTGTTCGTAATCGAGTCCTCTACCTTTTCCAATTGATTTGGCAGCTGTTTGATCGACTTTTCTAGTGGTTACACACTAAAAACAGAACCACCTCGTAAATCCAAGGTAGTGTTTTCATATCTTTGGGATTTCTTCTTTTATAACCTTCAATTACCTTGGTGTTTCTTCTTCTATATGTATGTGTATGTTTTATGAATGCTATAGAGAAAGATAGCTTCATAATCAATCTTAATCAAAAGTCTAATTAGAGACATATGTGAACTAGTTTCTTAGATTCTAGGTTTTTCACATGTTTGAGAGTTGTATTGTGATTAGATTGATATCTATGATTATTTGTGACTTGATTGAATCATTTTATGATTAATAATCCTTGAAATGTGTTTTGATCCTTGATTGATGTAATCTAGGATTATGATGTAATCTAGGATTAAGGCTCTTGTATGTGTTTTTAGAGACATCTAGGATTTAATTGATTTATCAATATATCCATGCTCTAAATCTTTGGCTAGAATATTCATTGAATAAATTTTGTGATTCTAGCATTTTTGTGTATGTTTATGACATCTTGAATATGTGCTTCATGTATATGATCTATTCAAGTGTTATTTGTATGAATGAAACTATGAGCTTTTGTGTTAGGTGTTTTCATATGCTCTAGGTTTAATTCATGTTTTGGCATCTAGACTATATTACTTGTGTTCTCACATGTTTAGGTCTAGTTGTTCTATGGAATGTCTTGATCACATGTTCTACGTTGAATAGATTGTTTGCATCATTTGCATTCACATGATCACACTAGGAAGTCCTTGTAAAAGGCATGAAGTCTTGGTTAGAGTCGGAAGGACTCGGATAACCAAGCAAGAAGTCTTGTCTAGAGTCGGGAGGACTCAGATAGGCAAGCAATGAGTCATGGCTAGAGTCGGGAGGACTCGGATAGTCATGCATGGGAGGCTCCCTAGAGGCATGAGTGTCTTGGATAGGGAGTTGGCTTGTATGTTAGTAGGCCTAGGCGTATGGTTAGACATAGACTCCAAAAGAGCGGGGTACATGGGATGTGTATGCACTCTTGAGGAATTTCTAATCTACCATCGATGTTGGTTTTGTATGTTGTCCAATATATGGTGGCTTCGTATCATTGATGGATTTTGTACTTTTTAATAGGGTTGGGTAAACATAGACTCCACTAGGTAGGTGAGCTAAAGATTGGTCACTTTGTGGAATTTCTAATTTACCATCTAATATATATAGTATCCAATGGTTGTAGTTCAACCTGCGGATGTTTCCTCCTTGGAGGTTTTACCACGTTAAAAAATCTCATGTGTCAATTCTTTCTATCCCTCTTTTATATATGTTTATGTGTATGTTTTAATCTTGTGGTACAATATTCACTTGTGATATATTTGGAAGCAAGATTGTGTAAAATGTGATTTGTAATCAATGTTCATTTTGATCATATTTATATATACAATTCATTTGTGTAAATATAATTCTCTTATTATTTGATTCTTTTATATAGTTGTATTAGATTGATATTTGTATATACATTGAACATTAATATTAATACATGTTTTCTTTGTTTTGGTTTTAATATATTTCCTTCATTAACAAGTTGTAGTAGTTCTACTTAGTGTACTTACATTGTAATATTCAAAGTACAATTTGTGGAATTTGATTTTAATTGAATATCTTGTATATGAGATACATTGTTTGTTGGTATATGTTTTGTGAGAGAAAACCAAAATTAGCCATCCAAAATATTAGAATTTCGTTTCTAACCACTTATGAAATTTTAATTGTTAATAACTACATTTTGAGAAATTACTTGAATGCCCTCATATAAAAACCATCCCCAAACACACACACACTCTCTCTCTTTCTCTCTCTCCCCTCTCCTCTCTCTCTCTTCTCCTTTTTATCCCATCAAAATCTTCACCTGGTTCATGATCGAATTCTGATCATTGTTCCTGCAAATCGAACACCAATGATTGAATTCCGATGGTTCTTCTTGCTTCTCTGTTCGTTCTTCCTCTTGCTTCTCGTTCGTTCTTCATGATCAAATTCCAATCGTTGTTCCAATTTGCTCTAAATCGGTTTAAGTTGTGTAAATATCATTCATTTGTTCATTAATTAAGTTACAAACAGTTACTTTAACATGGTTTTAGCGTTATTGGATCACTTTTGTGAGTTTTTGTGAAGAATCAATTTCAAAAAGTTTACAGATTTTTCCAGAAGATTTCAAGTTTCACGGGTTCGAAAACTTGAAATCTTCTATTAAAACTTGTTGACAAAACTTGAAATCTTGACGAAAAACTTGAAATCTTGAAACTTGAAATGTCAATCACGACCAGGAGAGTTTCAACATTTCAAGTTTTTTGTCAACATTTTAAGTTTCTATAGAAGATTTCAAGTTTTATCAACAAGTTTTAACAGAAGATTTCAAGTTTTCGAATCTGTGAAACTTGAAATCTTTTGGAAAACTCTGTAAACTTTTTTGAAAACGATTCTTCACAGAAACACACATAATTGATGCATTAAAGCTAAAACCATGTTAAAGTAACTGTTTGCAACTCAATTAATGAACAAATGAATGATATTTATCGATTTAGAGCAAATCGAAAAAGTTTTTTTCATTCACTTCATGAAATCTACAACAAGATTATGAAGAACAGAGAAGAACAGAGAAGAACAATGATGAAGAACAGAGAAGAACGAAATCTTCAACAATGGTGCGGTTATTGGTGTTCGATTTGCAGGAAGGTGATGAAGAACAAATACAGTGATGAAGAACAGAGAAGCAGAAGAAAACAGTGAGAAAAATAAACAAAAGAAAATAGAAATATTAATTTGGGGGCATCTTGGTATTTATGGACACCCACTGAATTTTTTTTCAAAACATGGTTATTAACAATTAAAGTTTCGTATGTGGTTAAAATGAATTTCCCATGTTTAGAGTGGTTATTTTTAGCAATTTCCACATGTTTGTAGACTAAGGGTGGTGAATTGAGCATACATGTGTTAATTGTTTTATCATCACAATCATGTTTAAAATTAATTTGTATGCTTACCAAGGTTTTGACATAAGTCACGAAAGAGTTTTTAAAACTAGTGTGTCAACCTATTCTCCCCCGCCTCCCCCCCCCCCCCCCCCCCCCCTCTAGGTTGTTTAGTATAATCTTGTAGGTATTTTCACGAAGACTGTGTTTGGCTTGAGGATTTTCCTCCTTGTATCCGTAAGTTTTTACTTACAAACGCCCTTGGTTGTATTTGATCTTCCTTTTATGGAGTGTTAGTTTCAAAAAAAAAAAAAAAAAAGATATTGTAGCCAAACATAACCAGCCAAAGCTATTCTCTTTTACTAAAAAAAAGGCAAATGAAGCCAATAGGGGGCGGAGCTCAGTTGGTAGATGGATGAGCTTGGGGCTTGAGCAAATGACTTCTAGGTCAGCGATTCAAATTCTACCAATGGTTGGTAGATGGATGAGCTTGGGGCTTGGGCAAATAACTTTTAGGTTAGCAGCTCGAATTCTACCAATGGTGAAAGCTTTCAAAAAATTATTTGGTCTCGGATTAATAGATATTGTAAAAAATAAAAAATAAAAAAAATAAAAAAAAACCGAATCAACCTTAATCGAGTCGTCATTAACGAAGGTATAAATATATAAGATCTTTGGAGATCTCCTAGTTCTTTAATGGACATCTTCAATAAGGGAAATCGGATCTCCTTCAAAGCAGATCTTGATTTCCAATGGAGGAGAAAATCTTGTGTGGGACGGTCTCACCGCCAGGTGGTTAGACCGTCGAATCAAGTTTCCTAATTTTGTAAAATTTTAATATTTAAAATTTTATTTTTAAGTGGTGTTATACTGCTATTAGCAACCCACTAATGAACTAATAATGCCCCGGTTTTTAAAATTCAAAAATTTATTTGATATATTTCCAAATGTACCATTTTTTTTTTTAAATTTTAACTCCAATTTAACTCACCTCATAAATGCTCTCTATATATTTGTCAACAAAAAAAAAAAAAAACAAAAACCCTCTCTCTCTCTCTCTCTATATATATATATATATATATAATGCTCAAGTAAGTGCGCACTAATATAATTTCATCAGTGCGTTAGATATGAACCATTAGATTTACATACTTTGACTCAAAGTGTATGCATTATCAAAGCTTCTCCATAATCAGTGGTCCACATGTATTAGTACTGATGTAGTTACATCATTGCGCACTGAAGTGAACGGGACTGCATATATATATATATATATATATATTATATAAGTTCTATACTCCTTCATTTCATTTACTCTCATCTAACACCCATTCATTGTATTATTATTTTTCATTCATGTTGTCTATCATACAGGGAAGATAAAAAAAATAAAAAATATTTGATCATATTGTGCTCATTAGAGATCAAAAAAAAAAAAAAAAAAAAAAAAAAAACCTTAGTGATAATGAAAAGAAAAATAATATAATAAGTAACCAAATTGGGTCATGTGTACACAATCATATACATTTAATTAATTTTTGAGTGGTGCTATTGGCACCTATACACTGATCTAATAATGCCCTACTTTCAAAATTGGGGTAATTACCTAGGTGGGCATCACTTATACCACCACTATCAAAATGGCCACCAGATGGGAAATTGGTTTAGAAATAACCATTTTTGTCAAACAATGTTACACTAACGGCTATTCCGTTATAACACCGTTAATTTTTTTACATCAATTTGTTCACTTGGTATCAAAATGGCTATTATAATTATTTTTCTTCAAATTACTCTAGTGGCCATCCATTTGGTCAATTGGTATCAAAATGACCGTTATAATAGTCCCACTTTTTCTAGAACATGTGTATTGACCATCCATGAGTAAGTAGTCATTAAAATAAAATTTCATTTAATAGAGAAAATGAAGAATTCATTTGATTCAATATAATTTCAGTCTCATACACATCAAATACTACTTGTCAAACTGCATAAGTATACCAAAATCCCCACACAAGTATACCGACTTGTTCCTTTTAATCTGAAAACTGTTCAAAACCATACCTGATTGCACCATATTCAAAACCACACACAAAAGTTTGCCAACCAAATTTGGAGAAAAATGATTATAATGGATGGTCAATACACATGTTCTATAAAAAGTGGGACAATTATAATGGTCATTTTGATACCAATTAATTTTGGAGAAAAATGATTATAATGGCTATTTTTCTACCAAGTGAACAAATTGATGGCCATTAGTGTAATATTCTTAAAAAAAGTTAATGGTGTTATAATGGAATGACCATTAATGTAACATTGTTTGTAAAAAATGACCATTTCTAAACCAATTCCTCATCTGGTGGCCATTTTGATAGTGGTGGTATAAGTCGATAGCCACCAGAGTAATTATCCCTTCAAAATTTCTACAATTTAATTGATTTCTTTCCCAAATTACCCTTATTTATTTTTCCAACTTCACGGTTCACATACCCCATTATGTTTGCTCACCTCCTGTGCACCCATTCCTCACGCCTTTTACACTTCATGGCTTCTTCTTAATTTTATTTGCAGGAGCACTCAAATGGAAGCAAGCTTTATGGATTCAAAAAGTGGTCCAGCTAGGATCATGAAGTGTAAATATGTTGAATTATCTACTGAACTTATCTACCCATTTTTTATACATGTTCATGCTTCATTCATGCACATACCACATACGAAAAATATAATTAAGAAATAATTCAACACAGAAAACTTCGAAAAAGATAAGAGATTTGGAAAATTAAGAAATCAGAAATCATCATGATACCCAAAATTAAATCAATTATACAGACACAAAAACTCCTAACTAAAAAGAAAACCAAATCAGCTAATTGAGATTTTGATACCCGATGGGAATAGTCTCAGAGAACTTGGGATTTTAATTTTTGAGGTATAAAAATTCAATTCAGTTTAATTACTTTCTATATTTTGTACAAAATCTTTCCTATATTACTATTCTTTTCAATCATCTACAAACTAAAAAATCTTTATTTATTTATTTTTTTTTATAAGGTTTTGATTACTGTTTCCGTCTTAAAAGGCTTTTGAAGATTTTTTTTTCCCTTTTTCATAATTATTTCTTTCTATACCATTTTGAGGTACATGATAGGTTCTAATTGAATTTGGGAATACAGGGGAATTCGTAGAATGGAAGGAAGAAGAGAAACAGAGAAGAATTTCAGGAGGAGATAATTAAAATTATAAAATATTCGATATCCATTTATTCAATTCAAATCAACATTATAGGAAAAAAAATCAATTAACTTTTAGGATTTTTGAAAGTGGGGCATTATTAGATCACTATATGTCAAATTGCTAATAGCACCACTCTTAATTTTCTAAAAAACGTGTATACATGGTCCAATTTGATTGGTTAGACACAAATTATGACATCATTTTTTGATATGTGATTTGAATAAAAAAAATTGCATAGCCCAATTTGATTGGTTAGACACAAATGGGGACACCATTTTTTGACAGGTGATTTGAATAAAAAAAAAAAAAATTGCAATGGAGGGGTGTTGGACTATTGGATGTGTGTGTGAGAAAGCAAATTTTTTTTTTTTTTTTTTTGACAATATATGGAGAGCATATATGGGGTGAGTTAAGATTGGAAAATAATTTAAAAAATGACAAGTTTAGGAAATGGACAAGGATCCTCTCCTTACCTCACCTCATCCTCACCTTACTTAATCTTATGACACATAAGCATTGAATGAATGAATGGTTACGATGTGATCGACACTTTATTAACAACCAATCATATGCTTTAAAAAGGTGAGGTGAGGTGAGGTGAGGTGAGAAAAGGATCCTGGTCCGAAGGAAATAAATCAAGTAAATGTTTGAATTTTAAAAATTAGGGAATTATTAGATTATTAGTGGGTTGCCAATAGCATCACTTTTTTTTTTATACTTTCAATAAAATTGGACAACTTAATTGGACTGTCTCACCACTTGGAGATAAGACCATCCCACACAAGTTTTTCTCCCTATGGAGATCGGTGATATCCTTTAATTAATGGAGATCAATAGGGGAAAACCAAAATGTTCACGTCAGCTAACAATGAAATGGAGCAAATTGCACTAAACTCTTCTGAGGTTTGCCATTTTACATTCATAAACAAATTTATTGTTATTTGACACTCACTTTCCATATTGTTAGTCAAACTTGATCAAACTTAACCGTTGACCAACTTAGACTGTCAAAATACCAAAATGTCCTTGAAAATTCTTAATTATTTTTAAAAAGAATGGATGGAGGAGAC
Source organism: Acer saccharum (assembly GCA_030490815.1). Taxonomy (NCBI): domain Eukaryota; kingdom Viridiplantae; phylum Streptophyta; class Magnoliopsida; order Sapindales; family Sapindaceae; genus Acer; species Acer saccharum. Next base: position 20,781,928 of record CM059869.1, on the reverse strand, counting down.
TTCCTTCATCCATCAACCAATCTCCACCATTTGAATTTTATTTTATTTTTTATTTGGGAGTTAAAAAAAAAAAAAAACAATTTTCTAAAATATATATATATATACAAAAATTAAATTCCATCCGTTGACAATGGCACCAGATTTGGAAATTTTTTTGGGAGTTATTAATCTGTAAAATATTTGCACGAGTTCTCACATAACCCAAACCACATCACCAACCAAACTCTAAAAAGTTTGCAGACGGAGCCAGAGTCCAAGACCCACTAAAACAAATTCTTTAATTTTTTTTAAAAAAAATCAATCGATCAATGCATGGAGGAGATCGCTCCACGAATCAATGAACCAGAGAAGTTTGTGTGATTGTGTCTGTATTACTGAGAGTGGAGTTGTGAAAAGAATGGTGATGTGGGTTGCTAATGCCGAGCCATTAAAACCATGAAAAAAAAAAAAGATGAAAAAAAATTGTAGATATTTGAATGAATCAAGAGCTTGAGAGTGATAAAAATGGCAAGTTTGGTTTTTTCTGGTGTAAATTGCAGAGATGGCAGAGGGTGTTCTGCTCCATTTTGAAAGGAATGATGGAGGAGTTCGACTAAGATCTCTTCTAAAATGGAGGAGATTGAGTTCGAGAGATGACTAGTCACTAGATCTCCCTTCTTCGATATGTTTCTATTTTTTCCTTTTTTGAAACAACGTTTCCATTTTTTTTTTTTTCTTAAGATGAAGATTTAAAACATTTTGTTAAAGTTTTTTAATTTCATTTAAAATAATTTATTCAGTTTTTAAAAATATGCTGAATTGACAAAATAATGGTTAAGTTTGAATAATGGCAGAGGAGACAAACCTCAGGGAGTTTGTTGCAATTTGCTCAATGAAATGTTAAAGTTAAAAAGGTAGTCGTCGCCTGAGGATTCGAACTCTCGCGGGGAAACCCCATGTACTTAGCAGGCACACGCCTTAACCCTCGGCCAAAGCGACTTCTTGTCTCCATTGCTTTATTAATTCTTTAAACGTTTGTTTTTTTCTTTTGAAATTATCTAGAATTTGGATTTCAATGCCATATGATAATTAGTAATGAAACGGAATCATGCTATTATACATTGTTTCTAACTATACAGTGTTATTTAGATTCATTATATTGCAATCCAATGGTTGAAATAAATGAGATTTTAAAAAATAAAAATTAAAAGTGTCGAGAATAGATAATGTATCTTGTAACTACTATGTATAGTTACAGATCCTCTATAGCTACACCAAACAAGCATGATTAGATTTAATAACAAACAAAATTCTGATTCTTTTTTTTTTGGTTTAGACAATATAAGATTGACTTAGTGATAAGTTCATCACACCTACATTTAAGATGTTGTGGGTTCGAGTCATTCTCTATTCCTCAATCCCGAAATATTATAATAGTTCAAAAAAAAAAAAAAAAAAAAAATCTCATTCAAACTTTTTTCTTTTTAGTTTGTAAAATCGAATACTTTGAATGGTGCTACCTCTATTGATATAATAATGCCTTTTTTTTTTTTTTTTTTTTTTTTTTTTTTTTTTTTTTTTTAATAATATATTATATCTCTTATGAAAATTACTTTAAGAGACATCCAATTTGATAGAATTTTTCTACAAAGTGAATTCTAATAAAACCTCACATCCTAGACAATGTCTTTACTTTAAAAGGTTTATTATTATTATTATTATTTTTTTATAAATGTTTTAAACCATAAAATTTATATATATTTTTTATATATACAACTTTTATTATCGAAGAAGCTAAGAAGAGCATCATGCATCTCGAAGCAGTTCTATATCTATATAATATATAAAGCTGAACCTCATAGCGCCACGTGTCGCGAGGGGCAAAGCCAAGATTTTGACTTTGGGGGGGTCAAGATAAAAAAAAAAATCAAATTAATGCTGGACAAATATGCTAATTTTTAAAAACTAAGTTATAAAAAAACAAATAATAGCGTCTAGTCCCATATGTAATGCTAAAATAAATAAATTAATAAAAAAAATAGATACCGGCTTTATAAATCAAAATGGAACTTGTCACTCTTTTAAATCATCTAAAATCATCTATAATTGAATCTATACTAAATTTCTCTGCGATTTCCCTTTCAATATACATGATCAAAGAGTTTGTAAGAAAGTCGTCTTCCATCTTGTTGCGAAGCCTAGTTTTGACAATACGCATAACTGAAACGATCTCTCAGTAGTTGCAGTTGACACCGAAAGAGTAAGCACAAACCAATTATTTTGTGAACAAGTGGATATATTGTTGATCTTCTAGTCCTTACCAACCATTGACATAAGGAAGAAAGAGTTAACAAATTTATGAATTTTGAATGTTGAACTACATTTTATTCATAATGTTGAAGTTACGTTTTCAATTGTAACTTCTCATGATCAGCGAAGTCATGTGGATAAAACATGTTAACCAATTTGTAAATATCATCAATTCTGAAAGACTCATATCCTTCGCGAGGTTCCAAAGATGTACTAAGAATTACCAACTTAATTGCTTGCTCACTGAAATTATTTAATTCTAGTAATTGAGAATCAATTGCAGCATAAATATATCTACCTGGTAATATGCTCAATTGTATAATTTTCTGTTGTTGCGAGCTCGACCTCGTCTTGCAACATAACGAGCATTTATAATTGGAACATCTATGTTATGTGCCTCACAAAATGAACATACCTTAGCAAATAATTTATCCCATCCAGTATCCCTAATTGTTGTATAAGTCTTTTAGTGGATGAAACAAGATGCATAGCTTTTAAAGCTTGAGATTTTTGTTGTAAAGCTTGACAGAGTAGATTAGTGATCTCCATGATATCATTCACTAGATGCAAGAAGATAAATTCAAATGAAGTCATTGCCTCATAAGTTGCGTCGGCTTCTCCTCGTTGAGAAAAAGTAGTTCCTTCATCACTATATTAATTAAAATAGCACATGTTGCACCAAACATTTTTTTCAAGCTAGAAACTGACCTATAGTGAGAACTCCAACGTGTATCCCCTATCTTTGCAAAGTGCCAATTTGGTTAAGTCCGGTCCCGCTCTTTAGCTCATCAATGTCAATAAAATGTGCAATCTCAGCAGCATGGACATGTTTGAATTCATCATTACACTTGCACAAAACACCGACAATATTGACAATAGAAGTTAACTTGGTAAAAAAATGATGAATGAATAACTTCTTTTGATGTTGTAACTAGTGCCAATTGTATTTGGTGTGCCAAACAATGAATATAATAAGCATACAGACAATCCTTTAAAATCAAAGCTTGTAGCCAATTCCACTCACCACGCATATTACTTGCACCATCATAGCCTTGCCCTCAAATATTTTGAATATCTAATTGTGATTAGATAATACAAAATATTGATTTTCTTAAAGTCAATGCTGTAGTGCCTGAGACATGAACTACTCCAAAAAATCGTTCTCGTAAAATACCATCTTGGTCAACAAATCTCAAAAATATAGCTATTTGTTCCTTCTTTGACTCATCACGAGCTTCATCAACAATTATATAAAACTTCACATCTCTGATTTCCTAACGAATTTCATTCTTTACTCTAGTTGTAAAAACTTGTAGAATCTCTTTTGGATATCCGGTGATGTGTAACATGCACTTTTAGTGCCTTATCTAATACAAGTTCTCCAACCTTCTCATTGTTGGAATCCAATAATTCTAATAGTTCAAGAAAATTTCCATGATTGATTGAAGATGAGCTCTCATCATGACCTCTAAAAGCACAACCTTGAAATGCAACCATCGAACAACTTCAATTGTGGCTTTGACTCTAAGCCTATTATTTGCAATTTCTTGAGAATTATACTTTTCAACCACTCTTTCTATATGTTGAGATTGATTCATTAAGTCCATAGATGCTCTCTCAGCAATCTTGTGAGGGGTCATATGGTTATCTTTTTGTCCTACATGAGTTAAAACACACCTTATCGCCATTCCTAACTTTTCTCTAACTTTTAAATCTTAGCAGTGAAAGCGGTCGCTATAAGGTGTTTAGTTGGCTTACTAAAGAGAAATGTAAACAATAAGCTGCATCTGTTGTAGGAGAATATTCCAACCATGTAGAAAATAATTGAAACCAAGAACCCTGGAAGCTGCATTTATGAGAGAATCTCGTCCAGATTTTTATAATGGTCAAGAATGGGTTGTAATGGGCTAGCTTTATATAAGCTCGACGAATTTCATCACGTTCATTGACGGGATAATCCTATATTTGTCGACGTAATCCAGGGTCACGTACCAAAGATTTATTATCTTGGTTAATATCATTTGTTGGATATTCCATGGATTGATTTTCAAAAGCTGAAATATTGATATTAGATGTTGACGAAGATGACCCGGCATTTGAGGTTTTATTTCTTTTGAAAAATCCATCAATTGTTGATGGCTTACTCATCTGAAAATCAAATAAAAAAATTCAAATTAGTTTAAATAAATAAATGTTTAAATAAAATTATTATAATAAATGTAGCAAAATCATATATATATATATATATATATTAAAGAAGAATTCATTAAAGAAATAATATTAATAACCTAAGAAAGTAACAAATAAAAAAAAAAACCTAATATATTTATTGATTTGTAATCTCACCTGAAATTATTCTGATAGATGAACCGAATATACAAAGAATTTAATTGCAGTAGTAGAATAACATTGTTTAAGTTAAAAACTAGAAAGAAAAAAAAAAGTATATATAGGTTAGACAAGTTCATAATGTATAGGAAACCAATCATAAAAATGATATATTTCCTCTTAAAAAAAGTGGAAATACATAAATTGGACTTTCCTTAATATATTATAATCATATATATATATTTTTAATTTAGAACTAACCTAGACCTGGCAAGGTTCCGGTTCGAACAGTGGAACCGAAATTGGGTTCTGGTTCAGGAACTGAACCGGAGGAGGCCGGTTCCGGTTCTAAGGTTTGAGGAACCGGGCGGTTCGAATCAGAATGGAACTAGTGGTCCCGGTTCCGGTTCGAACCACCGGGTTCAAGCAATTTTTTTTTTCTTTTTTTGGGCTGACTATTGGAGGCCCAACGGCTACCCTTTTTTTTTTTTTTTTTTTTTTTTTCTTATAAATATCCCAAAACCTCCACACACCCCCCCCCCCCCCCCCCCCCCCCCCCCCCTTTAAAATTCATTTTTCCTCACACCAATTTCCTCTCAATTCTCTCTATTCTCTAATTCTAATTTCTCTCTCAATTCTCCAACTCTCCAACACTCTCAGTCTCTCAATCTCCAACTCTCCAAGTTTCCAAGGTTTTTAATATTTTTTCATTTTGCAATTGTTTTATTTGAAATTAATTTTTTTGCAATTTGCAATTTATTTATTTCCAATATATTTTATTTTCAATTTATCTTATTTCCAATTTATTTTATTTGCAATTTATCTTATTTCCAATTTATTTAATTTCCAATTAGTCAATTACTAAGTTTCCAATTTCATTTTCATTTATTGCAATTACTAGTTTACTACTTTTCTTTATTACCTACTATTACTATTATTCTTCTAAGTTTCCAATTCTCTCCCAAATTTATTTTTAAATGGCAGTGGATGGTGGAAATGGAAGGGGTCACGGCCGTGACGGTCCTAGTCGTTCGATTTCGATGAAAGGTAAAGGTACTATGATCGATAATCTCGATCGTAACGACTCCAAATATCACGAATATCTGCAACGCCAGGCCTATGCTGAAGACCTATGCCTAAACTGTCCTACTCCCCCTCTAACAATTTCAGAATCCGATCCTAATGACACCACCCCCAATTTGACAAGCCAGTCAGAAATATGCCTGATATTGGTACACCTCCGGATTTTGATTTTGATCCACCGGAAGTGGAACTAGAAGAGGAGGAAGATCTGTTACAGAAGCAGAGCAAATCTGATCTCTTCATCAAACATATGAAGAAAGTTAGGAAAGAAGATGGAAGCTATGTAGCTGCTTGCAATTACTGCACCAAAGCATATAAGTTGAGCAAATCCGGAGGATATGACACTTATCAGAAGCATATTTCAACCAAACATCCAGAAGCAGAGACCAGAACGAGGTCACAATCACAAATTCCCAGGTACGCTACTCCTAACCAACAATTATTTTGTTATACTGATGAACAAAATAGAGAAGAATTAGCTAAGATGGTAGCAGTAGTCAGTAGAACACTTATCATTCAGTTTTGGTGAAAGGGCTGGTTTTATTAACTATTGTCGACGAGCATTAAACCCTGCTGCATGCCATGTCCTTAGATCCACACTCACACAACACTTAAAAAGATTTATTTGAGAAAAAAAGAAAGATAGAAAAATATTTTGAAAAATATAATGGTCGTGTTACCGTATGTGCCAACATATGGACTGACCATTGGCAATCGCATTCATACTTGGGGTCACTTGCCATTTTATGGATGATGCATGGACTATCCAAAAAGAATTCTTGCATTTAGAGTTTTTGATGATGCACACACTGCTCAGAATATTTATAGACAACTTAGAATTATTTTTTCAAAGTATAATATTGAAAACAAAATTTTTGCAATTGGTTTTGATAATGCTTCTGCCAATACCATAGCTATTCCATCTTAATTGATTTATGCAAACCCTTTCTTGGTGGAACATTTTTTCATCAAAGGTGTGCATGCCATGCTTTAAATATATGTTCAAAAGGATTAGAAACTCTTGAACATTATATTCTACCTATTAAAAAAGCCCTAATGTTTTTAGACATTCTTCTACAATGAAAGTATGGGCAAGATATTGTAAACAAAATGGTAGACGTGTCATTAAATTTTCTCGTGATGTTCCAACACGTTGGAATTCTACTTATAAATTGCTTGCTCAAAGTTATGAGTATATGGATTTATTAATTTCTTTTATTCAATTTCATGTTCCTAACATGAACTTTTTGAAACTTTTAGGATGCTTGTTACAACGTTTTCAATTTATTAAAAGTTTTTAATAATGCTACAAACAATTTATCTAGTATTTTTATCCTACAACACATTTATTTATTATTGAGAGTCTTAATATTGCTGGTGCATTTTCTCATTGTGAATCCGACACAGCAATAGCGGAAGCTGTTAGTGCTATGAAGGTAAAATGGTTAAAGTATTATAATGAGTTTCAAAAATATTTATTTGATTGCTATGGTTTTTGATCCACGTTGTAAATTAAAAAGTTTTTCTTATTATCTAAAAGGTTATTATGGCGTTAAAGGTTTAAATATTGCATATGTTGATGCATGTGTGTGATAGAGTTAAGAAATTATTGTATGATTTATATGATGAATATGTTACAATTTATGGATCCTCACTGACTTAGATCTTACACGAACACAACTGCATCTCAGCCCTTATCATCCTCCTCTGGATTTTTGAATTTAGGGTATAGTATGTTATCAAAAAATACCAAAAAACCTAGATGTTCTTCATCAAGCTCCTGTTCGCATTCCGAGCTTGAATCTTATCTAAATGCTTCTTTTGAGTTATAGAAGATATGCCAGGGAAAAAATTTGATATCTTACAATATTGGAAAGAGTACGCAAAGTACTATCCAATCAGGCTATGATAGCCAAAAATATTTTTTCAACACCAGTTTTCTACAGTGGCGGTGGAACAAGAGTTCAGCGCCGAGGGGAATATCCTGGATGAAAAACGTTCGTGCTTGACTCCAAAGCACTACAGATACAGGTCTGTGTAGATGACTGGACGAAGGCGCAATATAAACAACAAGAAATCGAGCAGGAGCCAACGTACGATTTCTTCAAAGACGAACCTAAAACTGAAGCAGTGGAGCCGGAATAGCATATGCCGTATCGCGGTCATGCGGATCACGCCATCACGACAACAATTAGTCCACGTCATCACCAAACCTGTAATAAAAGGTAAGAGAACTACGTGGCCTTTGATTCTCTAAACCCCTCCAAAAGGATACGTAGGCAACTTAATTGTGGTAAAAATTAAGTGCAAGGCTAATAACTTTACATTTTTTTAGTTTATTTTAATTTAATTTTGTAATTTGTCTTTATTTATTTTATGTTATTTTCGAATTTGGGTGACCCAATTTCCAAATACGAAAATACCCAATGAAATGTAATTTGTAATTTGTCATTTTGTTTAGTTTTATTTTAATTTAATTTTGTAATTTGTCATTTGTTTATTTTATTTTATTTCGGTCGGGTGATCCAACTTCCAACATCCAACCCAATGAATTTTATTTTATTTTATTTTGTAATTTGTCATTTATATATTTTATTTTATTCAATTACAATTTACAACTTACAAGTTACAAGTTAGAACTTCGAAGTTTTTTTTTTTTTTTTTTAATTATTAAAAAAAAAAAAAAAAGGTTCTAAACCGCCGGTTTCATAGGAACCGGAACCGGAACCAGTGGTTCTGAAACCAGAAACAGAACGATTTACGCCGGTTTCGGTTTCGGTTTCGGTTCCGGTTTCACCAAACCTTGGAACCGCCACATTAACCTATTTCAACACGTAAAGCAACACTGACTCAATCACGTTTTTCAAAAAGAAAATTTATAGAGATTTTCTTTAATAAGTGATAGCTGACATAACCCATAGGAGCCCACTGTCTTTTGAATATAGAGTATATTATATAAAGAGTAATTGGCACAAATCCCCCCAGACTATACCAGCTTTTGCATGTTGCCCCCTAAACTATTTATTAGGCACTAAACCCCCTGAACTATCACTTATTGGCAGACCAAGACTAAAGATGCCCCCTCAGGGGGAAAAACCTCAAAGGATTGCCAAAAATGATAGTTCAGGGGGTTTAGTGCCTAATAAAATAGTTTAGGGGGTGTTGACGTGATTTTTGGTGATCACCAAGTCAATGATTCGTTTTTGAATTACTGCAGTTTATACTTGAGTATGGTTAAAGATTGTAAAGAAATAACAGGTGATTTACGTGGTAAAACTCCAAAAGATCGGAGAAACATCCACGGGATCGTTGCCTCTAGCAACAAAGTCAAATCCACTATGAGTCACGATTACAAGATAAAGAATGATAAGAATGATTACAAGAACTTTGCAACATGATCCTCTTTCTCTCCCTATTCTACTTCTCGCGTACCCCTGTTTATGAATAGGGGGTATTTATACATGTTGCTTCTAGGGTTTTAAGATGACCGCTAGGGTTTAGTGTTGTGGCCCCCAAGTCTCAAGCGGTTTCCTAGTCCTATTTAGATTGTGTTTCCCTTTTTCGGCTGTGTCCAATTCTGAATGGGATCTTTCTCCTTTATTCACGGGAGAACTGCTTGTTTCCTTTTTAACCTCTAATGGTCCACATCGTTGCTTATTGTGGACCTGCTGGCTGCTGATTGCAAGTGTTGGCGACTGTTTTATTGTTTCCCGAGTGAGTATGCCCGAGTGTGCCCGAGTGTGCCCGAGTGTGCCCGAGCGTGCCTGAATCCGATCTGCTGCTAAGCTGATCGTCTTTGTTTGTGGTCGGACTACTTATCCTCTTTTCCGAGTAAGTTATCGTGAAGGTTTCTGCTCCATAAGTTGACTTATCTTGACCTCTGCTGACCTGGCCTTCCATGGTGATGACGTGTCCATCACGACTATTTTTACCTACAACAATACCCCCTTAAATATTTGAGCCGATCATGTTTAGTCAAGCCCTCTCGGTCTAATATTTAACTTCAATATTTTCTTTATGATTAATCCTCATTTGTCGTTTCCTGCATTAAAGTATCCTCGTTTGGATCAGAGCTTTAAATGACGTGTCTTAATTGCGACCGCACACGTTTGATTTATCAATCATTTCAAATCTTTATGATGGCGATGCTTCTGCTCTCTGGCGCGCCTGACGTTCTCTTGCTGCCACTTGTCCCTCTTTGTTTGGCTGTGGTACGGTGTATTTATGGGAGTGACCTTTCTGCTCGCCTGCGCTCAACTACGTCATCAGTCCAAACCCCTCTCTTTTCCCGCTTTTTCTGCAACCTCTCCTAGGGTTTTGGTATTTTTGAAATCGAGACGTCGCCTATATATTCTGGTTTCGATTTTTTCACTTTCACCTTTTTCTTCCATTTTTCGTTTTTATTTCCTCTTCCAGTATCTTTGCGTGCTCTTCGAAGGAGCTTTATCTGTGCCTTTTTCTCTGTGTTCCGTTTGGTTTACTAGCCCGTTTTTTCTAACCCTGCTGTCCTTGAGTTTACCTGCTTCAACCCCCAGATTTTTCCTCGGAGACCTTTTCTTCTGCGATCTGCGTCGTCTTCGTTCTTTACTACATCAAGGTTAGTCTTTATGGATTCTGGAGCTAGATATCGTCTTTTTACTGTTGGTATGATTGCTATTGAGCGAAATGATGCTTTCACTGCGTCGGTTGTTCACAGGTTACTAGACGAGCCCCGTTTTGATCAGCCGCGCTATATCGACGCTGACATTTCTGGACTTTTTCCAGAAAGGCCTGCAACTTCTGAGGTTCCTCCTGCTTCAGAGATCCCTTCTGCTTCTGCCAGTTCATCACCACCTTACTCATACCAGCCTGAAGCTTGGTCGGATTCTTCTTCTGCTTGTACTGATATTCGCCCGAGCAAAGACCAGGAAAGAGGATGACACTCGCAAAGTTTACAAAGACTCGCATTCTCGGGAAAGCCGAGTGGCGGCCCAAAGGATTACTGAAGACGACATTGAAGAGGAGCACAGGGCCGCTCGCATTCCCTTCTCCCCCGAGCGTATTTGCATCTATGATGTTGAGCCGAACGTGGTCGTCCCTGACGAGATAATGCGATACATGCGGCGGTTCGATCTGGACAGCAACGAGGTTTCGCTGATTCCAGCCGAAGGTCGGGCTGCATGGAACCCACCCCCTGGCCACGTAGCAATTTACGGGTCCATGCTCACCTGCGGCGTTACTCTTCCTCTCCAGCCTTTCATCACTTGGTTCTTGGCTGAAGCCCGACTCGCTCCGGCACAGCTAACTCCGAACAGTTATCGCATCCTGATGTGCATGTGGCACATGTGGCATAGAATGAAGCGGCCACCTCCCACCCCTCGCGAGGTTCGCCACTTCTATTCGCTGAGGCCAGTGGGGAAGACCGGGATTTACTTTCTCCAGTCGAACCAGCCCGAGTTCTGGATTCCAAAAGACGTCGTGGTCAAGGGTAGTGTCGAACCGACTACGGACGAAAAGATGAAAGGATTCGTTTGGGGCTTCCCGACCTCAAACAAGTTTTGGAAGAACAGCTGGTTCTTCGTGGGCAAAGACTGGGGCCAGTCGATCAGCTTCGACTTGGATGGCACTCAGATGACTTGCCGGTTCCTCGGTACTTCTGCAGCCGCAGTGGAACCATCTGACTTCAGCTTTTACTGATGAGGAGCTGAAGACTTTGGCTCGGGCAACAGTCCGCCCCCTAGAGAAAAGGGGAAACCCTATCTCTACAAAGAGGGGAAATGATTAAGGCCCGTCTCTTCCCTCAGATTTCTGCGTGCCGCAGACGCCGTAAGTTTACTTGTTGTATGTATTTTTTATTTGCAACCTGATTCCCAAGTTTGTTTGCTAACTCGGACTCCTCTTTTTTTTTTTTTTTTTTTTTTTTAAGTGTTTGATGTAGATATAGTCAGCGATGCTCTGGCACGCCGGATGAAAGGCATCGTGGAGGCGAGTCGAAAGGCAGTCCTTCGCCAGCGAGATGCTGGGATAGCCCCTCCCGAAGACGAATCTGATGAGGGTACTCCAGAACCTTCCCGAGGGAGATGATGAAGAGGGAGTACCCGATTATGTGCCCGAGGAGGCTCATGATCAAGAACCGACCGTGTGTTCGGCGGAAGCCGAGGGCGTTCGGGGAACTTTGGAGTAAGTAGGACCTCTGCTGATTCGGGCAATCCCGTGGGTCCTTCCTCCAAGGGGAAAGAGAAAGTAGGGGATCTCCCTGAGCCCGAGCAGGCGAATCTCCCCAGCGGATCTGGTTCTCCCCACTCTGCTGCTGATATGCCAAACGTCCCTTTTGAAGCAGTTGGGGGGCCTTCAGGTGCGGTAGCTCCGGAGTTTCCGACTTCAGTTGAGCCGAATCGTTCTTCCTCGGAGATTCCACCTCTGCTGATCCGATTTCTACCCCTGGGACAGCAACACTGAAGCTGGGCAGACTGGGAAGAGGAAAGCTTCGTTTTCTTCTGTCGCCCTTTCCCCAAATTCCACCCCGAGTAGTCGCGTATGTTAATTCCTCTTCGGAGGATGAGGGGAGGGTGATGCGAGCGTGACCCCTCCGCGGGAGCAGTCAAGAGAGTGCTGGTGGCTCAACCGACCTTCCTCGGCGGCCCCATCCGCCGAACTCCCCGAAGGCGATGTGGGTGGTATGGGCTCCTCTCCCCAAATCGATGATCCCACCCCGAGACCATTTTCAGGCCATGGCTTCAGGCCGAGCCTATATTGGGGAGGATCACTGGAGTCATTTCAGGACCGGGACTGTGTCTGACCGACTCCGCAATTTTTTTAACAGCGCTTCCTACGTGAGTAACGCTTTCGCTTATATGCGTCATTTCGCATTCTTCCTTTTCTTACTTCTATTTGTTGTTGACTTGTGTTTACTTGTTGCAGATGGTGGCCGAGATGTCTGGGGCTTGCCAAGCTGGCGAAGCCCAAGCGAGACAATAAGAAGGCTGGAAGCCCAATTGAAGGAGAGCGAAGATCATTGCTCTCGGGCTGAGTTAGCTCGTCAGGAGGAGGCCAAGTCGAGTCAGATGCTCCTAAATCAGTGCTTAGCACGGCAAATGGAAGCCGAGCAACGGGCATCTTCTGCTGCGGAGGAGGTCAGGACTCTGCAGGATCAACTGTCTCATCCACCCGGGAAGCCTTGCTTCGGCCGAACAAAACGCCGAAGACGCCAAGTCTACTTATGAACGTCGAATCGACGACTTGGAGTGTCAAGCCCTGACGGCTAAGGAACTGTCGAAGGGAGCTAGGCTGGAAATGGAGCTACAAAGCGTTGACCGTTTTAAGAGATCTCCACCTATGATGCTCTGCTTTCTTCGGTAATTCCAGCGGGAATGGTCTCGGCCGGCGAATTTTTTAAGCAAAAGAACAGGGCGACTGATCGGGCCGGGCCAACTGGAGCCTCTCAATTAAAGCAGCATGTGGACACATCCTTGGAGTCTCTTCGGATCCAGATGAAGGAGTGGCGGGCGTATTGTAGATAAAGGAAAAACGCCACATCCCATGCACCTTGAGGTTCCAACCGCCGAGTCGTTCTCTACTACTTTTTACGCCAGTGAGAGGGCGGGGTTCAACATGAGATACCCGACTTGGGGCCCGTTCCTGTACCGACTACAGTCACTGGCTGGATGACGAGGAAGATGTGATCGTGTGGCCTTCGGATGACAGTCTTCTGAGCGAGTACGTGATGGAGCCTGACCCTGACGTTGGCAGAAGCAGCTCACCACCCCCGGCGCCTTCCTCTTGATTTTCAAGCCTTTTTTGTAACTATACTTGTATATTTTTTCGTATATTTTTCATATATTGTATTTTTCTATACATACAATAAGAATAAATTTTGCTCTTACATTCTTACTGATTTTACTGTACGCCTAAATGGGACGACCGTCTGCCTGTACTACCATCTTTGAATTTATGGATCCTTCGGGAATCTTTAGCTATGCTTGACCGAGTACCTTGTTGGCTGGCATTAATTTCAGCCGATATCTTCTTAACTGGCTTTTTACCCTCATACCCGATCAGACAAGTATCTTATTTAACTGGTAACTAATTTTGCCGAGTATCTTATGTAACTGGCTTATCAATTTAGACCGAGTATCTTATTTAACTGGTAACTAATTTTTGCCGAGTATCTTATGTAACTGGCTTACACCCTTTGATTTTTGGGGTTGTTTAACCTCCACGTTACGTCGAGGCTCGCCACGACCATACGTTGAGGTCCTTGCACAAGTCACCTAGGACGTCTCCTGGTTTTATCTGTGCAAGGGTTTGTCGAATCGTTGGGGTAATTTGTACCGGCCAACACGACTGCGCATCTCACTAGTCTTTCTAGCGGCGCTCCGAGCATTTTCCCAGTTGTCCTGGTGCCTCGGTTTTGCCTTTTTGCTAAGGGACGCGTTTGCATCGCCTTAACTAGGCGGGCATGCTACTACAGCTTTTCCGCCCTTCGAGCACCACTCGTCCGCTCTTTCGCGGCCTTATAGCGCTCGACTCTTTTCGGCGTTTATTCGGTCGCCTTGAGTGGCCGCCATTGAAATATTGCTCATGGATTTTATTGATTCCGCCACACCGTATTAGCAACTGAACTTTATTAGATGATCATGAACATGAAATTAATAAACAAATCTGAAATTTCAACGCAGAAACTAAAAACTGAGCTAAAGCAGAATAAATAAACTGTAGAACCATAACCGGATTCTTTTAGGGATAGAAGATCTTCAGATATTGTGCGTTGCATGGTCGGGGTACCAGGCTACCTTCTGGTCGGGCTATCATGTAGGCCCCGTGCCCTACGATTCTCTTGATGATATATGGCCCTTCCCATTTATCGGCGAGGGATCCCGATGATTTATCCTTGGTATTTGGGGATACTCTTCTCAGCACTAGATCCCCGAGTTGGAATCTCCGCTCCCGAACATGAGAGTTGTAGTACCTAGCAGCCCTTTGCTGGTATGCGGAATTTCTTACTTGTGCTGCATCTCTGATCTCTTCAAGCTCGTCTAGGTTCTGCTGCAGCATGTCTATATTGTGCTCGGGTGTATAACTGGACCCTGGGGGATGTAAAAGTAGTTTCTGCTGGGATAACAGCTTCTGTCCCGAATGCCAGCGCGAAAGGAGTTTCCCCTGTGGAAGACCTTACAGTTGTTCGGTATGCCCATAGCACCTCAGGCAGTTTGTCTGCCCAGCCACCTTTCTTTGCCTCTAGTTTTGCTTTCAATGTGTGCTTGATCACTTTATTCACGGCCTCCGTTTGGCCATTGGTTTGAGGGTGAGCAGGCGATGCATAGTAGTTTGCGATCTTGAACTCTTCACACATTTCTCTGAACTTCTTATTATCGAATTGAGTTCCATTGTCTGTTATGATGATGCTCGGGATCCCGAATCGATATATTATATTCTTTTTAACGAAGCTGGTGGTGTTTGCCTCGGTGATGTGTACAAGTGCTTCTGCCTCTGCCCATTTGGTAAAATAATCCACTGCCACAATAGCATGCTTTGCTCCTCCCTTCGTTCCTGTGGGCATTGGTCCTATCAGGTCGAGTCCCCACATGGCAAAGGGCCAAGGCGAGGTTAAGCTTCTAAGCAACTCTGGGGGTCGCCGAATGTCATTTGCTACTCTTTGGCATGTTTCGCAACTCTCTGCGAATTGCTGCGCTTCCGCGAACAGAGTCGGCCAGTAGAATCCTTGCCTGAGTATCTTGTGTGCTAAGCTTTTACCCCCAGTGTGGTTCCCACATACTCCACTGTGGATGCTTCTCAGGATCTCTCCAGTCTTTTCACCGAAATGCATCTCTGCAGCACTTTTGAGAATCCTCTCCTATATAATTCTCCTCTCAGAATCGTGTACCGGGCTGACCTGTATCTGATGCGTTTAGCTTCCACAGCATCCTCCGGTAGTATGTTCTCCTCCAAGTACTTTCTGAGTTGGTATGTCCAGTCGCCCGGGCTAGGTCGGATCTCTGCTATTATGATTTCCTCGGGTTCCGCTGTACTTGGTTTAGTCAGGTGTGCCACTGGTATTGCTTTGGATCTGATGCTTGTGGTGGCTGAGCTAGTTTGGACAAAGCATCTGCTTTTTCGTTCTCTTCCCGAGGGATCTGAGAGATTCTGTACGCTTTGAACTTTTTAAGTAGTTTTTTTGCAATGTCCAAATAAGCTATCATGTGCTCTTCCCTGGCCTGGTATTCATCCAGTACCTGATGGACCACGACCTGTGAATCACTGTAAACTTCCAGCTCATCTGCCCCTAATGCTATGCAGACCCTTAGGCCGGCCAGCAAGGCTTCATACTCTGCTTGATTGTTGGTTGCCTTGAAATCGAACCTCATGGCACATTCTACAGTATCCCCCTCGGGGGTCGTTATGACTATTCCTGCCCCGCTGCCATGCGTGTTCGATGACCCATCTACATGCAATTTCCATTGGAATTTAGTAGTCTGTTCATCTTCCATTGCCCTCCTTACCTCGGCGTCTGGCTCGGTGAATTCTGCTATAAAGTCGGATACCGCCTGCCCTTTGATGGCCGCTTTTGGTGTGTATCTGATATCATATTCGCTGAGCTCCACCGCCCATTTGGTCAGCCTTCCTGACACCTCTGGCTTTTGAAGAATGAGTTTCAGTGGGCAGTCTGTATATACCTCTATTGTATGTGCTTGGAAATATGGCCTCAACTTCCTGGCCGATGTGATCAGAGCTAACGCTATTTTTTCTGCCGGCGAGTATCTGGTTTCCGCCGCTAACAACGCTTTGCTTGTATAGTACACTGGCTTTTGTATTCCTTCCTCCAGTCGGATCAACACCGAACTCGTCGCCACTTCGGTGACCGAGAGGTATAAGTACAATGTTTCTCCCACCACCGGTTTTGAAAGGATGGTGCTCTCCCCAGATACTCTTTCAATTTTTGAAAGGCTTCTTCACACTCTGTACTCCATTCGAGCCCTTTTCCCTTTTTTATTGCTTTAAAGAATGGGGCGCATTTGTCTGTTGACTTGGCTATAAACCGGTTGAGTGACGCAAGGCATCCCGTTAGCCTCTGCACATCTTTTAGTGTCCTGGGTGAAGCCATTCCTTCTAATGCTTTGATCTTCTCGGGATTTACTTCGATTCCCCTCTGGTGCACCTGAAAACCTAGAAACCTTCCCGAAGGTACCCCGAACACACACTTGCTTGGGTTGAGCTTCATCTGACTTCTTAGGACGTCAAAGGTTTCCTTCAAATCCTCCGTGTGTTTTTCTGCAGTGGTGCTCTTAGTCAACATATCATCCACATAAACCTCCATATTTTTCCCAATCTGCCGAGCAAACATCCTGTTTACCAACCTCTGGTATGTTGCCCCGGCGTTTTTCAATCCGAATGGCATCACTTTGTAGCAATATAAGCCCTGGTCCGTGGTAAACGATGTCTTTTCCTCATCTGCCTTATTCATCCGGATCTGATTGTATCCCGAGTA
Source organism: Acer saccharum (assembly GCA_030490815.1). NCBI lineage: Eukaryota > Viridiplantae > Streptophyta > Magnoliopsida > Sapindales > Sapindaceae > Acer > Acer saccharum. Next base: position 20,764,764 of record CM059869.1, on the reverse strand, counting down.
GGCGTCCATGAAACTCAACAATTCATGTCCTGCTGTCGCATCTACCAACTGGTCGATCCTCGGTAGTGGGAAACTATCTTTTGGGCAAGCTTTGTTCAAGTCTGTAAAGTCTACGCACATCCTCCATTGTTTGTTCTTTTTCTTGACCAACACACATTGGCTACCCACTCCGGATACTTGACTTCCCTTATCGACCCCGCGGAAAGCAGCTTTTCCACTTCCTTCTTGATTGCGACGCTTCTTTCTGGATTGAATAATCTTCTTTTCTGTACCACGGGTCGGAACTCGGGTTAGTGGAAAGATGATGTGAAATCACCTTCGGGTCTACCCCCAGCATATCTTCATGACTCCAAGCGAAAACGTCCTTGTAGTTTCTTAGCAGCGCAATAAGTACGGTTTTGACATGTACGCTCAAACTTGCCCCTACCTTCACTGTCCTACCCGGATCTTCCGGGTCTAGTGCCACCTCTTGAGTCGGCTCGTCTTCCCTATCCTCCGGTCCTTCTCTGGGATCCAACTCAAAATCTTTCGGCACTTCTGCCTGTTCTTCAGGTTCTCTAGCCTTTTGTTGGACCGTTACCATGTATACCTGGCGTACCTCCCTATCTTTATACACTGACAAGTTTGCTCTTCGGGCCATCTCTTGTGACCCTTTGACCACTCCCACACCATATTCGGTCGGGAATTTCATCATGAGGGCATAAGTTGCTGTCACCGCCTTGGCTTTATTCAAAAATGGTCGGCCCAGTAAAGCATTATACGGCCAGTTTTCCGTATCTACCACCACAAAGTCGAGCAGCACTGTTTTCTGGCAAGGGGCTTTCCCGATCTTCACGGGTAGCTTAACCGTGCCAGTGACCTTACTTCGACTCCTCCAAATCCTCTAAGGGGTGTGGGAAAAGGCTGTAGGTCTTTCCTGTCTAGCCTCAGCTGGTCATATACTTCTGCACTAAGAATGTCTGCCGAACTCCCATTGTCGATCAGAATTCGATGAACTTCTCTATGGCCGATCCGAGCGCTGATCACTAGCGCGTCATTTGGCCTAACATCCACTCCGTGTGAGTCGGCTTCTGTGAACACGATCGGGTCCCAGCCCTCCTTGATTCTTTTCGGGTCGGGCTCAATAGAATTGACGTCCAGGTCTCTCCGTGCCTCCATGGCCTCCCGAATCTCCTGGGTCCTTTCCCTGTTACTCTTGCCCGTTGCTGGACCTCCGAAGATGGTGTTGATTGCCCCTTCATCCTCGGCTTTCTTGGGACTAAGTTTTCTTGCCCGTCCGTCCTGTCGGCTATCTTTCTGTCCATCTGCCCTGTCCGTCTTTTTGAAAACAATGTCCTTCAAATGCCCTTCCCTAATGAGAGTCTCGATGTGGTCCCTTAGCTGGAAACACTTGGATGTCTCGTGCCCATTCTCTTTGTGGAAACGGCAATATTTGGTGGTGTCCCTCCGAGCATATGTCGATTGCTTAGGTGGTTCTTTGGACATGTTCTTCTCTTCTAGGATTGCCAGGACTTCTTCTTGATCTTTCTTCAACGGGTATAATTTGTGTATCGGCCCTGGAACCTCTGCCGTGGTTGATCGGTTTTTGGGTCGTATGCTCGTCGTCCATCCCGACCATCCCGACCATCCCGTGCTTTATTCTTCTGCTTGTCACCTTTGGTATCGGGCATCTTGGTCTGGTCCTTGGTTTTGGACCCCTCTGGGCGACCGCCATGTACGAAGTAACCTCCTGTGGCAATTTCCTCTTCTTCGGCCAAGGCGTAACCCCCTGCCATGTCCATCATATCGGCATAGCTGGTTAGTCGGGCTCTTCTGAGGTCAAAGGACAATTGGCCATTCTGAAGGTTGTTAATGAACGCGGCAATTATTGCTTCGTCGTTTGCACTTCCATCTCGGACACTTCCTGACCGAACCTCCCCAGATATTTCTTCAGCGACTCGTCTTTTCCCTGTTTGAGTTGGGATAAATGCCACTGACTTTTTCCTGTGTACATTCCCGAGGAACTGCCTTGAGAAAGCCTTGCTCAGTTCGCCGAAGCTACTTATGCTTGCTGCTGGCAATCTTCCAAACCACCGGGAGCCTAGATCCCCAAGAGTTTGGGGAAAATTCAAACATAGTAGTGCATCATTATGGACATATTGCGCCATAGCGCTCCTATACCTCCGGACGTGTTCTTTTGGGTCGGTATCCTTCTTGAACAGCTCATGTGGGGCATTCTGAATCTCTGGGAAAGGCATCCTCAAAACCCCATTGGTAAAGGGCTTCCGGATTCATCATCTGACAGCTCATTACGCCCATACCGCCTGACCAAAGCATCCATTTGCCGACGATTATTTTGAACTTCCCGGTGAGGCTCTGTATAAGTATGTCTCTGTCCCCTTCAGGCTCTCCTAACGCATTGAAGTTTTGGCTTATGGTCAGTTTTTGGCCCCTCTCCTCGGGATTCAACTCTCTATGATCTCGGTTTAGGCCATGCAGCCGGACTGTGCCCCTTTGGCGCTTGCGATGATGGTTCTGCTCACTTTCTTCAGAGGATGACCGGTCTCTCCGGTGCCACGCCTCCTGGGCGGTCTCGATCTCCGGCTACCCGATCTTGATCGTACTCTTTGTCGGAATCATTCCCCTCTCTGTGCTCCCTACTTCTCCTGGCCACTCTTTCAGATAGCATCTCTGGTCTGCCTGTAGGATCTTGTCTCGCCTTTGGGGTGCATCAGGGGTTGGTATCACCACTGCGGAACGCAGCCTTGCTGTCTGCTGGCTTGGGGGGACAGTTCATGAGGTGACATCAAACCTTCCGTAACAGAAAGGTCAATTCCCTGCCTTGCTGCGTCTGATATGAGTTGTTGTAGAGAAGCACGGAGTCGTTGCGCGATTTCTTCATTAGCTGTAGGTAAACGTTGAATACCAGCCAGGGCAGCTGACTGGTCTGCCGTCGTCAAAGTTGCATCCGCCGTATTGAGCGCGGTGTCATCTTCCAATTCGTTACTTGGCATGCCCTGACTGTACCTGGAATCGCTACCATCTCCGTCGCCAGCCATTGTTGTCACAAATTTTTGGGTCCCCCTCCTTCTAGCGCCAATTGTTGACGGTGATTTTTGGTGATCACCAAGTCAATGATTCGTTTTTGAATTACTGCAGTTTATACTTGAGTATGGTCAAAGATTGTAAAGAAATAACAGTGATTTACGTGGTAAAACTCCAAAAGATCGGAGAAACATCCACGGGATCGTTGCCTCTAGCAACAAAGTCAAATCCACTATGAATCACGATTACAAGATGAAGAATGATAAAGAATGATTACAAGAACTTTGCAACGATCCTCTCTCTCTCCTATTCTACTTCTCGCGTACCCCTGTTTATGAATAGAGGGGTATTTATACATGTTGCTTCTAGGGTTTTAAGATGACCGCTAGGGTTTAGTGTTGTGGCCCCCAAGTCTCAAGCGGTTTCCTAGTCCTATTTAGATTGTGTTCCCTTTTTCGGTGTCCAATTCTGAATGGGATTCTTTCTCCTTTTATTCACGGGAGAACTGCTTGTTTCCTTTTTACCTCTATGGTCCACATCGTTGCTTATTGTGGACCTGCTGGCTGCTGATTGCAAGTGTTGGCGACTGTTTTATTGTTTCCCGAGTGAGTGCCCGAGTGTGCCCGAGTGTGCCCGAGTGTGCCTGAATCCGATCTGCTGCTCAAGCTGATCGTCTTTGTTTGTGGTCGGACTACTTATCCTCTTTTCCGAGTAAGTTATCGTGAAGGTTTCTGCTCCATAAGTTGACTTATCTTGACCTCTGCTGACCTGGCCTTCCATGGTGATGACGTGTCCATCACGACTATTTTTACCTACAACAGGGGCAACATGCAAAAGCTAGTATAGTCTGGGGGGGATTTGTGCCAATTACTCTTATATAAAACCTCTAAGAAGTTTAGGCGCGTTTGTTAACGTTTCAGAAACTGTTTTTTTGTTTCTGAGTCACAAAAACAGGAAAAACCCTTTGGTAGATGATTTCAAAAAAACTGTTTTACAAACATTGAGAACAGTTTTCAGTTTTATATGAACAAAAATTGAGAACTCTGAGAACAACAATTTGTTGTTTTCAGTATTCTTGAAAACTTTTTTTAGCAATAAAATTTACTCAACCAAATCCATCTTTTGGATCTTCATGGATCTATATCAAAATGATGATGATTCGATAGGTTTGAGATGAGAAAATTAAATTGATTTATTATTTATTTTAATTTTTTTTTAGTTTTAATGTTTAATATTTTAATATCACTTTTTCATTATTTATAATATTAATCTTTTAAAAATGATTTTAAAATATTATACTAAACACGTTTTTTATGTTTTGATTCTCCGAATATCGTTTTTCAACCATTGCTACCAAACGCTTTTCGAATTCAAAAAATCCAAAAATCAGTTTTTTAAAAAACTTCAGATTAAAGAAAACAAAACTGAAAAACGAAAACGTTACCAAACGGCCCCTTAAAGTTCTGAACATAACCCATAGGAGCCCACTGTCTTTTTGAATATAGAGTATATTATATAAAACCTCTAAAGAAGTTTAAAGCTCTGAAAAATGCACCCCCCCCCCCCCCCCCCCCCCCCCCCCCCTCTAATTTCGCCTATGTGTGTTGTTATAAGAGAGTTTTGGACTTAAATGCTATATATTCATTTATATATATATATATACACACTAGTGTGTCAACCCGTGCAATACTCAGACTTTGTTAAAAATATTATCATAACATATGTTGCCGAAAATGTAAAATGAATTTGACTAAAAATGTAAAATGTATGTGTTTGCTATTTGCTTATTTGTATAACAATTATATAAGAAAATAAGAAATAAATACTAAAAAGAATTGAAAACGAATGCGGGTACACTAAAAATTATATATAATTTTAAATATCATGTTTTTCCTTAATTAATGAGGGGAATTGTTTTCGATAAATTAATTTTGATCTGGTCAACACCTAAATTAGCAAAATTATTAAAAATGAAAGAGAAAAAAAAGTAACCAATAACATTTATATTAATTGAAAATAAGTGTAGACAAAAAGATTAAGGTTACATTTAAATTATAAAACTATAAAATTATAATCATACAAATAAACTTAAATAATTTCTCCATGTGTTGTGTTGAAAACAAAAAGAATTCCTAGAATTAATTATCATCAATCTATCTTGAGCTTTAAATATTGTTCCTTTGTTTCTTCATTAAAAGTCAAAACTCTTGCAAATCACATAATTTATTTATTTGTTGGAAAAAAACGAAACTGTTATTAAAACCTCAACAAACACGGACCTCATCCGAGATACCTCTCCACACACGGAGGGTAGTCCTCCATCCAAAATTGGTCATTTACAACAGATAAAGCCAATTTTGAAGGTAGTGAGCAACATAATTTGCTTTTCCAGAAACATACACAACATTCCATTCCCTCCAACATTAGAATTAAGCTCATTTAGATTTTCCACAATTAATGATCAAACCAAATCATTGCACAATGAAACATTCGAGTTGGAACACTAGGAAAAGAGTGGATATGAGAAAAACATAGTAGAAACTCAAGATGAGTTGCATTGTGTTACGGACCTGATTCAACCAGATTCCTTGCAAAATTGAACAACTTAATGGAAGTAGAAGAGAAGTATTGGCATCAGAGATCAAGAGTGAATTGGTTAAAAGAGGGTGATTGCAACACCAAGTTTTTCCATTGGAAGGCATCCTCGCGAAAGCTATAACTATCATTCGGGGACTGTATGATAAAAGGGGAGCTTGGTGTGTGGACATAGTTGCAATGGAGCGTGTTGTAGTTGATTACTTCTCAACCTTTTCAAGTCAGATGAACCTGATTCCGCAGGTGTTAATCAGGTACTGGGATGTATTGAACCGAAATTGTCGACAGGTTCAAGTGGTTTTCTGGTTGGCCTTTTACTGCGGATGAGGTTAGGAGAGCAATTTTTGATATGGATCCGGGAAAAGCTCCTGGTGTAGATGGGCTAACAGCATTTTTCTATCAAAGATACTAAGATATTGTGGGGGTTTAGTAATAGAAGCATGCCTAAAAATCTTAAATGAGGGTGAGTCCATTGTTGCATTAAAAATTGATGTGATGAAATGAGCAACAATTAATTCAATGAATGAAAGTTATTATGGTGGAATAAAACCACCTAAATTACGTTGAAAGTTAACATTTTATTAAACCAACAGGGAGGAAGGGAAGCATAGGAAGATGAAATGAACTAATTATTATTATTGTTATAATATGATATGTTATGAATTATTTATTTTTTAAGCATTAAATAAATAACAAATGGCGGCTTCCGGTTAAAAAAATACTATTATTACTATTATTTATGACCAAATAAATCAATTAAATAATATATATGATATAAGATAACATTAAATAGATGGCACATGTTACTTCCTTATAAAAGAAACTATTATATGATACATATTTTTGATAAACAATTATATGATAAATATATATATATATATATATCTATATATATATATACTACTGACTTTTGCACCTAGAATTTCAACTTATATTAAACCTTCTTCTTCAATAAGTCTCAAGGCTCTGATACCAAAACGTAGAACAAGCAAATATGTAGTATAGACAAGATAATATAAAGCAAAGTAAAAACATAAATTGGAATGAACAAGAAAATAATTTAACTACGAAATTATACTTACTGCAGTAGTATACGTTTGACAGCAGTGATGAACAATGGATATACAGGAATAAGTCGCACACTTCATTAAAATTTCAGAATTTTACAATAGAAAGAGGAAGGTTTATCAGAGAGGAAAGATTACAATGGGGGGAGGATTACAAAGAAGAGAACAATCCGAAAATTGAACCTGTTCTAAGACCTGTCCTAAGTATTCCTTATAAAGGAAGACAAACTCAGGTTTAAACTAACCATAGTTACAAATATAGTTGTGAACATAATTATTACATATAGACTCTTTACATAAATTATGGCTAGGTCATGGGTTGATTGCAACTGTTGGGCTGTCTTTCACTTCTTCACGAGTTGTCCTTAAGTTAAGTTGTCCATACCTGCCGACACTTTTTTTTTCACGGGTTGTCCATATATGCCGACACTCTGATGATAATTGATAAGTCATGATGAGTCATGGAAACTGATAACGATGCCATGTTCTTTTAAGATAAGTCTGGTGAATCTGACGAGGCTAAAGCCTCTGCTAAGGTGATAGGTCATGACTGAAATAGCTGTGGGCATCATTGTTGGGATCATTATCATCAAGAAGATCATCATCCTCATCTTGGGTTTTTGATCCTGAGTGTTTTTGGGACATATTTGTCATTGTCTTCTCTATGTCTTGTACTATTTTCCTTAGCTCTTCAGGGGTGCTAGCAACGACAATCTTGGCTTGATTTGGGACTTGGCCATTAAGAATTGGGACTGGTCAATTGATTTGCAAAGAGTAGGATTTTCTAAGAACCATCTGTTAACCCTATCTTTGCCATGGTCTGCAATTTCATGTCGCTCCACCCTTAACTTTGTTTGTCTGCCAAAATAGGGAATATTAACATTTCCGACCATTTTGTCTTTGATAGCATAATCAAGCATTGGAATCCAGGTTAGACTGAAATGCTTGAAAAGAGCAATAAGTCGGGGATGAAATCCCAATCATTTGGTTTAGAAAGATAAGTCATCTATTGAACATATCCTTCCTTGACAGAATGAGGAAGGAGATCAATAGTTAGACCATATTTGTCCCACCATTCAAGAAACCAAAAAGGGATTTGAAGAAAAATCTTTGTCAAATAAACAAACCAAGATAAGGAATTACCTGGGTTTTGTCCATATAAAACATTTGTCCATGCATCTATATAATCCCAATAGGAATATTCAGAAACATGGAATGGTCTGGAAAATCTGTTTTTCTTGTTGGGGTCCCCCCCCCCCCCCCCCCCCCCCCCCCAATAGTCTAAGGTGTGAATTTGGAAAGTTTAATTTTTTGAAATCAACTTTTCTTTGTCTATTTGTCGAAAACATCGGGCACATAGATGGAGTCTGTGTCCACCAAGATGAATTCATAGAATATGTGTCTTTTGTTATATCCTCGGGAATCCTGCAAAACTGGGGTAATGACTGCATTCGCCAGTTTTTTAGGTTCCTTGAAATAATGGTCAAGTAATAGTGGTGTTTCCATCGTAAAATATCTGTCAAAAAAGGGTTTAACCTGGTAATGATAAACTGGAGAATTAATCCTCGGGCAAGATGATGAAGTAATCTGATATTGATTTATTTGGGCCGATTTATCTTGTTTGGAGGAATGGGGGCTGATATAGGAAGAGGTAATAGTCTTAAAGGATGGAGATTTGATCTTAGCGGGGAAAAACTGTTTGAAATCTGAATTGGTCCTGCAATAGTCGGTCTGTGGGAGGAAGCTACAATTTGACATGATAGTTTTAGAGTGTGAGATTGAGATAATAAGCTTAGGGCATATTTATCTTTGTGACTAGGTTTTGGGCTTTGGGTAGTTGGGGTCAAATTATTGTCTTCATGGTAAGTTAGTGCAACCTGGTTGTTGCCCTGATAAGTTGTAATAAGTTTGTGTTGGGTGATAATTCGGGTGATAAGTCTGGCCTAATAGTGGGCCTGGGGCCTCGGGGCTTGCTTTTGCTGCTACTCATGGTTTTTACCCTACAAAAATTCTCTGATCAAGAAATCTGGTAGACTATTTTCTGATCCTTTGATATGCTCAATAGTGAAATCAAATACAGATAATAAAGCTTGCCATCTAGCAAATATTTGTTTCGAAGTAAGATTTTTGACATCTTTTTTCAAATGAATTTTCAGATTGGCAATCTACTTTTAAAACAAAATTTGGTTGATCAAATTATCTTGTAATTTTGAATAGTTAAAACAATTACTAGAATTTCTTTTTTCAGAATTTTTTTAAGAATATTTTTAGTATCATTCCAAGACCCCGAAACATATCTAACAAGGTATTATTTCCTTCAATAATCTGTTTAAGGATTCCACCAAATCCTAACTCAGAGGCATCTGTTTCAACTATCTTTGGGGCATTAAGGTGACAAATGGACAGACAAGGAAGTTTTTGGACATGTTCTTGACTGTTCTAACTGCTGTGTATGCTGGTTTGTCCATGGTAAAGGGTTTTTTCTAAGTCTTTGGAACAAGGGTTTGCAAATGACTCTTAATTCTTAATAAAAGTTGGCCACATAGTTTAAACAACCTAAGATCTTTGAAGTTGTGTTTTGTCTTTGATTTCATCTGGGAATTTGCTAGCAAACTCTAGACTTCTTTGGATAGGTATGATAGTGCCTCTCTTGATATTGTGACCTAAGAATCTGATTTCGGTTTGGAATAAAACTACTTTGGGGCTGAAACCACTAAACCTTGATTTTTACGGTTTTTAAGAATATGTTTCAGTGCTTTCAATGCTGGTCAACATTGTCAGAATAGATTAGTACATCATCAATATAAACAATAGAAATTCAATATAAAGATTGAAAATCTCATTCATAATGCATTGAAATTCACTGAGAGCATTTTTTAGCCCAAGGCATAACATTCCATTCATATTGACCAAAAGGGACAGTAAAAGCAATCTTATCGGTCTTCCTTAGCAATCTGAATTTGCCAAAAACCCGATTTCATATCAAATTTTGAAAATATATTAGCATTAAAAGTCTTTTAGTAAGTCTGCTTTATAGGTATTGGTATCTGATCCATGGAGAGCTTCATTCAAAGACTTGTAATTGATGACAAGTCTAAGAACTCCTCTTTTATTTCAGCGTTTCTTCCTGACATAAAAAGCAGGACAACTCCATGGTGATTTAGAAGGTCTAATAAGTCCTTTGTAATAAGTCTTGAATCTCCTTTTTGCATATTCAAAGAGTTTAGAGATCATTTGGATAGGTCTAGCTTTAGTCGGTATTCCTTTTTCTGAAAAATCTTTGTTATAGGGAATGCTGACTATATGTTTCTTCCTATTCCATAAAGCATTTGGGAAGGAAGAGCAAAATTCTTTTTCTAGGTTACTTTGAAATCACTAATTCTTTTTTGAGTTCTAGGTTCCTTATATGTTTCTTTTGTCTTTCAAATCTAAGGTCATCCTTTAGGAAAGACAAATGATTTTCTTTCATGCTAAGATCATTTATCTGTTGTTCCAAAAAGATGTAGTTGTCTTTTCCTATACTAGTCTTTTTTAAAGAATTTAATTCCCTTTCAAGGACAGGGAAAGTAAAAGGGAATAAAATTCTTTTTCCTAAATATTCAGTTACTAATCCTTCTTCAGTGGTAGTAAAAGGAGTGATGAGGTAGAGGAAGGGTAGACCAAGAATGACATTTTGGGATAATGTCTTGACCATAAGGAAGCTGATGTTATAACAAACTCCAGAATTGCAAACTCTGGCATTGGTTAATTTATAAATGATATCAAGTTTCTGCTTATTGGCTCCATATAATGATTTGTGGTTGATTCCAATATTTTGTAGGTACTAATCCTCCTTCTTTGATATAGTTTTGGTCAGCTCCTGAATCAATTAAGACATTGACCCTGAGATTATAGTCGGAAGAAATTCTAATATCTATGTCACAATACCATTTCTATATCCTGAAAGGTTTAGTGATATTGGCTAAAGTCGCAGCAGGCTCCATTTCCTTGTTGCAGAGGACATTGGCTAGTTCTTGTTCTACACGAGTTATGCTGGTGTTATCATAATCAGAATCACTAGAGCTTTTAAAACTAGTTCAGGTTGTGGACTGTTTTTGGGTTTTTTGGTCTTTTGGGACTCTAATTGTTGCTATAATTTTGGGTTGAAATTCTTAAATCTTAATTCTTTTTTAATATTCTGGATATTTTCTAGAGATCTGGGATGGTAATTTCTTTGGGTACTCTGAATCTTTGTAAAACGTTTTGGTCAAAATCGGGGCAATAGAGGAGGTCGTGGGTTTTCTTCTTCGTTTATTGGTTTTGGTATTTGGGTGGATGTCTTGGTAATCTTTTGTTGTACTTGTCTGATGTAATTGGCTTTAAGGATAGGATCTTCAATGCTATCGATCATTCCAATAATTAAAGAATAATCAGATTGATCTAGAACATTGATTTCTTGACAAGTACAAACTTTTTATCACATATTGTGAACTATCATCACTACTATTGGCTGAGAATTCAGAGTCTAATTCAAAATCTATGGTTCACATTCTTCGTCCTGATATATTTTATATCAGGACGAACTGATAGTAGAAAGACTAGATATATATATATATATATATATATTCTATTTATATTGATCATTAAAACACTATCTTAAAAGCCATAAATAATGGTTTCACATTCCACCCAAAAAACACAATACAAGGAAAATGAAAAGTATGAAAGTTCATAAGTCGAATTGAAATCCAAAACAATACCA
>CM059869.1:20569386-20752837 GCA_030490815.1 Acer saccharum | reverse complement strand
CCACATAGGTTTGGGTCCAAAATTTGGGTCACTTTTTTGGGTCCTCTAGCACTACTCATACAGACCTGATCGATTTTAATCGGTCGCTGTACGGTCGCTGTACAAAGGCGTTGTACATACAGCGCCCAAGGCAAAAACAGGGTTCATTTTTTCAAAACGACTCCACTTCATCATGAGACCCTATATATATGCCTCTTTCATTTTAGATTGTTTTTAAGAGTCCAAAAATCATATTTTTCCCTTAGAACATATTTCAAGAGAAAAAATTCACAAGAACTCTTCTTTATTCACTCAAAGTCATTCCTTGTTCAACAAAGTTCATCTAGGATCATCCATGATCATATAGGATGTATCCATGCATGGTTTTGCATCATCACATCTTCCTTGGTATGTTTTTCACTAACTTCATCTAATTTTAGTGTTTTTCATATTAAGACTTCTCTTTAATTACTTGTATGTTTTTAGATCATATGCTAAATACAAGATATAGATTATTTGTGATGTATTGATTGAGTGTTGTATTGTGATAGCTATCTAGGTTTTCATAATCTATGTTTAGCTAATCTATTTGACATGTCATTTAGCTATTGATATCTAGGATTGCATCAATTAACATCTAATCATCCTAGATAAGCATCTAAGGTTTCCTAGCTTTATTTGCTCTTTGAATATTCATACATATTCACATAGGCTCTATTATCTCTTCATTGAGAACTAAGTCTTGTGTTGCTATCGGGATTAGGTAGCTTAAATCACAAGCAATTGGACTAGGTCCACTCATACCGGGATTAGGTAGTTGTGATGATTATTGATCGGGATTAGATCATTTAACCGGGATTAGGTTGTAATCATTTCAATTAGTGGATTCGAGGTTCGTGTGTGGCGCACATAACAGCCCGTGGTTTTTCCCGTGAGGGTTTCCACGTAAATATTAAGTGTTATTTACATTCCGCACCATATTACACTTGATTGTCTTTTTAACTAGTTAGGGGCATTTTTGTAAAATTGACTTGTATGCCAAAATTGGGTAAAATCATTTAAAATCTATTCACCCCCCCCCCCCCCCCCCCCCCCGCTAGATAGTTTTATACACACCGTGTATTATTTTGTTTCAATGTTTTTATTTTACTTGTTTATTAAATTATTTAATTGAATATTTAAAAAAAAAATTATATTGTTTAATTGAATGTTGTTGAGTGACAAATAAATGATAAAATAATAATCATGAGAATTTTTGACATTTTGGACCAACACGAAAGTCAAAGGTTAAAACTAACTGTTGACTAGGGGTGGGCGCGGTTCATCGAACCGAACTGAATCGACCCGAACCGAGTCAAAATATGGTGTTTGGTTCGGTTCACCTGATCAGGTCAGTTTGAACCGAATGAACCGCATATAATTTGGGTCGGTTTCGGTTTTGGGCCTTCCAAAACCGAACCGACCCAACAAACTGAACTATGAAAAGAAAAAAAAAACCTAATTTCACTTCGCAGTCTTCTCTCATCTCTCATCTGTCATCTCTCGACTCTCATCTCTCATCTTTCGCCGCATCTCTCTGTCTTCTACTCTTCTCAATTCTCAACTTCTCATACTCAATCACTCGACTCACTCCACTCTCCACGTCTCCATCTCTTCTCAGTTCTCACATGTTGAACTGTTGAAGGCTTGAAGCATCTCTCACACGGGGCTCCGGCGCTCCGCTGCACTCGTCAGTTGTCTCTTTCATGGATCTGCTGCCTGCACTCGTCAATCTTCAAGCCGTTCAAGGTTTTATTTCTTCTTCTTTCCACCGAATCTCCATCTCTTGATTTTCTTATTTTGGTTTGCTTTCCATTTTATTTCTGCATATGTAACTAATAAGTAATATTTGTCTCTAATTTGTGTAAAAAAATTATAAATTGAAATGGGGTTGTTGTAAATTGAATACTTACTGTTTCTAATTTGTGTTGTAAGACATGGAAGCTGTTTTATACTTCTTTATTGATTTTTTTTGCTTTATTAGTTTATCAATTTGTGTCTGTTTTGCTTGTGTGCCTTGCTCTGTTTCGGGTGCCTTTGGTTCTGCTTGCAGGTGGGTTGTGCACTTGTGCCTGTTTTGCTTGTGTGCCTCGTTCTGTTTCGTGCAGGTGGTGGCCGGTGGGTGTTTTTTTCTTTGTTGGGTCTGTGCTGTTTTGGGTTTGGCCTATCCTTTAGGCCCCTTTAATGCATTGCCTTTAACAGTATTGATTTTAGAGGATAAAAAAATGAAAAATTATATAAAAAAACCTTAAAGCCCAATAGGCCCAATAGGCCCAAAACCGAATTGAACTGAACCGAACCGAACCGAACTGAACTGAGATAAAGGTGTTCGGTTTAATTCGGTTTCAAGGTCTAATACGGTTTAAACCGATTCAAGTTTTTAAAAACCGAAAATATAACGGTTCAATATGGTTTTGGCCAAAACCGAACCGAACCGAACCGAATCGAACCGCGTCCACCCCTACTGTTGACTACTAACGATAGGGGATGTTTGTGCAATTTTAAATAGAAGTTCAATATTGCTGCAATTATACCTAAATTCATGGTTGTTTGTGTAATTTACCCAAAATAATAATAATAATAAATAAATAAAACCCAAAACCCAAAAACAACACTTCCCAACCAGAACACCCAAATAATAAGAAGATGAATCAAATCGATCAAAGCACCTATATCAAAGCGTTAGAGTATCTCCAATGCTATTATGCATTCAGAGAAAATGGAGTGTCACATATGATAGATATTAAAAAAGTTAGAAAAAGTCTCTCAAATGCTATTATCTAAGTTGAATATGGAGATGATGTTGCAAAAAAAAAAAAAACATTAGAAAATATGGAGTTGAGTTTCTAATTCTAGAAACTCTCCTAGAAATGCTGAGTAGAATTTCTAACTCTCTTCAACCAATAAGATTAAAGCTCATTTAATTGTAAAATAAAAGAGAAGAGAGAGTGTAATAATTGTTTTATTATGATTGGTAATAAAATAGATGCATATTTGACTTTAGATAATTACATTGGAGATGTGAATATGTATTTCTCTAAAAAGATTTCAAAAGTGAACCCATAATGAATAGAAATATTGATGTAGCACTATTTTGAAACTCAAGAATGCAAATTTGCATTGGATATACTCTTACCATCACTAAATGAAATGACAAAAAGACAACAAAGACAATGTTGAGGTTGACACGTCAGTTGATGTATTAATACGATGACACGTCATTTCATAACGAATCTGATTAAGTAATATAATATAAGAGTAATACTACTTCATCCAAAAACTCCACCCAAATTCCAACCCAAATGCGAGATGTCATCACCACACACACAACCTCAGGTTGTGTGTGTGGTGATGACATCTTGCATTTGGGTTGGAATTTGGGTAGATTGTGTGTGTGGTGATGACATCTCGCATTTGGGTTGGAATTTGGGTAGAGTTTTTGGGTGGAGCAGTATTATTGATAATATAAACCACCACGAGTCCCACAACTTCTTCTTCTTCTTCTTCTTCACACACATTCTCTTGATCACCAAACTAATAGTGTAATCATGCACAGGTTTCTATCAATCTCTTCTAAATCCAACTCTCTCAGACGCCACTACAGCTCTTTATCACTCTACACCCATCTCTCCAATCCATTTAACTCTGCTAATGGCTCCTCATATGCTCACCACCACTTCTATCAAAATCCAACATCTCAATTTGGTTTTCACCAGTTTTCTCATCTGGGTACTCGTTTTTGACGAGATTTTATACTAACCCAACTGGGTTTTCCTTTATGAAGCCGTATTTTAGGAGTTTTAGTAGTGAAACTGATAGAGAGAGTATGGAGTATGATGTTCTCGTTGTTGGTGCTGGACCCGCCGGGTTATCAGCCGCAATCAGGTTCAATCAACTTTTGTTGGATATGGCTTGAATTACCAAATGGATACCAAAACAATAATTTACCCAATGCGGAGACTTCTGGAGACGTGAGAACGTTTGAGAGTATGAGGTTATGTTTGAGGGAGGCTTGGAGGCGAAACGAACTAAAGAAGCGGACACCAGCTAAAACCGCTGCCAAGCCGCTGTGGCTTTGGCAGTGGTCATGGCAGCGGTAGAACACCGCTGCCAATTGTTTGGCAGCGCTACGGCAACGGTCTCATTCCAGTTTGTACCGCTGCGGTGACCGCTGTGGTCATGGCAGCGATACCGGCAGCGGTCGTGATGAATCTTGGTGACATGGCGTATGGATCATGGTTTTCTGAGTGGTCAAGTTCAACACGGTTTAGGAAGCGGGTGGCCAACTGCAATTTGAATCGTAGTTAATCACAAACATGCGTTGAATCAGGAAATAGTCATGGAAGAGGAAATATGTTGGTTCTGAAAGTTCTAATGGAAAAAGGATTTCTCCTTTACAAGAGACTTGTTATAAATAGGAAATCGTATTTATATGGAACAAGTAATTCTTGTATGTATAGGAGTAGGATTTCCTTGTTAGTTTTAACTCCCTGTAATATATATAAATAGTCCATAATAACTAGGTTATTGGTGTGTGAAAAAACACCTGAGAGTGGTGGAGCAAAATAGCAAATACTAGAGAGATCTCAAAGTGAGCATTGGGTGTAATTGGGTTTGAGGTATTATTTAGATAGAGAACCTGAGTGTGTGGTTGTAACAATTTACTACATATTGGAACTTTCTCTTGTCGTCCTGACAGCCGTGGTTTTTTCCCTGATTTGGGTTTCCACGTAAATTCTTGTGTTGTGTGTGTTTGGATTTAAATTTCTCTTCATCTTATCTTTTCTTTGTGATTGTTTGTTTTGTGTTCTATCTGGCAACGCTTCCGCGCGTAATAGTGACGGTTTGTTCTCTAACAACTTTGCTGTGAAAACAATGTCGATTTATCTGTTTGTGTTGTTGAAAAAGGTCCAGAAGGAGGTATGTTTCTGTCTTCATTTCATGAATGTGATTCTTTCGTTTGAATTTACTACTTCTTTTTAGTTCATCTTGTTTGGACGTTTCTGATATATGGCTTGTAGTACCTGTTACATCTCAATTGAATTTCAAGTTTAATGCCATTGAGTTGTAACTGTTGCATTAGTTTCACTCTGTTATTAGATGATTTTATTTTCTCAAAAAGTGTTCTTCATTTGATTTCTTGTCACTCTTCTCATTACTGTGCTTGTTTGTGTTATGCAGCAATAATTAAATATTAAAAAAAACTATTTATGTTGACAAATGCTATCATAAACAGGAATGAATTGGTTCAACTTTTATTTAGATTTCTTCTAATTTCTTGAGATGAATTTGAGTAACCTTTTTGTATTTGTTTGTTTCATATAGTGGAGTCTTCAGGTATTTCTGTTGTGATATGTTGTAATTTAAGATGTTAATTGGAAAATTTCATAGTGTCATTCCCCTAAAGTTCATGAAGGAAGATTTGTAGAACTTAATTCTTTAATATGTGTACTCTAGGAGTGCAGATATAAAGACATGTGAGTAGTAAATATTAAAATGAGGACGGAAACTAAAATAATGTATTTGTGAGAAGTTATCGGGATACTGAACACCTGAGTCCCTGACTGTATCATCAAGGATGAAATATATTGTAAGTGTAAGTTAATGACAGAGACATAGAGTTGAAAATATTTAGGCACTTCTTACATGGTGATTTCATAAGATATTGGATCTATATAGAGTGGGATGGCTAAGTTGGTTCAGTTAGTCATACTCTGATACCTCAGTTATGTTTTGTGGATATCATTTATGTTCCATTTGTTTCAACTGTTGAACGATCGCTGCAATTCATTACACTAAGAAGTGTGATCAAAAGCTTTATTTTAAAACTTTTATGTGCATGTCTTCAACGATTACTTCATTTGTCAAGAGCTTTTTGGCGCTATGCCATGCATTTGGTATCTGTATGTTCATAATTTTTTTTGAGAGACAGTATGTTCATAAATTAATGCTAGCCATCATTTTTTTTTTTTTTTACAAGTTCAGATTAGTTGTTTAATATTGCTGATTAATGCCTCTATGATGTCAATATAGATGCTCACATCCTATCCGGGAATGTTTTTGAACCCCGGGCATTGGATGAACTACTGCCACACTGGAAACAGGAAGAGGTGTTCTCTTTTTTGCTGTCTACCTACTAATTCTTGCAGGTCTTAATTGTATGTTATAATATTTTTTTTGAAAGCTGTAATATGTATGGTAAACTAGTGTATGCTCAAAGAGAATAGGGAAAATAACTGTTTGCACCATGCAAGGACAATGTCTTGTCTGAGTGCCATAATCAATTTTGATGTAAATTTTACTGGTTGGTTTAAGATAAAAGAATCTACTCCTGCAGTATCCTTAGATTGAGTGCCAATGGTTATCTATGAGTTGATATCTGTGGCACATGCATCTTAGTTAGTTGCAGCAGTATGGGAAGTTTATTTGCATTCTCCCCATATGATTCAAGTTTTGATTATATATCATATATGGCATTTTTATCGTTTACTACATGTCATATACATTTAGGAACATGATGCTAGTTAAATTTCAGTCTATTCTGTACCCAGTTTTCGCTGGAGGAGCAATTATTGGATGTTCTGCTGGCTTCTTAAATGTACCAAAAATAAAGGGAAACTCATACTGCAATGAAATCAGGTACATACTCCCGCTGATATGCTGAATTGGCTAACTTTTATTGCTCAATCTGAGCTTGATATTTTTGGTCGATAGCTTTTCCTTTTTAATTGAGAGTCTCCCTATATTCATTTATTCCCAAATAAATGGGAAAGAAACATAAAAAGACAAACATAAATGTCTTTTGTCCACTTGGAAGTTTCAAACACAACGTAACAAAGGCTTTAATACTGGTTTTGAATTTTTTCCTGATTCTTTCAGGAATGCTAGCAGCAGAAGCTGCATTTGGTGTATTTAACGAAGGCTTGAATATGGAAACATATTGGGATACTTTACAGAATTCGTGGGTGTGGGAAGAACTTCACAAAGCTAGAACCTACAGACCTGTTAGTATAGAAATTCATACATCTCTTTTTGCTATCTAAATTAGATTGATGTTTTCTTTCTAAGCTCTTTAATTGTCTCATGAACCTCGTTGAAGCCAATATCAAGTATTATCTCACAGTTATTAGCTAGCTCTTAAATGGTAAACATTAGTATAATTATCTAATTCTTTTTTTTTTTTTTTTTTTTTTGATATTGTATAATTATCTAATTCCATTACATTCTTTGGATGATATATAAGTATATAACATGTTTCTCTTTGCTCATCTAACTTGTCAGAGAATCAAGTAGAGAATGTATGTTTTTAGTTATTTATAGGTCACTTTATTTTTTCTGATGCACAAAGGTTGAGACAGTCAACTAATGGATTTGGAAACTTCAGTTGGTCTATAGTTCCTTTAAATTACGGAATTACGAGATGTTGTTTCTTTAAGTTAAAATGAGAGTGCCGCCACTCATCTTAAAGTTCTCTTTTGTTCTTGTAGGCGTTTGAGTATGGACTTGTTCTGGTATGGTTATAAGTGCTTTAGAACAGTAAGATTTCACCTTCCATTTGGCTTTTATTCTTGTAGGCCTTTAATTTGCATCTTCATCTATGTAAAGATTACTCATATTTTCCTCCTTGGTTTTTCTTCATTGAAACCTCACTCAGATCTCTTTCCTGCCTCACAGCTACATACTGAAAGGAAGGTCCCCTTCACGCTGAAGCATGGCAAACCTGACCATGAAGCAACAGAAGTATGGACTCTACCATTCCTGAAACCATGGATTTAAGCCAAAATACTCAGTTTTATTTTTCAGCGATGGAGTTACTTGGTTTAGCTAAAGCAGTTAAATTCTTTTAATAAAAATCAATAACGATTTTGGATCAGCAGAAAAATTATATTAGAGAATAAAAAAGTAAAATCATCCTAGGCTTGTGTTATTGAATTTGATATATGCTATTTTAGTTGCAGTAAGTGGTCCCAAAACTTTGCTTGGTTGGTTTACATGATCATTATCATGATCTTCAGAATCTGCTGGAGAATTATTAGAAACATTTAGAGCTTGAAAATGAATTGAATTTCTTGGAAGCATACGACACCTTGTGTTGTTTTTTTCCCAATTATAAAGAGAAATACAAAACACATGACCAACAATAGGCAACCTACTCCAAACCTCAACTCTATATCACAACCAATGCATGCTGCTCTCAACTCCTTACCCACAATTAGACTTTCCTCCACAAACTGCATGACCAAGCCACACATTTCTTCACCATAACCCTCTTCTTCTTGTCTCTTTTTCTCTCTGACCCAGAAACCAAAAGCCACCCCAGATGGAGAAGAAGAACTTTCTCAAAGATGAAACATTTTTACAGCATCCATTCATTCTTATTCTTGCTCTAGCATTGGGGTTTGTGATAATGGATCCTCTTCAAATGGGTCCTGTTGGAGGCCATGAATTCAAGCCTGTCAAGCATGACATTGCTCCATACAAGCAAGTCATGGAGAGTTGGCCTAGAGACAATCACAGCAGGTTGGGGGATGGCAAGTTGGAGTTTGTAGATCAAGTGTTTGGTCCTGAATCCTTGGAGTTTGATGGGTTGGGTCACGGCCCGTACACTGGACTAGCCGATGGTCGTATTGTTAGATGGATGGGTCAAGCTGTTGGATGGCAAACATTTGCTACCGTAACATCAAATTGGTGAGTTAGTACACTTTGTTTATACACATTCTCTTAACATTATTGCCAGATTGAATGAGCGTTTAATTATCTTGTTTTGGTATCCTTGATTATAAAAGGTCAGAGAAGGTTTGTGCAAGAGGAGTAGATTCAACGACATACAAGCAATGGAAGCATGAGAAATGGTGTGGTCGTCCTCTTGGGCTGAGATTCAACAAAGAGAGTGGAGATTTGTACATAGCTGATGCATATTATGGTCTCCTGGTTGTTGGTCCTGAAGGAGGACTTGCTACTCCTTTAACAACTAAAGTGGATGGCAACCCAATCATGTTTGCAAATGACCTTGACATCCACAAAAATGGTTCCATTTTCTTCACAGACACCAGCAAGAGATACAACAGAGTGTAAGCTAGCGCACCAATTCACTTGAGACTATAATTATTGCATACTTAGAATTGCTTAATGGGAATTTGTTTGCAGGAACCATTTCTTTATTCTGTTAGAAGGAGAAGCAACTGGTAGGCTTCTCAGATATGATCCTCCCACAAAATCAACTCACATTGTCTTAGATGGGTTGGCTTTTCCTAACGGAGTACAGTTATCGAAAGACCAAACCTTCCTACTTTTCACAGAGACTACCAATTGCAGGTATTTTTTTCAATCATGTCAACTAGAATGCATAACATAAGAATTAAGATAATGTATTTCTCACAACTGTTAATGTGTGACATGGGGTCATCAGGCTAGTGAAATACTGGCTAGAGGGTCCGAAAACTGGAGGCACGGAAGTTGTTGCAGACCTGCCAGGTTTCCCGGACAACGTGAGAATGAATGAGAGAGGTGAATTCTGGGTGGCAATAGATTGTTGCAGGACAGCAGGACAAGAGGTTCTGTCAAATAATCCATGGATTCGGAGCGTGTATTTTCGGCTACCAATCCCCATGAGATTCTTGGCTAGAATGATGGGAATGAGAATGTACACAGTGATCTCACTTCTCAGTGAGAAAGGAGAGATTCTGCAAGTTCTTGAGGACCAAAA
Source organism: Acer saccharum (assembly GCA_030490815.1). NCBI lineage: Eukaryota > Viridiplantae > Streptophyta > Magnoliopsida > Sapindales > Sapindaceae > Acer > Acer saccharum. The sequence goes on along the minus strand of CM059869.1, from coordinate 20,743,113 downwards.
AGGTGATGTGATGAAGCTTGTGAGTGAAGTCAGAGAGGCTCAAGGGAAGCTTTGGATTGGAACTGTGGCTCACAACCACATTGCTACTCTGCCTTACCCTTAAAGCTATCTTCATTTTCTTGTAATAATTTCTTCAACTGTGTTCTTCAATGTTGTGGACTTGTATTTGTAACTTTATCTTGCTTAGTTATCATAGGAACTTGATCTAATATCACTAGTGTGTGTTCAGCTGCCATTTCAACATAATCACTAATATATTCACAATTCACAAATAAAGTAAGAAAAGATGAAAATAAGAACACTAATATTTATAGATCTTACTCTATTAATTGCATCTAATGAGTAATGACAGAATGATTAATACATGGTATAGGGTTGCACATTTTCCCCCGGATCCCCATTTCCCCGCTTCCCCATAAATGGGGGAAATTTTTTTTTGGAAAATGGGGAAATGGGGGGGGATGGGGATGGGGAGACCCACCCCCATCCCCATTTCCCCATTAATATAGTGGAATGGGGATGGGGATGGGGGGAGCCATTTCCCCATTTCCCCTAAAATATTATAAAAATAATTATATATATATATATATATATATTTTGTAACGTATTTTCTTTGATATTATTTTGTAATGTATATATATATATATGACATTATTTTGTAATGTATTTTCTTTTGCATTTGTAATGGAATTTTTTATTTATTTTTAATTTAATTTGTAATTTTCAACCAAATGGGGAGATGGGGGAATGGGGTAAACGGGGAAACGGGAAAAATGGGGAAATGGGGATAGGGATGGGGGGACCTCCCCCCAAAACTCCCCCATCCCCATTTTCCCCAAATGGGGAAATGGGGGGGGGGAAGGGTTTGAGAAGTGGGGATGGGGATGGGGGGACCTATATCCATCCCCATTTCCCCAATGTGCAACCCTATACATGGACATTAAAATTCAATTATCCTTAATTGAGAATTCTTTTGTATTTGCATACGCATACACATCTTACCTCAAGTGTTTTTGTACTTTCTTTTCACATTCATGATAAGAGTTCGAGGCTCACTTTTATATGTAAAATCACAAACCATGGAAAAAAACTTGTAGTGAAAGTTGTTTTGTAGCAGCCGGTTAAACTCGTAAGGTCTCGGTAACTACTATATCAAAGGTGAAAAAAATATATATTTGAAAGCTGAGGAAATAATTCATTAATATAGAAATCTAAAAAAAAAAAAAAATTAAATTAAATAAGAAAAGTATAGTATGCACTATGCATTATCAGTTCTAAACTAGAAGTCAGCAGTAAAGTAATCATGTATTAAAAAAAAAAAAAAAAAACCGAAAACCAAAAACACCAAAACAAGAAAACTTGATGAATCAAATCGATCAAAAAACGTCAAATATCAAACCTTGATGAGGTTGACACGTTAGTGATATCAAATTCGATGGATTAATACGAGGACACGTCATTTCTTAACGATCTGATTAAGTAATATAATATAAACCACCACGAGTCCCACGACTCCTTCTTCTTCTTCTTCACACACATTCTCTTGATCACCAAACTAATAGTGTAATCATGCACAGGTTTCTTTCAATCTCTTCTAAATCCAACTCTCTCAGAATCCACCACAGCTCTTTATCACTCTACACCCATCTCTCCAACCCATTTAACTCTGCTAATGGCTCCTCATATGCTCACCACCACGTCTATCAAAATCCAACCTCCCAATTTGGTTTTCATCGGTTTTTCTCTTCTGGGTACTCGTCTTTGACGAGATTTTATACTAACCCAACTGGGTTTTCCTTTATGAAGCCGCCTTTTAGGAGTTTTAGTAGTGAAACTGACAGAGAGAGTATGGAGTATGATGTTCTCATTGTTGGTGCTGGACCCGCCGGGTTATCGGCCGGAATTAGGTTCAAGCAACTTTGCCGTGAAAACAATGTCGACTTATCTGTTTGTGTTGTTGAAAAAGGTCCAGAAGTAGGTATGTTTCTGTCTTCATTTCATGAATGTGATTCTTTCGTTTGAATTTAATACTTCTTTTTAGTTTATCTTGTTTGGAAGTTTCTGATATATGGCTTGTAGTACCTGTTACATCTCAATTGAATTTCAAGTTTAATGTCATTGGATTGTAACTGTTGCATTAGTTTCATCTGTTATTAGATGATTTTATTTTCTCAAAAAGTGTTTCTTCATTTGATTTCTTGTCACTCTTCTCATTAATGTGCTTGTCTGTGTTATGCAGCAAAAATTGAATATTAAAAAAACTATTTATGTTGACAAATGCTATCATAAACAGGAATGAATTGGTTCAACTTTTATTTAGATTTCTTCTAATTTCTTGAGATGAATTTGAGTAACCTTTTTGTATTTGTTCATGTAGTGGAGTCTTCAGGTATTTCTGTTGTGATATGTTGTAATTTAAGATGTTAATGGGAAAATTTCATAGAGCCATTCCCCTAAAGTTCTTGAAGGAAGATTTGTATAACTTAATTCTTCAATATGTGTACTCCAGGAGTGCAGATATAAAAGACATATGAGTAGCAAATATTAAAATGAGGACGGAAACTAAAATAATGTATTTGTGTGAAGGTATCGGGATACTGAACACCTGAGTCCCTGACTGTATCATCAAGGATGAAATATATTGCAAGCGGAAAATGCTGCTAAGTTAATGATAGAGATATAGAGTTGAAAATATTTAGGCACTTCTTACATGGTGATTTCATAAGATATTGGATCTATATAGAGTGGGATGGCTAAGTGGGTTCAGTTAGTCATACTCTGATACCTCGTTATGTTTTGTGGATATCTTTTTTGTTCCATTTGTTTTAACTGTTGAATGATCGCAGCAATTCATTACACTAAGAAGTTTGATCAAAAGCTTTATTTTAAAACTTTTATGTGCATGTCTTCAACGATTACTTCATTTGTCAAGAGCTTTTTTGTGCTATGCCATGCATTTGGTATCAGTATGTTCATAATTTTTTTTGAGAGACAGTATGTTCATAAATTGGTGCTAGCCATCATTTTTTTTTTTTTTTTTTTTTTTTTTTTTTTTTTTTTTCCAAGTTGCAGAATCTACAAGTTCAGATTAGTTGTTTAATATTGCTGATTATTGCCTCCATGATGTCAATATAGGTGCTCACATCCTATCCGGGAATGTTTTTGAACCCCGGGCATTGGATGAACTACTGCCACACTGGAAACAGGAAGAGGTGTTCTCTTTTTTGCTGTCTACCTACTAATTCTTTCAGGTCTTAATTGTATGTTATAATAATTTTTTTTTGAAAGCTGTAACATGTATGGTAAACTAGCTTATGCATATGAGAATCACTAAATGTTTGACTATAACATTAAATCAACGCGCCTTTTTAATAATGTTGCTGTAGTGGAGGCCCACTACTCTGACCTTCTGAAATTGATTCAATACAAAAGTTAAATAAAATTTTGTTTACACACTTCTGGAAGCTGATTCAAAGCCCGTAATGAAATATGCACTAATTACAATCATATAGTTCAATCAAACTTTGTTTTGGCAAGTTCTTTGTAGCTCCTTTATGACATTAATCATGCTTCAAACTAAAAGGTGCATAATTGATTATCTGATCTTCTCTTCTTTGAATTTGACATCCATAAATCTGCTCTAATATAGCAAAATAACGAACAATAATAGGTATGAGGTTGAATTACCTTGCGCTTGCGATAAGGAGAAATGTAGAATTTATTACCACTTGTCTACTTTTTGATTCCGATATACCTTCTTCGTGAACTTCTTTGCAGGCACCCATCAGTGTTCCAGTTTCTTCCGACAAGTTTTGGTACCTAACCAAGGATCGTGCTGTTTCACTTCCATCTCCTTTTCATAACAAAGGAAACTATGTTATAAGGTAGTAATGCTCATATGCCTGGAATATGCATTTAGAAAAGTGTGTTAATCCAAATCTGATACTTATCAAATGACCCAAAATTTTTAGTAGGCATCATCAATATTGCATCTTTCAAATTTTCATTTATTCTTTCTACGTATTATTTGAACTTGCATTCTCAAGAAATTTATTGAACTATGTGGCTGCTTTTGTGGTGTATGAAGCATAAAATTTGTTTGATAATCTAGCTGATTCTGTTGTAGACTGGTTATATCTGATGTACAATTATCACAGTTAGAATTTATATCTAAACTAGTTGAGTCATATACTCATAGTAGCTAACCATTCTGGAGTAACTGTAACTTCTTCTGATGTTGAAAGTTAGTCTGATTCTGAAGCGGAACAATAATTGAAATCTGATGCCTAAACCCTGCTTAAACCATGCTGGTTTGTAGTATAATTCCAATAACTTAAGTAAGAGCTTTGGTCATTTTCATTCCTTCGCAGCCTTTAAAAAAAGGAACTTGAATATGCATCTTGCTTTTATTGCTATATCAGGACAGGAGTTACTCCTCACATTGCTTTAATCTTTCACTTGTCATTCAATATTTAGTTCATTTTGCAACTTTTATCTTTGCATTTAATGGCAGAAATTACTTTCTAGAAGCTTGATTCTGGGTTTATACAGTTTAAGTCAGTTAGTGCGTTGGATGGGAATGAAAGCTGAAGAATTAGGAGTAGAAATATATCCGGGCTTTTCTGCAAGTGAGGTACTCCTTTTCTCCATGAACACTTGACATTCATTAGATTTTTACCTGACAGGTTATTGTAATTGGTCAGGTACTATATGATACAAACAACAAAGTTATTGGCATTGGAACAAATGATATGGGAATTGCTAAAGATGGTTCGAAAAAGGATACTTTTCAGCGCGGTGTAGAATTAAGAGGCAGGCCTCTCTCTCTCTCTCTCTCTCTCTCTCTCTCTCTCTCTTTCTTTCTCTCTCTCACCTACACAGAGACATGAACTCATGCACATCTACAAACAACAATATAGAGCGGCACATATTTATAAATTTCTTGAAGGTGTAGCATTGTGCCCTTCGTCCCCAGAAAATAACACTGTATATATGATGTTATTATATGATGTTAGTCTTAGAACTTGTGAATAAACTTGACCATGTTTCTATTAGTGCTATCTTGAGTCACATCTACCTAGAGAGTGATACCCTACCTGAATCATATTGAATCTAGGGAATGCTTAAGTTTACATGGTTGCTCTGTTGTGTGTGTGTATATATATATATATACACACACACACACATTAATATTAATGAAATGCTGTCCTCAACGGCCATCTGAGTAAGATTTATATAAAAGGACAGGTAGTTTAGTTAGGTGTTCACTTCAAATGTGTCACTGATGTTGCCTTGCTTAGATGGTTACAAAGGCACTTTTCTAGCAAGTCCTTTTGGAAGTTAACTTATGTCACATACTACTTTAAAAATTGGATCACAAGAATGCAATTCTTAGTTACTTTAATCAATCAATTTGATAAGGGTCAAATATAATGAACCATGACTTAAGTATATTAGTCTATTGCTTGCTTTCAATTACAATACATGTTTTTTACTCTGTGTGGCGTAACAATTAAAGATGTCTACAAACTTAGTTAATATATGTTTCATGGAAGTTTGTGTGTATATTCTTGTACATCATGTGGGCATGAACAAGTATGTAATTAAATATGACACATTAGTGCACTTGGACATAAATTTTCAAGTTTTAATCTCGATAAATTTAGCTTCAAGTCAACTTTTTGAAATAATTGTGTTGATAATATAGGGCGCTTAACTCTTCTTGCTGAAGGATGTCGAGGATCATTATCAGAGGTTTGCAGAAAAGAATTTTTGCTGCTACTCCAGCAAGCTTTGATGCTCAACCTTTATGCTAATGGAAAGTACTTGCTTGAATTTTCTTTTAAACAGAAAATAATTAAAAATTACAAACTGAGAGAGTTGAGGCCTGCACAACATCAGACTTATGCTTTGGGAATTAAAGAGGTAACAAACGAATTGATAAGAATTACATGTTTTTGGGTTTGACTCTATAGGGATTTAATAAATTTTCATTAAATTTATTATCCATAGCACATATTCTTTTTGCTGGTTCTAGTTTTTTAATTTTAAATAATTTAAATAATTGAACTTTGAGAAATCTTACTGATTATTAGTTGGCAAGTTTGACCAAACAACATCAAGTCAAGAAAATTTTGAGTCGATCTCTTTGATGTGTTTGATCAGGTTTGGGAAGTTGATGAGAGCAAGCATAAACCTGGTGTGGTTCTTCACACATTGGGTTGGCCTTTGGATCACAAGACTTATGGGGGATCATTTCTGTACTACATGAATGATAGACAGGTTAGTTTCAAAAAGGAATCTCAAAATTTTATGCAAAATATTATTTCTATCCAGTTATTTTTTGTTATCATTTTGCATTTTTGCATGGTAATCTGAAAGGAAGTGGTAGTATTATGGAGTTACTGCTTGTGTTAGATTTCTGTAATCGCCTTCACTTCTACAATTTGCTTTTTTGCTTTGGGTTGGAATCATGGAATCTCTTACCATGACTGAAATTGGTTGACTGGTTGTGTTATGGATTCATACCTTTCCTCATCAAATTTAAACTCCTATTTTATTTTTTGTGCCGAGTTAATGTGATAATTAATTCAGGCTGACATGTAAAATTTCCTTCATGAGATCCTTTTGATTGCAGTCATAATCTAATGTTTTCGTAGATTGGGACTCCATGTTTCTTCTCCATTTTAGTTTAAAAGTATCCTAACTTATATCATATATTATTTACTTATTGACATCTTGTACACGAAAGGTTTATTTAGACATTCTTCTTCATTTTCTTTTTATTCACAATGCAGGGTGACTGGAAAGATGGTTCTGTTGAGTGAATTTATCACTTTCAATTATGTTTGTTAAAGCTAGTTGTCAATTAGCTATAGATTCATTCAATAAGGCTATCAATTAGCTATAGATTGATTCAGTTAGATGGTTGATTGATTGAGTATTTATTGTCAATTTATCTTACTTCCTTTTTCCTCTCTAGGTCTAGTACAATAAATTCTTGTGCTATTGGATGACTGAAAAACAACTCAATTCTCTCTTCCTCCTATCTCTGAAGTGTATATGGTTTTTATTCTCAATGTTTACAATGTTTGGGCATTAAATTGCATGCCTGTCTTAAGTGTTCTACAAGACAGATGAAAAGTTAATGATCCTGTCGTATTTGTTAACGCTTTCCTTTTTCCGTAATTTGCTGGAAAACATAATTTTGTATTTCTTATACCATTTCACCACCACTATCACTGAAGTTGCTGTCAATTCTATCATCATCATCATCATCATTTATTCCATGTTATTGAATCAGAAATTATTGTCTTCAGCTCCAATTACGAATTATTTTTTGGGCTTTCCTATCTGTCTTGACTCTTTAAGTTTCAGAATATTATTATGGAAAGGTATTGTTAATTACAAGCTTTCTGATCTCAGAAGCTCATTTGTTATTTGTTTCCTTGGTTGAGCATACAGATTGCAATTGGACTAGTGGTTGCTTTGAATTATCACAATCCATTCTTAAACCCTTATGAGGAATTCCAGGTAAAATAGATCTCAGCGTCTTTTATTTATCTTCATAATGCTATTTTCTTGTGCATTTTCGAATGGCTGTGGTTTTGCATAGTTTCTTCAAGAAATATAATTCATCTAACTTTTTTCGTTTTTTTTTCCCTTTCAGCTTTTCCAGTAAAAAATATATGGTCTACCAAAATCTGTCTTTCATGGGATTGTGTGGCTTTCAGTTATATTTACTTCTTTGTCCAAAATTGCCTTGAAGAAATGAGATTGCTGATCTGGAAGAGACTATAATTGATTTCTTAGGATTCTCTTAAGTTTGATGTCTTACTAATTATTCAGTAACTTGTGTCTAAAATGCAATTGTATAAAATAGAGAGTAAAGAAAGGGGGAAAATGAAAAATGAGAAAATAGACATGCCCTTTACTTTTGAAATTTAGTTATCAGTTGGTGGATTTCCTAATTCTTTTTGTTTATGCATCCACTAGTACCTTTAATTAGTAATATCAGCTTGTCCTAGAATTCGATATCTATCTGTATAGCTTCTAAGTCTCTTGTCTGAGAAGGACAATTGTGTGGAATCTGACTCGATTTAGTTCTTTTTTTTTTTTTCATGACATAGAAACTCAAACATCATCCTGCTATCAAACCACTTCTGGAAGGTGGGACTGTACTCCAATATGGTGCTCGAACCTTAAATGAAGGTGGCTTTCAGGTGAATTAGCACTCTGTTTCTGAATAATACCTAAGGTGTATGCTCATAGAGAATAAGGAAAATAACTGTTTGCACCATGCAAGGACAATGTCTTGTCTGAGTGCCATAATCAATTTTGATGTAAATTTTACTGGTTGGTTGAAGATAAAAGAATCTAGTCCTGCAGTGTCCTTAGATTGAGTGCCAATGGTTATCTATGAGTTGATATCTGTGGCACATGCATCTTAGTTAGTTGCAATAGTATGGGAAGTTTATTTGCATTCTCCCCATATGATTCAAGTTTTGATTATATATCATATATGGCATTTTTTATCATTTACTACATGTCATATACATTTAGGAACATGTTGCTGGTTAAATTTCAGTCTATTCCGTACCCAATTTTCCCTGGAGGAGCAATTATTGGATGTTCTGCTGGCTTCTTAAATGTACCAAAAATAAAGGGAACTCATACTGCAATGAAATCAGGTACATACTCCCGCTGATATGCTGAATTGGCTAACTTTTATTGTTCAATCTGAGCTTGATATTTTTGGTCAATAGCTTTTCCTTTTTAATTGAGAGTCTCCCTATATTCATTTATTCCCAAATAAATGGGAAAGAAACCTAAAATAACAAACATAAATGTCTTTCGTCCACTTGGAAGATTTCAAACACAATGTAACAAAGGCTTTAATACGGGTTTTGAATTTTTTCCTAATTCTTTCAGGAATGCTAGCAGCAGAAGCTGCATTTGGTGTATTTAACAAAGGCTTGAATATGGAAACATATTGGGATACTTTACAGAATTCATGGGTGTGGGAAGAACTTCACAAAGCTCGAAACTACCGACCTGTTAGTATAGAAATTCATACATCTCTTTTTGCTATCTAAATTAGATTGATGTTTTCTTTCTAAGCTCTTTAACTGTCTCATGAGCCTCATTGAAGCCAATATCAAGTATTATCTCACAGTTATTAGCTAGCTCTTAAATGGTAAACATTAGTATAATTATCTATTTCTTTCTTTTTTTTTTTTTTTTTTGATATTGTATAATTATCTAATTCCATTACATTCTTTGGATGATATATAAGTATATAACATATTTCTCTTTGCTCATCTAACTTGTCAGATAATCAAGTAGAGAATGTATGTTTTTATTTATTTATAGGTGACTATTTTTTCTGATGCACAAAGGTTGAGACAGCCAACTAATGGATTTGGAAACTTCAGTTGGCCTATAGTTTCTTTAAATTATTGAATTATGAGATGCTGTTTCTAAAATGAGAGTGCCGCCACTCATCTTAAAGTTCTCTTTTGTTCTTGTAGGCGTTTGAGTATGGACTTGTTCCTGGTATGGCTATAAGTGCTCTAGAACAGTAAGATTTCACCTTCCATTTGGCTTTTATTCTTGTAGGCCTTTAATTTACATCTTCATCTATGTAAAGATTACTCATATTTTCCACCTTGGTTTTTCTTCAATGAAACCTCACTCAGATCTCTTTCCTGCCTCACAGCTACATACTGAAAGGAAGGGCCCCCTTCACGCTGAAGCATAGCAAACCTGACCATGAAGCAACAGAAGTATGGACTCTACCATTCATGAAACCATGGATTTAAACCAAAATACTCTTAAGACTGTATAGTTTTATTTTTCACCGATGGAGTTACTTGGTTTAGCTAAAGCAGTTAAATTCTTATAATAAAAATCAATAACGATTTTGGATTAGCAGAAAAATTATATTAGAGAAAAAAAAAAAGTAAAAGGGGGCAATGAAAGAAACAGAAAAGGGGACAATGACTATCATATCAATCATATCTCCTACCCACTAAAATAATCTATGATTGGGTGGATGTGACAAACATGATTCTTGCCACTATTGGTGGGAACGGACTTTATTCTCAAAATAACCGGTCATACTGATAAGCTATCAATTTTTTTTTTTAATAATTTATACCTTAGTTTGTAATACTTTGATTGAATATGATATAATAGTTTATGTCCTGAAGCATATTCTAATAGCTTATCGTTACGATTTTTGCGAATTCAATTTTGCAGGTTGCTCGGCTACATTCACCAATTCAGTATCCAAAGCCTGATGGAGTATTGTCTTTTGATGTACCAACCTCTTTGCACAGGTTTTTTTAATACAAAAACCCTTCTGCATTTAGTAATTCACTTATTTCTTAGTTAGAGATGAAACATAATGGTTTACATTACCTATGCCTCATCACCCCAATTGAGTTGAGGATGGTTCAACATTGCGAAAATAGAGATGCTATATTTCTTATAGCCTTTTTGGGGTTTTTAGGGAGCTTTCTGTTGTCACACTGCATCTTTGCCCCAGTATTGCTTAATTATATTATTTGAGTAGGGCTATGATTAAATGTTTGTCAACTCTTGAGGTTTTTATGCAAATGAAGAGCTACAAGTTTAATTTTAACTCTATTCTTTGAACTCCTGAAAATTGGAAGGAAATGATGAAATAAAAAAGCCTTTTGTGTAGAAAAATTAATTGCTGAGTTGATGAGGAGAAATGCCCATCTCGTCTTTGTTGTTCCATGTCTTAAAGCAATTTATGTTTATCCTTATCTCATCTGTCAGGAGCAACACAAATCACGAGCATGATCAGCCAGCTCATCTTCGCTTAAGGGATCCAAAAATTCCTGAACTTGTCAATTTGCCGGACTATGCTGGACCGGAGGCACGATATTGTCCTGCACGTGTATATGAGTATTGACCATTCTACTGTCACTTGTGCTTTAAAACTTCTCTAAATGAACCATTGCTGATAAATCTGTTTCGTCTTACTCTGAAACAAAAAGGTATGTCCCAGATGAAAAGAGTCAACTAAAGCTGCAAATCAATGCTCAAAATTGCCTGCATTGCAAGGTAATGTTGAAAACCATTTCTGCAAATTGAAGTATCAATTGAATACACCAAATTTCCCCGAGATAGGTATGCATATATGTGCATAGATATAGAGGAAAAAGGTACTAACGCTTTCAAAAAGAAGAAATCTATGCATCCTGGAAGTAGGTTCGGTTCATGTGGTATATGTGTTTTCTTCTTACTTTTAGGCATATAAGATATAACAAAATTGGTCCAATAATTATCACACCTTTATGTACCAGTAATAATTCAAGAGAAAAGTTTGGTTTTCATCTGTACTTATATACACATTCGATTTGATTTTCATTGGCACCGATTACTGCTGACCTTGTATACTAATTGGTCAAAAACCAGTTTGCAAAATGAGTACACTACGTAAATGGCCTGCATTTCACTCATGTCCTGCAAAAACTATGATGCACGAACATGAACATGATTGATGAAGTGTGAAGCACTATCCATTGTTATTCTTTGAGCCAGAAAAGCAGTAGATATAGAATAATGGAATTTTTCTATTTGCTTTGAATTCTGCATTTACATAGTTTTTATCTTCACTTCTTCTTATGATATAAATGCAACATCATCCTATTGCAGACTGATAATTTTTGCATTTTCAGGCCTGCGACATCAAGGACCCAAAGCAAAACATTGAATGGACAGTGCCGGAAGGGGGAGGTGGCCCAGGCTACTCAGTAATGTAGATAACACCACTTGTTTTTTTTTTTTTTATTCATTGCCAATGCAAACCAAAGGTAATGTATCAGGAATATCTTGTTCAACTCTCCGGGAAAGTAGAAAATCCCAGAAAATACTTTTAGTTCAGTTTTTTTCCTCTCCACTTGAACCAATCCACCTTCCTGAACTCATTGAGAATGATTCTGATCTAGTTCATGGCCTATTTCTAGATGGTACTCTGGTGGCGGTGGGATCCTCACGGACAGCAAATGTGGCAGTCGTTTTGATAATGATGAGTGACATTTCTTCTTAAGTAGAACCAATGAATCTCTTAGATATGATGTATAAATTGTTTACAGCCCTTTACTCTTCTTTTCGACTATAAATAAACGATTTATTAATGTTGTAAGAAATGACAATACACATGAAAAGATATCACATTCAACAATAATAAAATTGCTAACTTGTACATTGGAATTCATCGTAAGTGTGGATATTGATATTCATAAATATGATAAGCATACTCATATTTATAAGTACATCCATATCTAAAATTACAATTTAAATCACTACTATAAACACTCATCTTAATGCCAATAATATCCTTATTTAAATGAATGTATTCATTTTAATACATTTTATTTATAAACCTCCTTTAAATTATTAACACACCTAATTTCACAGATGATAAATTTTTAAGTTGTTTTTCAAACTTGAAAACACAAATAAAAACAAAATTAATCTTTTGATATAATGCAAGACTTGTGAAGAGTTTGGATAATATAATTTCTGGATTTGTGAAGAGTTTGGGATTGAGATTTTTTGTTATCTTTATGTTATGATCAGAAAAATTGTGTGTCATTGTTGATTTGTTTGTTCTACGTTCTTGGCGAGCTTAGATATTAATGTCAGTGATAGTTTTCTTTATTGTCAGAATGAACTGATAATAGAAAATTTGTATATATATATATATATAAACCATAACAAATGAGTGATGCATGGCTTACCGCTATTTCCGACAAGGATGGCCCAAATGACACGACATTGACAAGCACTACATCACCGGGCCCAATTGGAACTACTTTAACTCTAAGAAAAGTCGTTCGAACCCTTGACCTGGATGACAATAAGGGTTTCTCTTACCATTTTGCTATAACTTTACATCTAATATGTTTTTCATACAATTTATATATAAGCTATTGATATGTTTGCATACTATCTAATTAAATATATTTTTTTGCATACTATTTAAATATAACTATCGAGATTTTTTTTTAAATAATATTTTATTAATATATTTCTCTTATTCGACAGGAAATTACATTTTACTGCTAGTTTATCTTTAAATAGGAAACGTATATTATATCCTTATTGATTTTATTTTTTATAATCAACATTTTACTAAAAAAATACTAATTTTTATTAATTAATAATTTAAACTTATTTCAATAAAATTTGTAATTACTAATAATTTTGCTATATTTTATATTTAGTTAATTTAGTAAGATGTACACACAAAGTATACTTCTTATTAGTACCATTATTTTGTCCCTAAAGTCTAGTCCCTATTCCCTAATTTTCTTGTGGTGATCATCAAACCTTTTAAGTTTTATTTATTTATTTATTATTTATTATTATTTTTATTTTAACATTATCTATGACATATTATTTGAAAATTTGAAAATTTAATTAAAATATTTGACGAAAAATTTGACAGAGTGATTTCGTTAAAAAAAAAAAAAAAAAGTGATAAATAAAAAAATAACACATATAGTGATACATTTAAAATATTGATCTACAAGTCACCTTTTTTTTTGGGTAGAGTATAAATTATCACATACATTCCATTTTAATTTATTAATTAATATTATAATAATAAATTAATTAATTTTTCAATGACAATGCTATAACAAATAATGTAGAAAATATTACTACATTTTCGATAGCGTAATAGCCCTTAAAATTAATTCGAATTAAATTTTAGCATTTATGATGACACTTTTTATGTCGTTAGAAAAATGGGTAATATTGATGGCTTATTCGACTATTCCCGACTATTGTGTACTGTTTTTTTCATTATCTCCGATGGCACTAAAAGTGCCGTCAGAAATGTGGCTATTTCCGACGACCATTAGGTCGTTGGAAATGTTGTATTACTTTTTTCTCATTTCCAACGGCACAAAGACTATTTCCGATGGTCATTGGACCGTCGGAAATGTGGTATTACATTTTTACTCATTTCCAACGAAAGTGCTATCGGAAATAGGGACAACATTGACGGCCTATTCGACTATTTCCGACAGTCATTGGGCCGTCGGAAATGTGATATCACTTTTTTACTCATTTCTGACGGCACTAATATGGCTGTCGGAAAAGGTACCATTATCGACGGCAATTAGCGCCGTCGGAAATAGTTCGTCAATAATAGGTTTTTTTTTTTTTTTTTTTTTTTTTTTTTTTGTAGTGTTACGTGAAGATTGAAGATGCTTTTAGACTAGGTTTTTCTTTGTAATATATCTATATGAGAACTTGAGTGATTTTTTATTGTATGGTGAGGTTTTGAGGTTTTGTCAAGGGAGAGATTGTAGAGGCATAAGTTTAGTTGGCTTAATTACGTGAGCAAAACACTCTTTTATGTAATTTTAGCTTAGGTGCTTGATGGTGTCGTCATGAAGATCTTGAATGAAACGAGCACGTGTCAAAGCTAAAGTGATCTCAAGTGAAACTTTAAAGGTAAGGTTTTTGGAATCTAAACTTGAATTGCTTGAGAGAATGATAGGATAATCACACACACACATATTCATGCATTGCATTTAGAAAGTCATATGATATTTGTTTGCACGTGGAGTTTCACACACACACACATATTCATGCATTGCATTTAGAAAGTCATATGATATTTGTTTGCATGTAGAGTTTCGCACACAAACAAACACATACATATTCATGCATTGCGTTTAGAAAGTCATGATATTTGTTTGCATGTGGAGTTTCACGCACATATTCATGCATTGCATTATTGCATTTAGAAAATCACACACACATATTCATGCATTGTATTTAGAAAGTCATATGATATTTGTTGCATGTGGAGTTTTATGTTTAAGAGATGTGGAGTCCATTCGTTACATTTTGTCTAGTTCCAAAAATGTTTTTCAAGGATTTTAGAGTTTTCAAAATTGACATTTGCTTTGTATTTCTATCATAACTTTTTATGTGGCCATTTAAAATGAGTTTTGAAAACACTATAAGAAACTAGACATTTGTACTTTTCCAACGATATTATACACAATGAATTTGAACATTGTTTGGATAGGTTTTAGAGTGTTCAAAGTTGAAGCTGAAACAAAGGAACCGAGTTATGGGACCACTGCCACCAATGGCCCCCACCGCTACTAGTGGTGAAACCCAAGAGCACCGCTGCTAATGGTGCGACTTGATGGGCAAATATGAACTTTCGTATTTTCATCATAACTTGTTCGTTTGACGTCTGTTAAACCTTTCGTTCATTTTCGACTTTCCGTAATTGTTTTTACTATCTTTCTAAAGTATTTTAATCTTGGATAAACTTATTTAAGTTGGATTTCTAAATTGTTTTACAAATCCTTTTTATATTTGGATTCAATTTGGGAAGTTATCTCCCCTTCTTCGAATTGGTTTTCTAATCCCTCTTGCATAAGTAACTCTTATTGGTGATGAGATTCTTTTTTATGTTTTATTCAATATTTAAGGAATAATTCTAATTCCTAAATTGGTTTTCCTATATCCTCTTGGATTAAGATTACTTATTCCTTGATGTATACTAACCAAGACATTTTATCCTACAAATAGTGAACTTTCTCATTATTTTTGGCAAGAAGATCTATTCATAAATTTGTGCTCACATTGTTCTTAAAGTTTATTATTGTGTGAGAGTTTTAGAGAGTATGTGAGGCTAGTTTCTTTTGTGTTGATGTGCTTTATTGTCCTAACCTCCGTAGTGTGTTTTTGATCTTCGAACATATTATTTGTTTTTGTTTGTTCATGCATTCATTCATGAGCACGTAGATTTATTCTCTTTAGCAATGATTGAATTTGGATTTCTTTAGGGGATTTCAAGAAGATGAGGAGTCTTACGAAAGCCGTAAACATTTGTGAGTAAGAAAAGAAGTTATACAAAGACCATCAACGTTCGTAAGCAAGGCAAGGAATCTTACGAAGGCCTTGACGTTCGTGAGCAAGAAGAAGACTTGTGGAGAAGGATTTCTACAAGCAAGTCAAGGGTTACTAGTAAAAAGCTTGCGGGTAGATATGAGTGGGTTATAAGTCCTGAATGATTGTAAACATATATTATCAACTAGTAAATTTGGTGACTGATCCTAAGGGGTCTGTGGTTTTTCCCTATTTGGGTTTTCCACATAAAAATATCGTGTCTTCTTTTTCTCAAACAAAATCAAGATCGAAAACCCCCATCACTCATTAACTATAACGTGACAACGCAAGTTAAATTCACTTATAAAGTTCCAATATTTTTTATTTTTTTCCTCCAATTTTTTTTTCCCAACATTTCTCAATAAAACAAACTAAAGCTTCCACTTCCCCCCACTCTCTCACCATCCAAGCAAAACAAAATCAAATCCCACCACCAAAAATTCTCTATCTCAAACCTGGTAATGAAAATTGGGCCTCTCCTGCAACCGCTTAAACTCTGGTGGACTCTTAAAGTACTTCTCCATCATGTCAATGAATCGATCATTGTCCTCCATTGTACATCTTGAATCCTTCACCAGCAGCACACCCATCTCCCTCAAAATCCAACTCATTTCCCGACAAAACTCGCCAAGTTCGCTCGCCAACTTTGATTATGGTCTCTACAAAAGCTCATGCTTTATAAAAGAAGAAATAAGGCAGTTAAATGGAAAGAAGAAAGAAATGAAGGGTTATTGAGAGAGAAAAAAATAAGAGAGACACATTGTGTCTTTGAACAATGAATGAGAGAGAGGTGGATGAGAAAGAGTGTATGATCAGGGGCGGACCCACCTTTAGACCAGGTGGGGCCCGTGCCCTACCTCAATTTTTATATAATAAAAAATTGATTCTTCTGTTTATCATATATATTTATATCAAACAACACCAACTACAATATGACATTTGTTAGCATAGTTGGTATTTGGTTTTTGGAGCTTGGTGATGGTACGAGTTCAAGTCCCGTTATTGCATTCTTTTAATGCCTTTATTTTTTTAAATTTATCTTTTTTTAATTTAAAATTATCTATTATTTTTTAATTTTTCTTATTTCTAATAGATTTAGTTTGACATACCTAGATCCTAACTCCAATCAATCCCTAAAATCTCAAATCTATTAATTGTATTAAAATAGTCCATCTATTATTACGATTCATTTTATTTTATCCTCATTATTTTTCTTTATTTTATAGTCTTAATTTATTTAGAATCGATAAATCAAAAATTTACCAACAATTAGAATATAAAAAATTTAAAAATATATCCAATTAGATTTATTAATCAATTATTTTTGTATAAATTTAAAATAAATTCATTGTAAATACAAAACAAAATTTCTTATTATAAAATTATATTGTAATTTATTTTTTTAAGAATAAAGATTGTAATTTTCCATTGTTTATGTTGTTTTTCGTGTTATTATTTATTTTTAATGTTGTGTTTCTTGTTTTTATTTTTTTTTCTATGTAAGATTATTTAGTTCATCTTGAGTAAGTATTCTATTTGTTTTATTTTATCTAAACTTCATTATACCATCATTTTTTATATTAAAAAAAAAAACTAATTTTATTAGGATCTTAAATTTTCAATATTTTTTTTTGTATAATTATTATTTCGTGCAAGTGCCCCATCTCGTAAAATTTCCTGGGTCCGCCACTGTGTATGATAAAATAGAATTCAAGTCATAAGAGAGAGAGATTCACATCTGAGAAGGATACAAAGAGAAATTGAATCAGAAAAAGGACAAAAGAAAAAAGGGTATAGAGAGGGAAATAAGGCAGTTGTGCAAAGAAAAATCTACCCTTTTGAAAAATTTAGCCTCTTTTATATATATAGGAAATATTAAATATATACATACATACATATATATAT
This sequence comes from Acer saccharum, assembly GCA_030490815.1. Taxonomy (NCBI): domain Eukaryota; kingdom Viridiplantae; phylum Streptophyta; class Magnoliopsida; order Sapindales; family Sapindaceae; genus Acer; species Acer saccharum. Next base: position 20,725,248 of record CM059869.1, on the reverse strand, counting down.
ATATATATATATATATATATGCCTTAGTTGACTATTGACATTCATTTATTTTTTATATTCTATGTTAAAACAAGTATATAATGTTATAATGTTATAATGTTTTGTGAACGGATTATTGTTTTAAGGATTTGCTTTCTAGACAACTTGTGGTGGTCTGCAACAGGAGAAAATTGTGATTTTTTATTTAATATTGAATTTATTAATTAATGGTAATGGTAATTATTTTGAATTTTAATTTTGTGATGGTATGTCAAAGCTTATTGATTGTGAATTTGTGATGATTTTTTTTATTGGACTTGGAGTAAAAAATTAATAATAAATTTTGAAGTTTATTCTTTGTTTTTAAATGTTTATTTATGTCATTTTTTTTTTATCATAGGTTATAATGTCAAATTTTCATCATACTTCCAAATTAAGTAAACAACAAACTATACAGTCTTTTTTTAATAACAGTGGGAACCAATTAATAAGAGATGCTCCTACTAGTAGTAGAGGTTTTGATGAGTCATGTTATTTTAAATGTCAAATGCTTGAACCTGAAAAAGTTGATGCTTCTTTTGAACGAGACCCATGATTACGAAAATCAATTTGGATATATGATGTTAATCAACAAGGAGATGATCGAAGAGCATACATAGACATAGGACAATTCCAATCAAAGTTATAATCCTATAAGCCGACACATGATGGAAACCAAAATTGGCGGTTTCAATATTCGTGGTTTAGTAGATTCCCATGGCTAGAGTATTCTATTGCAAAAGATAAAGTGTTTTGTTTTTCATGCTTCCTTTTTTATAGTAACCCTCCAAGGTTCCCTTGTTTATCGTTAATGAGTTTAGTAGTTGGAAATGGGTTAATTGTGGAGATTGATGTGTTTTTGTTCACCATGAAGGGAAAAAAGAATCGTATTCATTACATGGTGCTAATATGATGAAATGGGAAAACTTGAAAGATCCATCTCGACATATTGACAATGTGATGAAAGTTAGAAGTTCACAACAAGTTTTAGAGAACCGTTTATGACTCAAAACTTCAATAGAGACCATCAAATGGCTTGTAAAGCAAGCATGTGCATTTCGAGGTCATGATGAATCAAATACCCCCTCTAATCGTGGAAATTTCCTTGAAATGATTAAATTTTTGGCAAGAATGAATGAAGACATTGCAAAAGTTTACTTAGACAATGCTCCAGGAAATTCCAAGTATACATCTCCTGATATCAAAAGGAGATCCTAAAAATTCTTGCTAATGAAATGAGAAAAAAAATTCGAGAAGAAATTGGAAGTGCTAAATTTTGTATTCTTGTTAATGAAGCACTTGATGAATCTAATCAAGAGCAAATGACTGTCATTCTAAAGTTTGTTGATTGCAATGGAATCATTCAATAGCGTTTCTTTGAAGTTGTTGGAGTTGATGATACTATAGCTTTAATTCTTAAGAAAAAAAATAAATGTTGTTCTTACTCAATACGGTCTCTAGATTGCAGATATGAGAGGTTAAGGGTATGATGGTGCTAGTAATATGCGTGGTGCTTGGAATGGATTACAATCATTATTTCTCAATGATTGTCCATATGCTTATTATGTATATTGTTTTACGCATCGATTACAATTAGCATTGGTTACAGCTTCCAAAGATGTGCATAATGTGTGGCTTTTTTTTTCTCAAAGTTGAGCTCAATAATCAAACTTGTTGGTGCTTCACCAAAGTGCCATTCTGAATTAAAATTTGCTCAAAAAACAGAAATTATGAAGATGTTAAATTCTGGATAACTTGAGATCAGTACAGGGGCTAATCAAATCCATACCTTGACTCGACCAGGGGCAACAAGATGGAGCTCTCATTATTCTTCAGTCAATAGGTTGATTGATATATTTGGTGCAACATGTACGGTTCTTGAAAACACAATGAATAATAAGCTTAACAGCAGTATAAGAGGAGAAGCAAAAGGGGCATGCAAACAATGAGAAGTTTTGAATTTGTGTTCATTTTGCAATTGATGAATGAATTCCTGGGAACTACTCATATGCTATATCAAGCATTGCAATAGAAGTCTCAAGACATCTTGAATGTCATGCATTTAATAAGAAGTACAAATATACTTCTTCAAGACAATATGGTTGGGATAACTTTGTATGCAATGTATTATCGTTTTATGGAAACCATGAAATTGACATGCCAGATATGAGTGCTCGCTACAGGGAGGGTACAGGTCGTTCATGTCAACAGCAAAATAATATTACAATTGAGCATTATTACCATTTTAATATATTCAATACTGTGATTGATTTTCAATTGGAGTTAGATACTAGATTTCCAAATCAAACAATGAAACTTCTTGCTCTCAATTCTGCTTTAGATCCTACGAATCATTTTGAGGCATTTAACATTGATGATATATGTACTCTTGCTAAGAAGTTTTATCCCTGTGATTTCACTGAAAATTAGTTTTCTAATTTGAAGAGACAATTGCAACGTTTTAAGAATGATATGCTCATTCATCCAAAATTTCAGAATATATCTTCACTTTATGAATTATGTCGAGAGCTCATAGAAACAAGAAAATCACACTTGTTTTTTTTTTATTGACACACTGATTCGTTTAGTTTTGACTCTTCCTGTTTCCATAGCTAGTACCGAACGTGCATTTTCAGCCATGAAACTTGTCAAAATATCACTTTGAAACAAGATGGATGACAACTTTCTTGCGAATTGTTTAGCCATCTACATTGAGAGGGAACTTGCTGATACTATTGATTCTGAATCAATAATTGCTATATTTTACGCTTTGAAACCTTGTAGTGCACCATTTCGATAGTATCTTGTTGTATATGTAATGCAAATTTTTGCATTTGTTTTTGTGTTTTTCTTGCATATGGTATGTATTTGAGGGTAAGGCTAATTATGTCCCCTCTAACTAGGTATATCATTGATGTTTTTTTTTTTTTTAATAAAATTTATCACGTATCGTTTTGATTTGATAACTTGAAAGAAATATTTTATTCAGTAGTTAATTCAAAATTTTAGGACATTTAAATAAGAAAATAAATTCAGATTAACTCACTCTCATTTTTTTTCTAGCTACGCCCCTGGTGCGCAATCCGTGTGTTGTCTTTTGAATGTTGCTAAAACTTAAATTTCTTGTAGTGACATTAAAATTCTTATGAAGTTAATTGCAAGCATTAATGCACTAAAATCATCACAAGAAACATGATGGTAGATTACAAATTTTTTCATAAGCGTCTAACATGATATTGAAATCACCAACAATGAGATGATTAGGCCGGCTTGAGAAATCATAAAGATCATGCCACAAGTCCCATCAAGTAATAAGAGAAATGAAACTATAAACAAAAGAGAGACAAAAGTTGACACCATCCAAATTAGCTTTTAATAGACATATGTTGATTGGTACAATAAATAATAGAGGGAGTGATATGCCTTGCATTGAGAAGAAACCCTAATATTGGGAAGTAGAGGACTCTCTTATTAAGACCCACCAAAGAAAGGTTGTTGGAATGCCAAAACAATGTAGGAACGATAACAAAATTAACCATGGGTTTAGCAATACAAACTAGGCCAGGCACAAAAAAGAAGAAATTGATCTTGTACTAATTTGAGTTTTTATTGAGTGCATTCAATATGTAAGCTATTACTAATAAATTGATGGGTTATAAAATTCAAATCCAAATTTGTGAAAATTGAATTATGTTACGTTTTTATATGGGATGATGATTACTCACTCAATTTATATAACATATATGATTTATGAGATGTACGTATTACAAAATGGTGTTGGGATTTCACACCTTCCATATATAAAGACGCCCTTTCTTTTAAAAGTTATAAATCGAACTTAACCTATCGTTATTATTCACATCACAGCCTTCACTAGCCGCCTTGAGTTAAGTCTCCCTTTTTTTTTTTTCTTGATCATCCTCTCCACCACCCTTTTTTTTCAATAAGTTTTTTTTTTTTTTTAATATTCTTTTTAGATCGTATGTTTATAGACAGATAACGTACGGGATAACATAAGGTACATCCTTAATCATTTCAAATTGCAACTGCAAAATCCCAAAACCCAACATCTACAAAAAAACTCTATCAACATTCACATTTCAATGAGTCAATGCATCAACAAATTTAATTTGCAGGCATTAATGGACTTAATTACATCCTCACCCAGTGCTATATGATAGAAAAAGAAGAAAAAAAGAAAAACCGAAGAGAGGTCTTAACGAGACCAAGAGTCTTTTAGGAGGCCTCTGTTTGCTCATCCCCCCTCCCTTGTGCCCATAGTTCATAGTAAGGGGGGCCAAGATACGGCTTAAAAGCCTGATGTAGGAAACGTAAAGTCAAGCCATAAATTATTTCCTTTTTACAATAACTTTTAAGTTTTCTAAAAAAATATAGATTCTTATCCAGATCTTCCCCATAAAATAATAATAATAAAATAAAATTATCTTCCCCAAATAAAACTATTTGTGGCACGCACAAGAACGGGAAATACACCCATTGGATTGAAGTGTTTAATTATTTTCCTTTTTACAATAACTTTTAAGTTTTCCCTAAAAATATAGATTCTTTAAATTTTCTTGTTAATGGGTTATTTCCCAAACTTTGTCGATCAATGCCTTATGTAACTAGGATTGTTCTCTTCCTATATAAAGAGATATCATTGGTTATAATAACGTACACCTTATTCTCCCATCTCCCATCTCTCAAGTTCACTCTTCTTCAGCAATGTTTGGTGTCATGTTTAAAGTATTTGTATTTTTTTCATTATTTACTATTATGATTGGACTTTTTGAGATACTGTTTATGCCGCTGCCTGCTGCCGCCTCCTCCTCAGCAGCTGTAGTGCAATTATCATTTATGGTTTGTCCAATCATGGTCACCTTGACCTGGCTACGGTTTGTATATCAAATCAGCCAACCCTACCAGAGAAAGAACACATGAGTTTGCTATACATGGCCTTTGGCTAGACAATGCAAGAACAATTATACTAGGAGGTTTTACTAATGCCTCACCCGTTAATCTATGTGAAATTGTAATTTACTTCTATACTTTTTAGTTTTTTTTTTTTCCTGTATTAGTCTTGTTTTAATTATTATTTTATTATTATTATTATTATTTCAGATATCTGATCCTTCTTCTCTCGTTAATGATATGCTAACATTATGGCCATCTGCCGAAGAAGAGTGAACTTGAATTCATTGCTTCCTTTATAGATGGTCATAAAGTTATCATATTATTGGCGAGAGAAGAAGGATCAAATGTATGAAACAATAATAATAAAAAAAAAAAAAAATTAAAACAAGAATAATACATAGAAAAAAAAAGTATATAAGTAAATTACAATATCACATAGATTAACGGGTGAGGTACTAGTGAAACCTCCCAGTATAATTCTCCCCGCATTGTCTAGCCAAAGGCCATGTATAGCAAACTCATGTTTTCTTACTCTTGTAGGGTTTACTGAATTGATATTCTTGAGAAAGAAAGAGAGACTTGAGAGATAAAGCTTAAAGATTATATATTTATCTCTCTAAACCCATTCCCACATGCACAAATCATTATCTAGGCATCATCTAGGCTCATCTAGCATGTGCTAATACATGGGTCTTCTTCAACACACATGGTATGATTTGTTAAACACTTTTATTTTACATAATTAGTGCTTTTACTTATCAATTTATCTCTTTTATCACTTGTATGTTTTTTGAGTAATTTCTACATACATGATTGAGATTATATGTTGATTGGGTTATTTATGTTAGCTAGGTTTTCATGCCTATTTTATATTTAGCTAATTAATCTCATTATATGATTGAGATTATTTTGATAGCTTAATTGATTAGGTCATTATTGCCTAAAAGCTATGCCATAAACATTCTTGTGTGATTTATTAATAACTAGGTTGATAGATTGTATTTTAATCAACTAGTTAATCTTTTGAATGTTTGTGGGTTATTTGTGATAGCTATTGTATTTAGGATTGGTTATCCTTAACATAGCTAAAGTTGTATGCCATGTCATATAGTTATATTTGATATCTAGGATTGATTTTATTGTCATCATATAATCCTAGATAAGCATTTAGTGTACCCTAGCACTTATTGCATATTTGGATATTTGCATAATATTCACTTAGGGTGTTGATCTCTTCAGAGAAGTAAATGTTGTGTGATAGACCGGGATTAGGTCGTACACCGGGATTAGGTGGTCACATGAGCAAATTGGACTAGGTCCACTTTTACAGGCCTACGGGTAGTGGTAGCGGGATATTGGCCGGGATTAGGTCGTCAAACTGGGATTAGGTTGTATACGCTATCACAATTAGTGGATTCGAGGTTCGAGTGTGGCGCACTTACCAGCCCGTGGTTTTTCCCTGTTGAGGGTTTCCACGTAAAAATCAAGTGTCGTTTATATTTCCGCACCATATTACACTTGATTATTGTTTTGTGAATTGGGGTTATATTTGTAATAGTGACTAATCCGAAAATTTGGTAATAACGAATTAACAACCCTTTCACACACCCTCTAAGTCATATTTTAAAAGACACGCACGCGTAAATGGGAATTCATTATTCCTTTCACAAGCTGTAGCCAAGTGGCAATGATTGGACAAACAATAAATGATAATTGCAAGGTGGAGGAAGAGGAGGCGACGACAGTACCACTACCTCAAAAAGTCCAATCATAATAGTAAATAATGAAAAAAATTACAAAGCATGAAACTCAATTGTCAAAATTCCTCATCATAACAATAAGCTAGGGTCAACATGAAACTCGGAGGCTATGAACAATAATGTCTTTAATTGCTATTTCTTTTGCAGCTGGCCGGGGCCTTTGAATTCCAGTTGATTGGATGCTTGATTCAGGAATTGTGAGCAAGGTATGTTCTTTTTAGGACTAATTGCATAAACATCCCCTAAGTTTAGGCATAATTGCAAACATATGGAACTTTTACCCATAATTGCACAAACGTCCCCTGTTGTTAGTTGACTTCTGTTAACTCTAATCGTTGACCACAATTTTAACCCACAATGACTAAAGTGCCCCTAGTTACCTATTGTATTATTTAAATTAATAATTAAAAAACTAAATAGATAAGACAAAGAAAACAAAAAAATAAAATCAATTATTTTTTTTTCTCTTTCATTTTCTTAACCCCCAAAAACAATCCAAAAATAAACTTAACAAACAAAAACCAAAACTCAATCCCACAAATCAAAACCAAAACTCAAATCCTCAAACAACAACCAAAAATCAAATCCACAAATAAAAACTCAAATCCATCAATATCACAACCAGCTAACCACATCCATTTAAAAAATTTAAAAAAAAAAAAATAGAACTTCAACCTAGAAAGTTAAAAATCCACTGTTGAAATTCTAATTTTTTAATTTCTTTTTAAATGTATGTGGTTAACTGGTTGTGGAATTGATAGATTTGGGTTTTTATTTATGAATTTGGGTTTTGGTTGTTGGTTGAGGATTTGAGTTTTGGCTTTGCTTTGTGAGATTGAGTTTTAGTTTTTGTTTGTTATGTTTTTTTGGATTGTGTTTGGGGGTTATGAAAATGTTTTTTAAGAGAGAAAAAAATGATTGATTTTGTTTTTTTGTTTTCTTTATCTTTTCTGTTTCGTTTTTTAATTATTAATTTAAATAATAAAATAGGTAACTAGGGGCACCTTAGTCATTGTGGGTTAAAATTGTGATCGACAGTTAAAGTTAACTGAAGTCAACTAACGGTAGGGGACGTTTGTGTAATTGTAGGTAAAAGTTCCATATGCATGCAATTATACCTAAACTTAGGGGACGTTTGTGCAATTAATCCTTCTTTTTAAGACTCCTTCTAGTTCTAGGGGTTTGCTATTACTAATTTGAGTTTTTACACATTCAATGTGTAAGCTATTACTAATAAGAAAATTGAATTATGTTACGTTTTTATATGGGATGATGATTACTCACTCAACTTATATAACATATATAATATATGAGATGTACGTATTACAAAATGGTGTTGGGATTTCACACCTTTCATATATAAAGACGCCATTTCTTTTAAAAGCAATATAAATTGAAATTAACCTATCATTATTATTCACATCACAACCTTCACTAGTCACCTTGACTTAAGTCTCTTTTTTTTTTCTTGATCATCCTCTCCACCACCCTCTTTTTTATGTAAGTTTTTTTTTTATTTTTTTTTTATAGATCATATGTTTCTAGACATAAGACCACACTATTATTTCTCCTTCTTTTAATTTGAATTTTCAGTTGAAGTTACTACACCGGTACAAAATCTCTCTGTATATATATAAATTAATTAATTTTATTTTATTATTTATTTATTTTTATTCTCGATGTTGATGCTAGCATATGTACGTGTGATTCATCTGATGATCAATTTTGTGATATATTTGATTATAGATCTCATATAATGATCATAATGATCAGATCCATGGTTAGGTATTGATCTTATAGAGTCATGAATAAAGTCAAAAAGATTTTTGATTTTTTTTTTTTTTTTTTTTTTACGGTATCTATTTTTTTTTTCTTTTAATCTTTTTATCATTGATAGGATTTAAACTGTTGACTTGAGAGCCATTTACCCAAACACCAAGCTCATCTATCTGAGCTATGCCTCTAGGGTAGTGATGTAAAAATGTGCCGGGCCTGACGGGCCCGGCACAACCGGCCTGCCAAGAATGCCCGTCTGTTTCACGGGCCAAGCCTGGCACGGCCCCCTTGCCTGGCATGGGCCAAGTATAGATTTGCGACCTGGCGTACCGGCCCAACCCGGCCTACCAGGCCAGCGGGCTCGGCCCGCCAGGCCGACCGTTCAATTATTTTTATTTTATTTTTTTTACTCTTACTGTCCATTTTTTATTGATTTTTTTTGAAAAATTTGACCATTGCTGACGTTAGCAAACGGTCAAATTTTTCAAAATGGCCCAAAATTACATTTTACACCCTCATCTCTTCTATTTTATATTTTTACACATATTTCAATTTTTTCTATAAATACCCCCACCCATTTCAATTTCCATACACTTTCTCTCAATCTCTATTCTCTCATTCTCTACATTCTCCAACTCTCCATTACTCTCTCTAATCTCTATTTCTCTACACCTTCATATTTTAATAATTCCATTCTTACTCTCTCTCTCTCTCTACTCTCACTCTCTCTCTCTCTCTCTCTATTCTCTACACAACTAATCTACTACTCTACTATTCTAAATTTCTAATACTATATTACAAATATTATTCTCTAATCTCTCCACCAAAGCTCAAAGCCTCAAAGGTATATTTTTCCTTTAAATGTTATTAATTAATTTTATGTTTTAGTTTTTAAATTTTATATTTATAGTTAATAATTAATATATTTATGCTTAGTTATTAATTTTGATATTTATTCTTATGTTTTATGTATATTTTATATTTATTGCTTTATGCTTAGTGTATTTATGAGTTAATATTTTTATGCTTTGTTATAAATTTTAATATTTAATCTTAGAATCTTAGATTTTAGTAAATTTATCATTTTATGAATTTATGTCTAGTAATTAATTTTAATATTTATATATATTTATTTATGCTTAGTAATCTTAATATATTTTGTTTAGTTACTAAATTGATGATTTTATGTTTAATAATATATTTAAATATTTTTATGATATTTATGACTTTATGTTTAGTAATTAATTTTAATATATTTAAGCTTAGTATATTTATGATTAAATGCTTAGTAATGAATTTAAATATTTTTATGCTTAGTATATTTATGATTAAATGCTTAGTAATTAATTTTAATATGTTTACGCTTAGTATATTTATGATTTTATATTTTTATGTTTAAATATTTTAATATTTGTATGATATTTATGATTTTATGTTTAGTAATTAATTTTAATATTTGTATGATATTTATGATTTTATGTTTAGTAATTAATTTTAATATTTTTATGATATTTATGATTTTATGTTTAGTAATTAATTTTAATATGTTTATGCTTAGTATATTTATGATTAAATAAATGCTTAGTAATAATTAATAAGTAGTATATTTATGATTAAATGCTTAGTAATTAATTTTAATATTTTATGCTTAGTATATTTATGATTTTATACTTAGTTTTTAATGACTAATGAGTTAATATTTGTATTGTAGGAAATAGATCATAATCTTCCTCAATTTCCGGATGGTCTTAACATGGAAGAGGATTATTTTGACCTTTTCGGGCCGACGGAAATGGCAGCGGGACCTTCTGGTTCCGGTGCAACACCAACATCACGTCCTCTCAAACCTAAAAAGTACACATCAAACGTATGGCAGTGTTTTGACGTAGTACAGAAGACTATGCCAGACGGTCAAGTCATGGACAAAGCTCAATGTAAGTTTTGTCCTAAGCACTATGTCACTTCTAGGGGGGACCGGTCATTTGCGAAGGCATATGGAGAAATGCATGCCTGCACACGGACAAGTAAACACTACAACCTAGACACAACTACAACGGAACCTAGACGGGTCGTTACAACACCGTGCATGCTAGAGAGTGCATGGCACGTTACATTGCATGTACTGATCAACCGATTAATTTCGGTGATAATGTTTTTCTTTGAAGAATTTATTCAAACTGCATACAACCCCCAATTTAAATATGTTTCTAGAACCACTACTATGAACAATTTGTTAAATTGTTTTCAAACCCAACGAGATGAGTTGAAGGCTAAATTACAGCATCTAACTGTCTCTATTGCATTAACTTCTGATATTTGGAACGCATGTTCCAAACAGGACTATTTAACTGTCACGGGACACTATTTAAACTCTTATTGGAATTTACAAAAAAAAAAAAAGTTCTTGGTTTTCGTCCTATGGATTGTGCACATACCGCAGGAAATATTTTTAATGTCATTATGTCTGTTTTAAAAACTTTTGAAATACAACATCGCATCATTTCTATCACATTAGATAATGCATCTGCAAATACTAGTTCTATTGCATTGTTTTTTGAAAAAAAATATGCTGCAACATAGGGGTTATTTCTTCCATCAACGGTGTGCATGTCATATCATCAATTTAGTTGTACAATCTGGTATGAAGGTAGTAAGCGATCGTATAGATCGCATCAAAGATGCCCTTGCTTGGCTCGGCAGTTATAATCCAAAATTGAATGAATTCGGTAGATACTGTACAACCTTCGGTTTACAACCCCGAAGATTCCTAACAGATATGTCGGTAAGGAGGAACTATACTTACTTAATGCTGCAAAATTGTTTGGAATATGAAACACCTATTTTAGGTTTTTATAACATGAAAATGTCTGAACTTGGCCGTCCAACACTGACCCCAGATGATTAGCATGTGGCAAGGATCTTTGTTGAATTCTTAAAGGTTTTTTATGATTCCACTGTAATTCTTTCTGGGGTCTATTACCCTACATCTTCCCTGGCAATCCATCAAATTGTGGATATGTCAAAATTGATAAACAATTATAGGGAAGATAATATCTTAGGCCCTGCAGTTGTTGCCATGGAAAGCAAGTTTAAAAATACTGGTCTACAATTCCTTTCCTTTATGCTTTAGGTGTTATAATAGATCCTAGGGTTAAATTATTTGGTTTAGAAACATTGCTAGATTATCTTGGTGATATTTTGAGCATAGATTATTCTGCACAGGTTACTGACATTCGAACCAAGTTGTTCGAAGTTTTTAGTACTTATGAGTGCAGGTATGGCGGCGTTGACACGCAACCATCAGCAGAACCAGACACACTCCTGAATCAGACAAGTTGGAACATTCTAAAACACTGAAAAAAAGTAGGCTCATCAAGTTCTTCTTCACGAGCTGGATCAACTGATGCAACTTCCGGTGCCGAACTGAAAAGCTACCTTGAAGCTCAATTCGACGGTAGATTTGAAAGAGAGTAGGGATTTGAACTGTTGGTATGGTGGAAGACCTACAGCTATTATAAATATCCGATCTTGTCACACCTAGCACGGGACGTACTGGTTATCCCTGTCTCCACTATTTCCTCAGAACAGGTATTCAGCACGACTGGAAGAATTGTTGAATAAAGAAGAAGTTATTTGACTCCAGAGATGGTAGAGGTGTTGGCATGCATTCGGGATTGGGAGCGTGCGAAAAAGAGGTTGCAAAATGAAACGGTAGACGAACAACTTATTCAAAATTTCAGTAATTTATATGTCGAAGAGAGTTTCGGCAGTAACCAAATCTAGGACTTCTAGGTTATACATGTACATTAATTTGTAATACGATTGCACTCTTTTTCCCTTACCAAGTTTTTATCCCACTAGGTTTTTCTTGGTAAGGTTTTTAATGAGGCAATCATGTAAATATGTAATACTGAGACTCTGAAAGAAATAAATAATTCTTCTTTTCATATTTTCATAATTTCATCTATTTTTATTTTCTTTAATATTTTAGCTTTATAATTATTTATTCTTTGAATTGTTTTTTTAAATAAAATAATAAATCTTTTTATTTTCTACATTTTTTTTATTACACTCAAATAATAAATAAGATAGATAAATTACAATTAAAAATGTTTAAACAATATTATAAATTTATAATGTAACAAAGTAACAAACTAACAATTGAATTAAAATATTTAAATTTTAAAAAAAAAATTAAAAAAATAGGGGAATGCCGGCCTGCCGAGCCGGGCCGAGCCAGTGGGCTCGACCCGCCATTTTTTTTATTTTTTTTATTTTTTTTATTTTTTTACCGTTGAAGCTTGCCAATTTTTTAATTTTTTTTATATATATTTGACCGTTGCTGACGTCAACAAACGGTCAAATTTTTTAAAATGGCCAAAAATTACAATTTGCCCCCTCATCTCTTCTATTTTATATTTTTACCTATATTTCAAATTTTTCTATAAATACCAACACCCATTCCAATTTCCATACACTTTCTCTCAAGTCTCAATCTCTCATAGTCTCATTCTCTCCAAGTCTCCATTCTCCAACTCTCCATTACTCTCTCTAATCTCTATTCTCTACACCATTTCTAATACTATATTACTAATATTATTCTCTAATCTCTCCACCAAAGCTCAAAGGTATCTTCTTCCTTTAAATGTTATTAATTAATTTTATGTTTTAGTAAATTTATCATTTTATGAATTTATGTCTAGTAATTAATTTTAATATTTGTATATTTTAATTTATACTTAGTATATTTTGTTTAGCTAGTAAATTGATGATTTTATGTTTAGTAATTAATTTTAATATTTTCATGCTTAGTATATTTATGATTTTATGCTTAGTTTTTAATGACTAATGAGTTAATATTTGTATTGTAGGAAATTGATCATAATCATCCTCAATTTCTGGACGGTATTAACATGAAGGACGATTATTTTGACCTTTCTGGGCCGACGGAAACGGCGGTGGGACCTTCTGGTTCTGGCACAACACCGACATCACGTCCTCCCAAACCTAAAAAGCACACATCAAACGTATGAAAGTGTTTTGACAAAGAAGAAATACCAAACCCAGACGGTAGGGTCATAACAAAATATCGCTGTAAGTTTTGTAAACTCTTATATGCCTTTTCAAAGTCGGGAACCGGTCATTTGAAAAGGCATATGGACAAATGCATGGCTCGACACAGACATGTAGACACTATAACCCATACATAACTACAACGGAACCGAGACGGGCCCGTTACGTCTCCGCGTATGCTAGAGATTGCACTCTTTTTCCCTTACCAAATTTTTATCCCATTGGATTTTTCTTGGTAAGGTTTTTAATGAGGCAATCATGTAAAACTGAAAATCTGAAATAAATAAATCATTCTTCATTCAATATTTTCATGATTTCATGCATTTTTTATTTTCTTTAATAATTTATCTTTATTTATTCTTTGAATTATTTTATTAAATAAAATAATAAATTTATCTTCTTTTTTTTATTACACTAAAATAATAAATAAGATAGACAAATTACAATTAAAATTACATAATTTAAATTGTTTAAACAATATTATAATATTTAATTAAATTTAAAATAAAATAAAAAAGTGGGCTTGCTGCCGGCCCGCCGGCATGCACATAAGGCACATGTTGGGCCCCCATATTTGAAAAATGGGTCGGGTTGGCCCGGCACGGGAATTTGCTGTGCCAGGCCGAGCCCGTTTTAAAAAATGGGCTCCTTCGGCCCGGCACAAATGGGCCGTGCCGGCCCACATTTACATTACTACCCTGGAGGCAAGTCCATTAGATTTTCTATAAAATTAAAAAAAAAAAAAAAAAATGTTATTTAGATACATCTAATCCGGCTCATTTGTGAGTTAATTCTTTTAAAAAATCACTGGATGTTAAAAGTCCATCCCTTTAATATATTTTGTTTGAAATATTACATAAATTCAGGGTTTTTTTAGGGATTGGACTCGAACCCACGACCTCGTAGTGCAAATGTGTGGGGTTTACCACCTCTTTAATAGTTATATATATTTCAATTATTATTTTTGAAAGTGTATATTTTGATTCTTCTTGTATCAATTTTTTTTTTTTTTTTTTTTTTTTTTTTTTTTTTTTTTTTTTTTTGTTTAAAGAAATCAAAAGACAATATATGAATTGAATTGATCAGATATTACGTACAACACAAATTACAATATTAATCATGGATTCTCAATAGATTAATTTGCAATCAAGTGGTAGAATGAACAACGGTGATCACAATGTTGACCTAACCCTAAAATTAGGGTTACCAAATAGTTTTGAGGATGATCAAAATCAAGCCCAACCACCTCATTTTGTTCCAAATATGGAACCCCGTAGCCAAACCAATCTCATGGTTCATGGTTCAAATTATACTCAGGTATGGATATCTCTTTATCTGTGTCTTTATAATTCATCATGTGTTTGAATTTTGAAATATAAATAAAAATTATTATGATTTTTCTTTTATGGGATGATAATACGTACATATGATTAATCTTGTATATATATATATATATATATATATATATATGTAAAAAGTATGTTATAAACATTGAAACCATATGTATGTAAAAAGTATTGCAAATAAGATGGTAATACTTAAAACTGAGTGAGTTTAGTAATTATTTATTGAATTAAAGTTCTAAACTAAAACGAGTTTGGTTTATCACACCTTTATGTTGGTAAACCATATGCATCATGTTTATTACAACAAATATTTTTTACTTCCCATTCTATTCTAATATGTATATATTCATTTATTCCAGAGTACACATTTTTTTGAACCTTATGTAAATAGATTACATTCTCTCTTCGATATTCATTTATTTTTTCAAAAATAATCTTATAAATTAATCTTAACCCTTACCCTTCAAAAAATTTCAAAACATTTGCATGCAATACACATCATAATCTTATATCTATAAAGATATGTGATAGAAATTAGGGAGAATTGCACAAACATCCCCCAAGGTTAGTCATAATTACACTGATATGGCATTTTTAGGGGTATTGACAGAAAACCTACCCGACGTTTGATAAATGTTGCACATACATCCCATGCCATTAGTTTTACACTATTAAATCCTAACGGTCAATGGTCCAAAGTTCAAAATGACCAAAATACCCTTTATTTTCATTTTATAAAATAACTGAAAATTATATTTCAAAAAATAATAAAATAATTAATAAATAAAAATTTAATCAAAAATCTTCATCTTCATTTTCAAGAAAACTGAAAAAAAAAAAAAAAAAAAAAAAAAAAAAAAAAAAAAAAAAGCATCAAACCCCACCATAGAAAAATAAAATTCTTAATTTTCTCTCAAGAAGATATGGCGTGGAAGTTAAGGAAGATGAAGATGAATTTTTATTTTTTTTGTTTCGTGGATTGATGAAGAAGAATTTTTTTTACTTTTTTATTATTATTTTTTTGTGTTGTGGATTGATGAAGATGGTTGAGTGATGTTTGATGATTCGGAGATGTTTATGTTTGATGATTTTTTCTTGAGAAAAAAAATTAAGAATTTTATTTTTCAATGGTGGGATTTGATGAATTTTTTTTTTTTTTTTCGGTTTCTAGAAAAATAAGATGAAGATTTTATATTTAATTTTTATTTATTAATTAATTGATTATTTTTTGAAATATAATTTTCAGTTATTTTATAAAATGAAAATAAAGGGTATCTTGGTAATTTTGAACTTTTGACTACCGACTGTTAGGATTTAACGGTATAAAACTAACAACTGGGGATGTATGTGTAACATCTATCAAACGTCTGGTAGGTTTTCTGTCAATACCCCGAAGAGTGCCATACCTGTGTAATTATGACTAACCTCGGGGGATATTTGTGCAATTCTCCCCTAGAATTTATTACATTTATGGTACGAGATCATGATTCCATAATCTCCATGAGCTATCAAAATACATAGAAAAAAATAATTAATTTTAATTGAGTAATGCTAGGCTTCCTAAATTTTTTCCCAAATTTCTTCCCATATAATGTTAGCACGTGAGATGTCAACATCACATCACTCACCACATAATCTCATGATTTACAAGGTGTTGACACCTTACGTGACAACACCATTTGGGAAAAGATTTAGGAATCCTAGCATTACTCATTTTAATTTTAGCTATATTAAAACTCTTCCAAAATTTATACACATTATCTTTTTACCCTTTAAATTATTTCCTTTTAATTATAAACACCAAATTATTTTTATTTATCGTAGGGAATGGATACTCACCATGAAATGGGTAATGAAAGAAGACTTGTAATATTGGTACCGGACAAACCTTTCACAATATTACCAACAACCCACTATATGCATGGCCACCATCGTGGATGGGAAGAAATGTGCAGCCAAATGTGTAAGGATTTGCTAGCCAATTTTCAGGCTCTTCATCAAAGGTTCCTCTATGCACAAACCCTAATCATCATATGTCACCGCCATCGCCCCTGCCGGCCATGAATGATTACACTCTTATCGATATCCCAATGAGGAGGGTTAATCATGATCAACTTAGAGGTGGAAGCTCAAGCTCAGGCGCTGGCGGTTCAAGACGAACCTTCATACATCCCTACCATAGATGTACCAATTATAATTGTAATACAATTATAATTATATGGACTAATTGCACAAATCCCCTAAGTTTAGGCATAATTGCATGCATATGGATTTTTTACCCATAATTGCACAAACATCCCCTGCTGTTAGTTGACTTCCATTAACTCTAACCGTTGACCACAATTTTAACCCACAATGACTAAAGTGCCCCTAGTTACCTATTTTATTATTTAAATTAATAATTAAAAAACGAAATAGAAAAGACTAAGAAAACAAAAAAAACAAAAAAAAATCAATCATTTTTTTTACTCTTTCATTCTCTCAACTCCCAAACACAATCCAAAAATAAACTTAACAAACAAAAACCAAAACTCAATCCCACAAATCAAAACCAAAACTCAAATCCTCAAACAATAACCAAAAATCAAATCCACAACTAAAAACCTAAATCCATCAATTCCACAACCAGTTAACTACATCCATTTAAAAAAAAAAAAAAAAAAAAAAAAAAAAAAAATTTAGAACTTCAACGGTGGATTTTTAACTTTCTAGGTTGAAGTTATAAAAAAAAATGAATGTGATTAACTGGTTGTGGAATTGATGGATTTGGGTTTTTATTTGTGGATGTGATTTTTGGTTGTTGTTTGTGGATTTAAGTTTTGGTTTTGATTTGTGGGATTGAGTTTTGGTTTTTGTTTGTTAAATTTATTTTCTAATTGTATTTGGGGGTTGAGAAAATGAAAGAGAAAAAAAATTATTGATTTTGTTTTTTTTGTTTCGTTTTTTTTGTTTTTAATTTAAATAATAAAATAGGTAACTATGGGCACTTTAGTCATTGTGTGTTAAAATTGTGGTCAACGGTTAGAGTTAACGGAAGTCAACTAACGGCAGGGGACGTTTGTATATTTATGGGTAAAAGTTCCATATGCATGCAATTATGCCTAAACCTAGGGGACGTTTGTACAATTAATCATAATTATATTGCATCCCCTAATCATCCCTACCATCCCCTGATAGTGCATGCGGTATCAAGTACAGGAAGGATGAGGGTAAAAGGAAGGCCATGGAAGCAGCAATGAGGAGGTCTCGTGGTTAGGAGTAACACACAAATTAGTTAAGAAGAAAAAAAAAAATTGATTTTTATTTTTTATGTAGTGTCAATTAAGTCATATTTTCCTTTTATTTTATATCCTACATAGGTTTTGGTTATGTTGCCGATATATAAACAGTGATACAGAGGCTGCTACTAGATTTGTTAGATTGCATTATGGGATGCTAAGGTATAATGAATTTTAGTTTTGTTTTTGTTTTACTATAAAAAGTATGTTTGGGAGGACATTTTGTTTCTATTGGCTTCTTTCTTGTATCTAAACAAAAGGGGTACTGTCTGTTAGGACTTGTTCCTCGTGTAACAACAACGTTTCAGGTATCTTAGTACCGCAATTGTCACCTTCTTGGCAGTAAGTTTTGTCGTCATCTATGACTTATTAACACAAGTTGGAGGTCCCGATTCTTGATTGTGGAAGTTGCCAAATCTTGGCAGTATCTTCTGTGGAGCATCACAACGTATTACTGCAACGTGGTGGTCGCGATGAGGTAGCTCGACATGGGTCATCACAGAGTTGAGTCACATGATGTTATGTTTCCTCAGTGCGACGTCGCACCTTTGGCTCAAGTCTCTATTTGCGCTCTTGGGACGTGGTTTTTCCTAATGCTATATAAAAGCCCTTCTCACTACACTTACATTAACTAGATTTTAAGAGAGAGAATTAGAATATATCTCTAAAAATCTAATCATAAATAGTCTTGCGTTTCATCATTTTGAATGGGTCTCCATTGATCTTCATTGTTCATGTAAGTACAAGTTTCTCTTGCATTTAAGAGACTTCATTTTGTATGTATTTGAAGTTATTGGAGATTGTACGAGAGTTAGCTAACAAATAAGATGGTAGGTAGTGTTCACATCATCTAGTTAAGTATAGATTGTCTTGTCTTGTACTCTACATAACTTTTACATGTTGCTACATGTTTACTTGGACTTTAATCTCTTCACATTATAAAGTTCAAGTCTTGTTGCCAAGATGCATTTTCGAAGAAAATCTTCAGTAGGACGGTCTCATTGAGGTGGCAATGAGACCGTCCAATAGAAATGTAGCTTTTTAAGTTTTAAAATATATTTCGATGTTTTCAATAAAAATGCTACACTTCTATTGTATTGTCTCACCATCTATCAATGAGACCGTCTCACTAAAATTTATCTCATATTTTTGAAAAGTGGAGGATGAAAGAATATAATTCCCATATATCGGGTAAAAACTGACGTTTCCCTAAAACGTAGGAACTAAAGTGTAATTACCCCTATTAGTTATGGATATTTTCTTGGTAGTTTCTGACTTTCTGGTAATGACCAATTTTACCCTTCTCTCTTGTTTTGAATTTTAAGGGATTATTGGATTTGAAGGGCCTCCAACGTTTCACTCTAATATTGTAAAGCCATGGCAACACATGATCCATCTTTGAAAGACCATGCTTCTAATGGATTACAATCAAACTTCATGATGCTCCCACACAAGTCACAATATGCATAAATCTACAATATAAATGCGGAAACATAAAAATTATATTTCTTTCTCCACAAAATTTGACCAGACTTGTAAAGCCATGGCAACATAAAGATTGCCTGGGAAATTTCCAGGACAGAATCAACCCAAGTAAAGCTTGCAAGTACCAAATGCTGAGACGGCAAAAAAGTATTAACCTAGAATCCAATACATCAGAACGCATCATCCATCGATCAACATCAAAAACTCCAGGTAACATGTAATAATGGATTCAAAATTTGAAACCAAGTATCACTCATCGATTCTGTACCCTATTCATCAATGATCAATAGACAGTTTCTCCTGCCCAGCTAAAACTACCAAATTTTGAAATGTGTTGGAATAACACCCTCTATTACTAGAAAATGTCATATCTGCAAGGCAGAACCAAAGTCACAATCTATTGTAATCCTGCTTCATAAAACAGAAACTGACTGCAGAATCATTGAAATGCAAATGAATCAAATACTTACAATGAGCACTGCAAAAGACCATATACAACTTACAATCAATTACCTACAAAAAACACACAAAGGCACACCTACTGTGATTCTTTAAGAAAGCATGTAATAAAATAACTCAACTTTTCCTAAAGGCCAGCCACGAGATAATTATAACATGGTGACCATAGTTGGTGCAAGTGTGTACATGTGTGAGAGAAAGTGAGAGAAGCAAAACCTGCAAGATTTAAGTTAACAGATCATCAAAAGCCATTATTTAAAAAACTTTTCTAAATAAACTACACCATGTAATATATATCTCCCATTAATTTAACCTCCAACTAGAATCCAATTGCTACCTAAAATGAATGTTATAGGTGTAACTAAACAAACTAAAAGGAACAAGGTAATATTGTCCTATCTGACAACAAAATGAAACTAAGGTTCAGGCAACTGCCTGATTGATTACTCAATCTTTGTAGCTGGGGTTTTCATTTCTGAAGCATTATCATTCTGGTTCTGAGATGAAACCAATCCTCTCAAGTCAGCAGCTTGTTGCTGTTGCTGTTGCTGTTCCTGCTGATGATGATGCAGTTGATGCTGCTGGAACTGCTGTTGCTGTTGCTGCTGCTGCTGCTGCTTCTGAGAGTGAATCTGAAGCTGCTGGAACTGCTGCGCAGTCAGAAGAGTATTATGCATAACTTGATTATTTGGGTAAAATTGCTGGCCACCTCCAAAAGAAGCGAAGTTCATCATGGGTCCACCATTTGACATAGCTTGGCCAGTCAATAACTTCAGATGCTGAATTTCCTCTTTCAGTGCATCATTTAGGGCTGCCAGAAAAAAAAAATTACTAAAACCATTCTAAAATATAATAATTAATAAAAGTCAATACCTTAATATAATTGCTGTTTGCATAAGCAGAAAGGAACACTATTATAGTCCTATCCAGCGCTCATAATTTAACACTACTACCATTTCAGACTTCTAGAGCAGTCAACAAGAACTAAGCTAATTCCTGATGAAATTTTGCTACGTCTTTAGAGACATTCAATGACTACTACATACATAGAACTCAAAAACTCAGCTTCAACTAATTGCCAGCTAGTTATACAGAGTGAATATTGAAGAGAGAAGCGGCATGCATCTATATTCATAAGGAGCAATTCCAACAAAATGACTACTCAACTAACATACCTAAACCAACTGGCATTAATGCTTGAGAAATTAGCAAGTAAAAGACAAAACATAAAGAAGCTAATGTCTCCTCTTGTCATATAAGAATACAATACGACGGAAACATCAATAATCATTACTAATAACAAGCTGCAAAATTATTGAACTATTAACTTGATAAATTATTTCTCCATCTATGGTAACAAGTTAATTGTTAAGCACACTAGAAAAGTATTACCTAACATATCATTATTAACAACTGCACAAATATCTACAACCCTAGAACCAAAACACGTGTCAAAAAAACAAAGGCTACACAAATACATGTGTCAAAACATATGACCTACAAATCTATTGCAAAACGTCAGCAGCAGTCACATCGCAACCAAGTAAAAAATGAGGACAGATATATAATAAGATTAAAACAAAATTTCATGTTAACTAAAAGAATAGTTCTCTTGAAAAAAAAAAACTGAGAGGATAGGAAAACTTACAAACACTAAACAATGTTATTAATCCGTTCACATTTAGAGATTCAGTCCACTGGCTCTATATTATCCAAAAAGCCAAATGATTAAGACTAACTAAATAAGTGATTAAGAAAGTGAAACCCGATAAATCTTAATATTCTCAATGTTTATGTATATTAATGCCTTTTAATTAGATATGAAACACTATGCAAATATATTTCCTTGTATAATGAAACTTTAGGTTTGTGCCTTTGATTTCAATCAACCGAATCTCCAATCAATGTGAAACTTGGTAAAATGTATTGAAGACAAAAAATCTATTGCTGGATTTTTGACTGAAAATTCTGAAAGTATTCAACCAGTGTAATAGAAAATATTCTACTATCAACCAAAGTTCATCCTAATATGCACACAAACAATAAACAATGCAATGTGGATATAAGGAAAAGTGATCTTCGGTTAAAACTGATCATTTCTTCAGCCCAATGATATTTGCAAAAACATTGATACTTCTAGAACTGAGATGAGTCACATAAGTACCAAAACGGTGAAGAAAAACGAAAAATAGATTGAATCATACATATTCAAGTTAATATTTTCTTGAACTTTAAATTATTTAAATTTAACATGCATTTGGTGTTATGTATAATTAAAATTTATGTCGCAAAATTTCTACTGTGTAGTATTGCATTATAATTATATTCGTATGTACTACTGAAAAGGTTGAAACATCCTAATATTTAAAATTCATCAATTACACACCTAAAGTATCCAAGAAAAATTTGCAATATGTTTTTTTTATCTAAACTATAATTTCTTACATTATGTATAAAAATATAAATAAATAAATAAATAAATAAATCTGATTTCTTAGGAATTTTTGGGTATATTTAAAAATTGTCATATATGTATTAGAAGCATCTAACGGTATCTGCATCCAACTTTAGTTAACTGAATATGAATATCAAATTAATAAACATGCACCAATGAGGTTAATAATTCTCTTAATGGTTGATTGTCATTATCATATTTTCTTTATCAGAAATTGTTGTTATCATATTAATCATAAACATATTGCCAACATACCAAAGACTTATCCTAAACCAACACACCTAAGGGGGAATAATGTCTGCCAAACACAAGATATGACAAGGCCACAGGTCAAATATGCATCGCTTAAGGGGGAAAACCTTGGGTGCAGCGGGATGTGCCATGCATCCCCCGTTGCAATCATAACAGGGGATGCATGTGTATCCCACTGGATGGTAGATTCTCTCCACTAGTAGGTACATAAAAAATATATATTATACTCTCAGAAGCAGTACAGGACTGAAGAATAGCACAGAGGGGATGCTCAACAAATAAATCATTATGCTAACTTGTGATAGGAGCAACAACAAATATTTCTAGCAATGCAATAATTGATATTGAACAATTGGAATAATTTCCAGAGCAATAAACAGATATCTAGCAAAAAGACCATCCCACTACCTAAAATAATAGGAATTATTGTGTTGAAACAAAACATTGGAATTATAAGGCATTAATGGAATATATCACCTTAGAAAACAAAATTGAATTATATGAGGATGCTATCCTCCTCGACAGAGGAAAAAACAACGAATTCCTCTCTACCTCTCATCTATATCATGTTTGACATATATAAACACATAACTGACTTATCACAATATGAATCTCTAGCAGTTTCTATTAACTTTAGTGAGGCATGTTCGTAGAAAATAATACAAACTATTAAAGCAGAAACTAGGTTTCCATTATGTCTCTCCATTCAAACTATCAAGAAGATAAGAACAAGCAATTGGAATGGGATGCGTGTCTTAAGAAAAAAGCTCCCAAGAGACCCTCACCGTCTTGCAAGTGGACCTGTTGCTCCATCGTTTGCAACCGCAGTTTCAATTCACTATTTTCAGCAGTCAGCCCATTTGTATCTCTCTGCTCCAAAAGAAAGAAGAAAAAAAAAAGAAAAAAGAAAAAGAAAACCACAACATAAGCATTCATATTCATTATTTTTATTGTATAAGCTATGTAAATTCATCATAGAATTGTCATTATTAAATTAGCATATAACAAACGAAAAAGACAAGTCATAAACAACAAAATGTCAATTCATTGAGACAGAATGACTTTTCTCTGATAATAACAATGACTATCTTCTCTTTTCTTTTTCTTTTGCTTTTGGTTCTGAGGACAGCTAGTTCATTAACTTGATCGTCTTTTTTTTTTCCTTTCAATATAGTTTTGTTTCATTTCCTATTAAAAAAAAATGACCATCTGCTCAGTTGATGTAACTTACCTGCAATAAAGTCAATTGAGCAGACAATGAGGTAGCTTCAGTTTGTAGTGTCTGTACTTTCCTTTCAAGCTCAGCTATATACCGCATCTTCCTTTCCTTTGACCTTGCAGCTGACTGCCTATTCGCCCAGATCCTATCACATTGCAGAGGAGAGTTTGTGGTTTCAACATGACATAAATAAATAAGATGGCAGTATATTACTCTCTCCTATAAATAAAAGTGAAATAGTATAGGAAAAAAAAACTACTAAAAGGATAGAGACTATGAGAGAGGTACAAAAAGCACACAATAATAATAGCACATCTTAGAGGTCATGTTAATAGACAGTAAGGGAAGATATACATGCCACTACCGACCTTTCTTTCATTTTGAAGCACACAATCCCTGGTCAATGGCATGGATTCATAAAGTGAAATAGCAAAATCTAGTATAAGATTAGAGCATGAGTAAACAAAAGAGGTTGACAACCCACTTCCCAATAAGCATCTACCAGAACAGAAAATGACTGCAGAGGATATACTGAGCAGCAATTGTGGTCAAAACCTTTGCAACAGGAGTACAGAAATCATTTCAATACGGAAGAATAGTATCAGGCACTTTGTTCTGCCCAATATCTCTGATAATAGACTTTGAGCACGGTATTATTCCAGTAAAATTGAAGAGAAGAGTTTATAGAAAAAGTATAAAACTAAACGAAGACTTGATAGATATTCAAAACTAACATCACATCCTTATTAAAAAATAAAAGGCAAAGAGAAAACCTAACATCACATCCTAATTCGACAAATATACGATTAAAAAAAAAATCACACTTTAATTTGAACCAACACTTGAAATGCTTCTAAACCTACTATTTTACATGAATTCAAAGTTAATAACGAAACAAAATATCATTCA
The DNA here is from genome assembly GCA_030490815.1 of Acer saccharum. Lineage (NCBI taxonomy): Eukaryota > Viridiplantae > Streptophyta > Magnoliopsida > Sapindales > Sapindaceae > Acer > Acer saccharum. Next base: position 20,700,304 of record CM059869.1, on the reverse strand, counting down.
ATTCATTCCCGACATCAGCTCATAGGAAGTATACCTCTTTGCACGCTTTGGATCAACAAGAGCAAGCTCAGCAAGCTTCGCAGCAGACATAGCTTTCTTAGCGTCAGCTGAAGGCATCTCTTCTGAACCCCCAATGAGCATCTCTGGTTTAAGACTAGTTGAACCATCCATTGACTGGCTATGCTGATGCCTGATCCTGGGCCTCTCAGTAGACCCAACACCCACATTCTCTACAGAAAAACCCCCACCACCAGCAACTGCTGGTGCTGGTGCTCGTGCCTGAACTGCAGCTGCCGATCCCTCACCCACTTGAAAACCTGAAGTCGCTGTAGAAGAATTGAACTTATCCATATCAAGGTACATTGAGAACAGGTCTTCGTCAGTCTCATCTGAGAAAGACGGCCCATCTGCACCACCAACCACGCCAAGATCACTATCAAAGCTGATGTCATCAGGGAGACTGAGAATTTCAGAATGGTGGCGACGGTGGCCCATATTCTTCCGCGGGTTATCAGGCATTTGGCTGATATCATGGCTAAAGCGGCTAGAATCAGACTGATGACCAAAATGGGCCCCATCCGAGCTAGAACCACCTGGAGCCAACATAAATGACGGGGAAAGCTCCGGTTTCACATTGAAATTAGGGTTTCCAGTAGGCGAAAAGCTTGAGAAACGGCCGGAAGGAGGCAGAAAACCACCACCATGGCTTGACTGTTTATCCTTATCCATCTGGAAAAAAAAATTCTCCAAACCCTCCTAGTAAGACAACTAATAACGAACTTCCCAAATCCCTACAATAAGCAAAATCCTAATCAGGAACACTCAGCAATAGGGAGACAGCCCAAGATAAGCAGATAAATTTTCCCAACCTATCAAAATGAAGAATTCTAGACAAGAAACCAAACCCTAAAAACAAAGATATAACATACAAATTGAAAACCCTAAACAAACAAAACAGAAAATTCAAGCAAGTGAAAAAGGAGAAGTCAAAACTAAGAGAGAACACTACAAAGACGATTCAACTGCAACCACAGATCAGCCAACAAATTCAACACAGTGAAGAAGCTACAGAAACAAACAAACAAGCAAACAAACAAACAAAGAAACAGAGAGATTCAAGGAAGCAAACTCTATCGAAAAGTGACCCAACTGAGCTACCTCCTTCTCCTCCTACGCCCAATGCCAGACGCACAAAACTTTTTCAGGAAAATTCGAGCAGTATCCGATAAAATCAGAACTCAATTATAAACAAGATCTTCTCAGAATTAAAAAACAAAATAAAAACATTTTTTCTTTTTTAAATAACAAACATAAAACCAATAACACCGGAAAAGAGAATCCACAGGCTTTTTTCACAAAAAGCGAATAATCGAATAAATTAAAAAAGAAAAAAAAAATCAGCATTTTCGCAGACCTTTTATTTACAAGATAAATATAAATAGTGTAAGAGAGATCTGATAGAGAGCGACTCACAGAGAAAGAAGAAGCTTCTTTTTTACACAACCATGTTGAACAAATACACCTCCACTGGGATCACTGTTTTTCGTTTCTTATTTCCTTTTATTCTTAATATATATATATACTTCAGTGTGTCCAAAATGAGTAAATGGGACCCACGCGTATAAAATTACGCTGTTTAGGTGTTGTACTATCTTGTTTAAAATGCCTTAGGTACAAGTACGCCGCAGCACGACAGTAGCGCGGGCTTGTAAGTCGTAAGCAAGGTGAGGCATACTGGTGTGTATCTAGAGTGTTGGTCTGAGTTAGTTTCTGTTTTTATTATAAAAAAAAGTTTTATTTCTATTTTATTGGTAAATTACACTTAGGACGCCTGATATTTGACTTAATAACGGAAAGAGATACGCTTCAGATTGTATTACAAAAACCTTTTTTACATTTTAGTCAAAACAGCTTACCACAACACACATAAAGTCAAAATTATTTTTAAATAATAGTATAATCATAGTTTAAAATATCAATACTTTCTGCAATATTTCCGTAATTTAAGAGTACCGATATAAATATGGGGTGTAATATCTTTTTCGCAAAATATCCTAAATACATCCATAAATATCTCTGATATATCCGTAAAATATCCATATTGGTGAATTGTGTATTTTTACATAATATTGTGGATTTATCTATAAAATATCCTCGATATTTCCGTAAAATGTCAGTGATATTTCCGTCAATGTAAGATGAAAAATTGATGATATTCCCTACTATTTCTATCTACTTTTTTGTTTTGTTTTTTAAAATTTTATGTAATATATTTATATGACATGAAAATTGAATACGGAATGAACATGAAATATTATTTAATGGAATATTTTTAATTGTATACTACTTATGTGCATTATATTCATATTTATACTAGATAGTCGTTAGATATTATATATTTGTATGTATGTGAAACAAATGTGTTTTTTTTTTTTTTTTTTTGGTTAGATTATTGATTATTTTAACTTTTATTAAGTTTCATTAAATAATTTAGTGTTTTTTACCCAAATTTTCATGCTTTCTATAAATTTTATGTCAATATCCATCGATATAGATATTTCCACCAAATCGTAATACTGATATATCCATCGATATAGATATTTTTATCATTGAGTGTAATTACATATTAATTTTAAAAATCAATATTTTTATTATTTTTATTTGTAATTTATGGTAATTATAAATATATATATATTGTGTTATTTTAATTAAATGATAATTGATAATAGAGTAATAAATTAATAATATATGAATGAAATGGCAAAGGTACCGGAGCTATGGTTCATTGTAATAAAATCAAAATCTTCTCACCACTTGTAATTACATCAAACAATTAAGGGTTAGTGTAATTTACTCTTACTCTTATTTTATTTATTTTATTTCGATGATTTGGTAGGATATAGTATTATAAAGAAAGTGATTCATAACACTAAAAATCTAATACAAAGATTATATCCAGATATTCTTTCCATAATTTTCAAAACACAAATAAAAAAGTAACCATATATGTAATTATTTAAATTAATAAATAAACCTATAATTAGCAGCCACAACTCGCAAAGGTGAGAAATGATTCATAGTTACCAAATATAGAGAATTGTTGAATGTTATACCTATTATGGAAATCAAATATTGTAATATCTTAATTATCTAACCATAATTAACAAGTTGATTAGTCAATATATATCATAGGGGTCGTTTGTTTTTTTATCTGAAGACTGAACAGTCCTAAATTTGACTGAAAATTGAATAGATACTGAAACATGAATCTGGATGACATGTTTGTTTTTTATTTTTATCTCTTCTTAATAGAATGTCAACTTTCTTATTTTTTAAATATAAAATGGTTTTAAAACAAGTAATTTGACATGTATACCCATTTTACTATTAATTGTTATGTATTTTCATTTTATATGATACAAACAACTAAATAAATATAATTTAATAAATCTTAAACCATTTTTATGTAATAATTGCAATATATTATTCATGATTAAGATATTATAAATAATTTATTTATTTTTAAAAGGATAAATAATGATTTAGAAAGGTTTTGATTTAGTGATTAATGTTTTTTTAGATGTTTATCATAAATAATAGGTTAAAAGAAATAAATGTGTATAATATAAAATTATGATAAAATTGGAAATATGTTATCTTTGGTAGGATAGTCTTGAAAGAAAATATATTAAATGCAATCCAGTGATTTGAAATTAAGTTAAAAGTCAGGTTTTCTTACTTTTTATTTTAAATTGTTTTTTGGTATTTTTAAGTTGTATGACCACTTAAAAAAAAAAAAAAACAAACAAACAAACAAACAAACAAAACAACTTAATAATTTCAATTCAAACCCATTAAGTTTTAAGTGCAAAAAACAAACGATCATTTGTTTTTTCCACTTAAAACTTAATGAGTCTGAATTGAACTCATTAAGTTGATTTGTTTGTGTTTGTAAGTGGTCAAACAACTTTAAAACATCACGAAACAAATAATGATGTGTCTAAATATACCTAGAGGTGGGGTGAATAAATTTTAATCAAGTTAATTATCGAGTTTTCTTGATTAGTCAATATTCAATAAACAAAAAAAAACCCCAATCTAGTCAAAATTCAATCAACTTAATCTACGTGCTGAAAATAATAAATTGCTCGTTGATTGATTTACGTGAAAAACCCTCAACATGGAAAAACTCAAGGGTTAATATGCTAGCCACATACGATCCTCAAATCCACTACTTGTAATGATATTTACAACCTAGGTTGACCACCGTCAAATCATACTTGGTCACTAACCCACTACTACTACCCAATGAGCCTTTAATAACGATTTTAGACCTACTTACTTGCGCACTAATCAACTTAGTCACAAGGCTTTACTTCACGAAGAAGAGATCAATAAACTAAGTGAATATCATGATATTCAATATGCAAATAATGCTAGATTACACGGAATGCTAGGAATTAAAGATGTCAATAATAACAATCCTAGATATCATGTGTCTATATGTCATATGTAAACTTAGCTATTTAAGATAAAACAATCCTAGATATCATAGCTATCAAAATTCAACTCTCAATCAATCAACACAATAATCTCAATCTTGTAGATAGGATATAATTTAAATGCATACAAGTAATAAAAGAGATTAATTGATAAGTAAAAACACTAAAATGAATGAGTATGGTGTTCAACTTACCAAATCATATGTGTTGAAGAAGACCCATGCATAGATACATCCTAGATACATTCTAAATGATCCTAGATGATGTTTGATGCACATTGAAATGATTTTGATTAATCAAAAGTGAGTTCTTGGATGATTTTCTCTCTTGAAAAATGTTCTAAGTTAAAAATATGATTTTGAACTCTTAAAAACGACCTAAAGACAAAGTGGCATGTATATAAAATGTCCAAATAAAGCTACATCGTTTTAATAAAAAAAACACATTTTTTGCCATGGTCGTTGTACGTACAGCGCTTGTACAATGACTCACTTGGAAATGAAGAACAAATCTTCATTGTCACTCTACGAACAGCGACTCTTGGGGGCAACTTACCAATGACTCTGAAAATGAGCTCTCAGGTTTTGGATGGTTGTTGTACAAGTGATGTACGTACATTGACTGTACAGTGCCTGAAAATTCATTCAAGTGTGGCGCTGTACGTAGGGTGACTGTACAGCGCCTGAGACCAAAATGCATCATGTCTCAGATAGGCACCGTACAGCGCTTGTACAGCGACCCCTACACCAACATGCATCCTAATGCCTAACCTATCATGGCAAATATCAAACAAGATGCAATCATTTAAAACATGCATGAAAATAATTCAAGAACATGAATGCACACATATAAAACACACAACATATAAGAAGTATAGATATACATGAGTTGTGCGTGTATACAACTAAGTCTCTTCAATGCAAATAAGCACAAGTGTTTTACCTTTGAAGTGCTTATCATTTTGGGGTCTTGAGAAGGGCATTTGTTGAGCTTGATCACCAACAATTAAATGCCTAAACTACCCTTACATTACAAACCCCAAATATGGTTTGTCACCGAAATAAGCCAATAAACTTGAGGAACTTACATATCAAAAAATAACTTTAAAAATAAAGTAAGAAATCTTGACTTTTAACTTAATTCAAAATCATTGGATTACAATTAAAATATTCTCTTCCAAATTTATCCTCTCAAAGAAGATATATTTCCTATTTCCAAAATATATGGTATAAAGATCTTTCCTTTAACATTTTCTTATTTTAAACGGCTTTTAGAAAGAAAAAAAAAAAAAAAAAAAAAAAAAAAAAAAAAAAAAAACCTAATCATTTCTCATAGAGACCGGTGCATATAATTCATGAACCTATTTCAAAAAAAAAAAAAAAAAAAAAAAAAAAAAAAAAAAAAAAAAAAAAAAAAAAATTCAATAACCTTTTTATATTTGGTTTCCGGTGCATATGATCCAAAAAAAAAGAGGGGGTTTTTACAATTTGGTCACAACTTAATTGAGAAACATCACTTTTTTACTCCTTAATTCAAATTTCATCAATTTGGTCTTTATATAATTGAAAATCAATCAAATTAGTTCTACTGTTAAATTCATTAGAGTAGAAAATGGTCATTTTTTTTTTTTTGCTCGAAAATTTTAGAATTTTTTTTTTTCTATTGATCAATTATATTTATAAATTAAAATGGGTGACCGTTAGAGTAGTGACTAACCAAATGGGTAGCCACTAGGATAATTTTCCCTAGGAATAGTCATTTTTGTAACAGCCATTTTGAACCGAATTTTCCAACTTATGGCCATTTTAATAGTGTTTGACCAAATGGATGGTCACAAGTGTAATTATCCCTAATAATAAAATTGAAACAAAACTCTAATAAACAAATCCTATGCTAAAGCAACTTCAAAATACTAAATATTCATCACCAACATACTAAAGTTTTTTTGAAAATAAAAATAAAAATTCTCTAGATGAGATATCATTAGCAAAGGACAAGGATCCTGAAATTCCCTTAAGCAATATAGTGTAAATATACCTAGAGGGGGGGTGAATAGGTATAGGCTCCAAATTCTTCCAATTAAAAATAATGCGGAAAATTACAAAGCAAAAAGCACACTTGATAAGATTTAGCAAATGAATTGATTTCACTAAGACAAGAGTTAATCAATTTACAAGATGTGCAAACAATGTAATATATGGAAGATAAAAGAAAGTAAAGCAAAATAGAACACAATGATTTTAACGTGGTAAAACCTCAAAGAGGAAACATCCACGGGTTGATACCACAACCACCGGCAAAGCAATCCACTATACGAAAAGGACTTACACACTCAAGCTATCAACACATGATATCCGCTCAAGCTATCACCTCCTAATCTACCCTCGGGCAAGTGAACTACCAAGCCTACTTCCTATCCGAGATGTGTCCTACACCTCTAGAAAGCAACTTCCTATCCAAGACGCTCACGTCTCTAGGAAGATTTCTTGCTTGACTATCCGAGTCCTCCCGACTCTAATCAAGACTTCTTGCTTGGCTATCCGGAACACTTTCCTAGCCAAGACTTCTTGCTCAAGACAAAGCTTCACTCACTTTGCAAGAGACTTCAACCTTTCACAAGGCAATGATCTAAGTGATGCAAATGATGCAAGCACAATCAAATTAAGCTAGATGATCAATCAAGCAAAATGTACATGTTCAATGATAGTCTAGAATATAATTTCAACACACAATCACAAATGTTATCTAGAAATCAAGACATGCAAATCAATAAGAACAAAGGTATCAATATTCAATTTAGCACACTAAAAACCTAGTTCTTAGATCATGAAATAAAACATAGAAAATAACATGAAGCACATCACACATATATTTTCTAGAATCAATTTCATGATAAATCAAGTTTAGCACAAAAATGTTCAAGACTAATCACAAAGCTAAATCTCAATTAACAAATGATCAAATAACCCTAGCATGTGATCTAACATACTTCTCAACAAATTTCATCAATCAAATGGAAAGAATCAATAGATGATCAAAGATGAAATTGAAAAAGAAGAAGTTGAAAATCATACACTGACCACGGACTGGAAATGGACCAGCTGAGAAAAATACCAAAGTCAAATGCCTCTGGAAATGCTTGGGGTTTGTAGCTCTCTTCGAGACCAACAATTTTGGTTTTTGAATCGAATGATTTCGAGTTCGTATGAGAGAGATATGATCAAAACAAGTAAGCAAAAATTGTTGAAAAACTGATGCGGGAAATGAAGTGTTCTTCAAAAATTTTTACAAGTGTGGAGGGAAGGAGGTTGGCTTAAAAGGAGGGAAAGGAAAGAATTTACGAGCGAATCACGTGCTGCCACGTCAGCACCCCGTGGGGGGCGCGTGGGGCCCACGGGAGCAGAGGGCTCCCTTGCCCGTGGGGCCCACGGCCTCCCACATGGGCTGGCCAAGTGGCCACACGTGATTCACACTCCTCTCGCGCGCTCCCTCGGTTCGTTACCCCATATCTTGAGCATCCGACCTCCGATTTCGAATCCGTTTTCGGATTACGAACCGTGACTCCCTCACACACGACTACGACTACTCAACTTTGAAAAATGGTTGAGAAATCATCTCGGAATCCGACGATGAAGTCAACACAACAAATGAGAACGAAAAGTAGCATAGTCAACTTGTTTGGACTCGAAACCTTATGTATGAGTAACCGAAACGACCGGAACTCAATAAGGCATTAAACAAGAACATGTTCAAGACCTAAACACAAAATACCAAAACAAATAAACACATATTCACACAAACATGCCATATCAAAGAGATAGTCACAAAGCATGCAATTTCACAATGTTTGTCAATACAAGATCAATGCATGAGCATGCTATGAAGTGTGTGAATGTGTTATACCAAATGTTTGAACCACGATGCAGGGACACACATGTATGAATTGTGTGTGTGTGCGCTAACGCCTTGCAAGAGGGTGGAAGTCAAGTTTTACCTTTGACGATTTTCACCTCTTGAAGACGACTTTTGCACTAGATGTTGCTCTTCACTCTTTGAGCTTCCTTTCTTCAAGTAATGTCCTAAGCAACAACTAATACAATCATAGAGTGTTTTGCAATGGAATCAAGCCAATACAAATAGTGAACCTTACAGATCCTCTACTAACCATGCTATCCTTTTAAAGATCTAATGACACGTGGCTTTAAAATAAAAGTATGGTTGGGATTGATTTTCTTATTTATTTTTTAAGTAAAATATAAAACTACATCGTTTTGTTGTAAAACCAAAACTAAGCAATAGATCCCAACAAATCTGGTGTTCATCTTTTATCGTGGCCTCGTGGGCAATCGTCATATCTTTTATCATCTTCATCTTCACATCCCAATAAATCCATATTTGTTCTTCACTAACTTCAAATCATGAAGAAACTCTCCCTCCTCCTCCAGAATATGTAACTTGTTGTTTTGGGGATTATTTTTGGTTCTAATGATTTCATAAAAGAGAAGTTTTTTTATTTTATTATTATTATTTTTTAATGAAGAAGTTGAGGTTGTTGTTGATGTTGGAGATGTTGTGCTCCTGTCCCTGACATCAAACTCTCTCTCATTCATATCCAATAAAAAATTTCAATCAAAATTACTTGAGGCTACTTGGAAACAACTACTTGTCAATTGAATGATTGATCCAACGAAAGAGAAAAACAATTAGGGGTACCCACTACCCACTATTGTACTAGTAGTTGAAGAGTTATTATTAGAAAATGCAGATCTTCTCTAATGAAGGTTAATTGTTTGGAGTCATTTTAGTGTTGTTGTTTCTCAGAAGATATGAAAGTTACTGCTTGTAAACAACAGAGCCTTCAAATAAAAATCAGATTTTAGAGGAAGAATTTCGGATGTCGAAAGATTTCAGATCAACCCTTATTCTAATCTTGTCAAAATTGAAGAGGAAACCGGTTGAGAACTGACCATAAAAGATGTGAGAAGATTGCTGGAATGGTGTGAGAAGACGATATATGAAATTTTTTAGAATTTATTTGCTTATGTTGACTTAGGTTTGGTTTTAAAACAAAACGGTGTAGTTTTAAATTTTACTTAAAAAAAATAAAGGGATAATTATTTCGATGGCCATTAACTTATGCCATCACTATCAAAACTATATGGGGAAATGGATGGTAAATAGTCATTTTTAGCAAACATTGTTACACTAATGGCCATTCCATCCATTTCCATCCAATAAGTGGTATTTTGGTAAATATGAGGATGACATTAATTTATTTTAGATATTTTTTGGAAATCAATTTTTTCTTTTGTTTTTTGAAACAAATAATTATATTTAGTGTGTACATATACATATAGCATATCTCAAACATATATACATATATATATATTTCTTTTCAACTTATCTCAAATATATTTTTTAGAATTTTTAGATTTTGTAACCTTAATTTTTTCAAAAAAGAATATATATATATATATATATCTTTTCAACTTATCTTAATTATGTTTTTTAGAATTTTTTGATTTTATAGCCTTAATCTTCTTAAAAAAGAATATATATATATCTTTTCAACTTATCTCAAATATGTTTTTTAGAATTTTTTGATTTTATAGTCTTAATCTTCTTAAAAAAGAATATACGCTACAAAATTTGCATCTATAAGATCTATGCATATATAGAAGTTGCTGTAAATTTTGCAAAAGATACACGGTCCTAATAAAATAAAATTTTAAACTTAGAACATAATCATAGCAATGACAAATTTACATAATTACTCTAATTGTCAAAATTTTGAAATTAACACCTTAACGAAAAGTTCCGAAATTTGAGGAGTTTAGAGCTGACACGTGAGAATTCCTACAAAAAGAAAAAAAAAATGAGGTTGTTTTGCATTGAAAACTTTGTGGAAAAAAAAAAAAAAAAGTCTATTTTTGGAGTACCACAATTTTGTCCAAAAATTTTCGGCAATAAGTCAATTGCATTTTAAAAAGGGAAATTATCATTTACCCCTGAGGTTTGTTATATTAGAAAGAGTGGTCCCTCTAGTTTTAATATTGGCCAGTCAACCCTCTAAAACCTTAAATATTGGTTATTTTGGCCCTTACGTTACATTTTCCGTCCGAAAGTGCTTTGACCTTTTGGAAGGGCAATATTGTAACCACATTTAATGATTTATTAAAAAAAAAAAAAAAAAATTGTGTTTTTTTCTTACAATCCAATTTTTTTCTTTTCACACTCCTTTCCTTAGGACAATCCATCATACAAAATTAAATTGGGTTAATTGCACAAACATACCTTCTATTTATCTAATAAATCAAATTTGCAAACAAATATCCTATTCAAACACAAACATCCCAATTGGAATGTGCTTAGGGTATGGAAAGTCAATAGTGCCCTTGGGTAAAAGGGAGAGGTTATTTTGGTTGGTAAATTTCACAAACAACCCTGAATTTAGGTGTAATTGTATAAATATTCATTTTTTTTTTCTAATAATTACATATATATATTTTACCGTCATTTGACTTTTGTTAACTTTAACCTTTAACCACATTTGTATCCCGAAATGACTAAACTACCCTTGAAAACATATTTATCTTTTATTTTATTATTTAAATATATTAAAAAATATTTACTTAAAAATTGAAAAAATCGGTAAAAAAAATAAAAAAAAATTGTTGCTTTTATTTTCTTTTTTTTTTTTTCTATCATTTTTTTTTTTTTTTACATTTTCCATGTCCCCAAACACCAAATTTTCAGATTTCAAAAACCAACTTTATCACCAGAACATTCAATTTCATACTCATTAACCCACAAACAATTTCATTTCATCAACACAATCAAAACCCACTAAACATAGCCTTTTTTCCAGTTTTATGGGTTCTGATTGTTTTAAAAAAAAAATGATAGAAAGAAAGCAACAAAAAATTGTACCGATTTTTCCAATTTTTTAAGTAAATATTTTTTAATATATTTAAATAATAAAATAAAAAATAAATAAGTTTTCACGAGTAGTTTAGTCATTTCAGGATACAAATGTGGTTAAAGGTTAAAATTTACAAAAGTCAATTGACGATAGGGTATATTTATGTAATTATTAGAAAAAATGAATATTTATACAATTACACATAAATTCAGGGTTGTTTGTGAAATTTACCCACCAAAATAACCTCTCTCTTATACCCAAAGGCACTATTGACTTTCCATACTCCAAGCACATTCTAATTGGGATGTTTGTGTTTGAATAGGGCATTGTTTGAAAATTTACTTTATTAGATAAATAGAGGGTATGTTTATGCAATTAACCCAATTAAATAAATAAATAAAATTCTTAAAACACTCCATTTAATTACAAAATTATCTTTTTCATCTTAAAACACTTCATCCTCAAAACTTAAATTCAAAAACTAATAATAAAGATACATTTTACTCCAAAATTATTATTTTTTTCCATTGAAGAGTGAAATTGGCTCTATTTTTTTCTTTCAACCATTTTTTTTTTTTTATATACCACATGTGGCAGCGACTCGAACCTAGATATTGTCAGGCTAAATGAGTGTTTTTTTTTTTTTTTTTAAACCATTTGAATTCTTAAAATGTTTAGAAAAAAAAAAAAAAAAAAAACATATGAATCTAAACATAGGAAATCTTTACTTAAATTTAAGTACCTTAATTCCAAAATTTATGTTTATAACCTAAATGATGATAATATTTAATTAAAATAAAACATTGATAATAAAAAAAAAAAATTTACATACGGATGAAGGAGGCCATTAGAATAACTTGCTTCAATTGGAGACGAAAACTTGTTTAAAGTATATTTATATTATTTTGTATTTTTAAATATTATTTTGTTTTATTTATATTTTTTAGGGGTGTTTTCATATGTAGCTACTTTAAAGATGTAAAAACTACATATAGCTAGAAATTATTGAAATATCAATTGTGACCGGTTCATTGTATTTGAAAACTTGAACTTACAATTATACCCCTGATTAAGTGTTTTGTTCTGACATGTTAGAAGTCTCCTAAAGGACTAAAATACCCTTGTTTATTATTTCTCTCGCCTGTAACAAAAGGATTCAACGGGGGGTTTTGTTTAAAACGGGAAACCCCAAAATTAGTTTATCGACAAAGTGAAGAAATGGTGAACTTTGGGTCTTTGTAGAGCATGACCTCCTAACCTGCCAACCTCTCGAACCAGTTGACCACCAAATACCACCCACTGCTTAACAGAAATGGTGAACTTTTGGTCTCCGTAAAACATGAGGCGCACTTTGACAATAAAGGTTCCTGCATATGGGAGAAGATGTTGTTTTCAAGTTACAATTTAGTACACTGTCAACACCGGCTTCGAATACGAAAGAGACGAGCTATGATCAAATTACTTCTGTTTCTTAATCGACAAGATGGATTCGAATTTTTTTCTTAATTTAGGGCCGCCTTATGTATGTATATATACGCAATATTAAGGAATATACGAATCTGGACAAGGATTTTTTTTATTATAAAATAAAACATGCATTTTTGGGATATGTACTGGTTTGGGTTTATACCCCTAGCGATTGTTTCTCCAATTGATGTCCATTGTACCATCTTTTTCCACTGTAATTGTTAAGGTTAGGGCCAAAATTTGGATTGTTCCCCTAACATTTGATTTGAACATAATATTCCATTTAGTTAAGGGTTTGTGTTGTTGTTTAACTAAAAAACATTTGGAATATGTGCTTACATTCCGACCCCATCCCCACGATTAAGGTCTGACCCCCAATGGCGGTTCTTACCCCCACAACACATTTCATTTTAAAACTCAAGTTTTATTTCAGGTTATTTTCAAGACAAAAAGATGTTTCCAAATTATGTATTTTCTATTTCTAATTAATTAGTTTGTTTTGCTAACTAAAGAGTTTGTATTTTCTGAAAAGAGGGATTTTAGAAACATCACAGAATATAACATGTTTGTCTTGAAAACGTCCTGCAATAGGGGTCGTTTGTTATTGTCTTTTTTTGTCTCTTGACCTTTAGAGGTATGTTGTTTCATTCAGCATCACACATTCACGATGAAGGCTCCAAAAGAAGAAAGGAAATTGGGTTCTTCTTGGTATTCTGACCCCCATTCCTAGACCCCCTAAATATATGTTAATATCTGAACAGCCATTCCCCATAAGAAAATTTCTATTTTGGATGCTATGTTGTGTTCGATGAGTTTTTGAATACAAACATTTTAGCCCAATATTCCATGATTTTCCAGGACTTTCTGAAGACAAACATGTTATGTTGAAATTTCATGATTTTCCAAGACTTTTTCAAGACCAACGAGTTAGCCACATATTCCATGATTTTTCTTGACAATTTCAAGACAAACATGTCAGCCACATTTATCGTGATTTGTCACGATTTTCTGTGATTTACTGCGATTTTCTATGATTTGTCACAATTTGCCACAATTTGCCATTATTTTCCATGACTTTTCATGACAAACCTGTCAACCACTTATTCTAATTTTTCATGATTTTCCTTGATTTGCCATGATTTTCCTTGATTTTTCAGGACTTTTCATGACAACCATTAATATCTGAACATCTATCTCCCCATTAGGAAATTCCTGTTGTTAACCGCTAAAAATGGCAAAGGTCAAAGAAGAATTTTCCATCAACATAGGAAGATAAATCGAGATAGAAATACATCTTAAAAAGAGCATCCAAACACCCTGACACCTTACAAATTGACCGGGTACAACCTCCTACCAGTCCAAATCAGAGTCAAGGGTTCCTAGACTCAAAAGGTACCAGGAAACACGGAGGGGAAAATTCCAGAGACTCCACTGCTGCAGGATCCCAGTACCCATCTGCCATCCGGAATCCCGGTACTCCAGTACCCGGTATCCCAATACACTCATACAAAATTAAATGAACGGGAAGAAGACGAAATACCCGAGTACCCCGATCCACCTAAAGCTAGCAGTAAGTATCAGGCTAGCAAGACTGCCGAGTATCAAGAAAAAATCTAAGTACCCCGATCTTGCTTAAGACAAGATCAAGTACACCGAAGAACACACTGCATATAAGGACAATCACAAAACGCCACCGTTCAAGACAAGTAAAGAATTATGTTCATTCCCGCCACGAAGAGTTCTATTTGAATTGGGAGTCAACTCCCATACAAATTGTCAAAGAAGGAATTACTTGATTCTAGGGATCAAATCCCCCGATAATCTCGTTGATCGCCAAGGAAAGTCCTGTAAATTGCTAAAACCCTATATCGAAGTTATAGGAGTGCATGGCAAGAAACGAGACCTATATATACATCGTATAATCACGCAGAGTGGGAGGACCGCAACATGAGTACTTAACCCTACTAGAGATTTTTTCCACTTATCGACATGTATGAGAGCTTCATCGCCAACTGAGCCTTTTATTCTCATCACCATTGCTGTTTAAATCCTCCATTGTACTTCTTATTATTCATATGTTATCAATAAAAAAGTGTTACGATGGATCCTTATATGACATTGGTTTTTGCCTACTATTTTCATTGCCTTTTCGTCGATTTTATTAGGAAGCAAAGGGTATCGAACTACTTGATATCCCGTCGATTGAAATCTACCTCGATTCCAGTCCCTTGAATTGTTAATTGGAAAAATCACCCCAGTGACAATTTTCGGTTAACACCTGTTTTGGATGTTATGTTGTGTTCAAACATGCCAGCCACATTTTTCGTGATCTTTCATGATTTTCCAAGATCTTTCATGATCTGCCATGATTTGTCATAACTTTTTTTGACAACAATATCAGCCACTTATTTCATGATTTTCAAAAATTGTAATGTTCATTAAGTTTACATTTCTTTGTGTATGATTATATATTCTTTATCTAACTGGTGAAATTTGTATGCACTAATTTTCTGACGTTTTAGATCCAACCACTTATTATTTAATATATTCTCTCCAACGAAAAGTTCCATGACACTTACATTTAATATATTTCTTATTTTCAGATGGCTTTGAACCCAAACACGAAAAGATTCTTATATCTGGATCATGAGGGATGGATGAATGCAAGGATAAACACGCATAGTCAGAGCAACAGTGAGAGTATTGCTGGCATTGCTGAAGTTTTAGGTAGATTGGACATGGTACATGAGTTTAAGCAAGGACCTTTTGGCCATTACTTAGGTCTAACTTTGCCCGTAACTGTACATGAAAAGGTTATGCATTCTATTCTGAAAAGGTAGATTAAATATACCACTAGGACTCTAAATGTATAACCACATAGAGATGACGAAGTGTGGTTCGGGCTGGGTTCGTAACAATATTGTTTCGGTTAAAAAAAGTTTTGCCTCTATTTTGGACTGAAAATGAGAAAATTGCCGGATGGAGTAATAAGGGTAAAGTTTATTCCAAAGGAGAACTGCCTCAATGGAAAGACATTTCATGAATGTACTAACATATGCATCGTTGTTCCAAACTCTTAAATGACTAACGGATGGGCAAAGTCAGGATGCCTTGAATATGGGAAATTCCTTTGTCTTTCCCATAGACTATATCTTATGTACTAGTGACCCGTGTTATATGGTACCATCATGGATGTTTGCATTAGTAGATGACGATGAAGTTTTTAGGGATATTATCATTTTCGTCCCTAGGTTTTGTCCGATGATGACTTTTTTAACTGTCTTTCTCATTTTCGTTGATTGGTCCCTATGTTTTCAAAAACCCATCAATTTAGTCCCTCCGTGAGTCAAACGTTAGTTGGAGTTAACGGTCTCAAGGGTATTTCTGTCTTTTAACCATAAACATGCCATGTGTCAACACCACAAAAATAGAAAATAATTTATTCAAAAAAATTATATATTTGTATTATAATCAAAAAAATTATAACACAATTAAAATAAAATAAAAAAGGAAAAAAAAAAAGCAAAATAATTTATTAATATAACAAAATTATATATTTATATAACAAAACTCATCCCAAGTTTAAATTTCTTTTTTATTCTTTTATTTAATGTAATAAAAAAATTAAACAAAGCAAAACTTGGAAAGCTTCAACCCACAAGAACTGCAATGTCGATGAAGAGCACCAAACCTGATGTTCGCCCACTGTCTTGACCACAAAATCTAGGCATTCTTTACCTCTTCAAGAACCCTCAAATGCTGCAACAAAGGTCCCTTCAAAAAATATAAAAGGTGCACTCGTCTCTCCAAAACTTCAGAGAAGTGTGTCTGCTACAATCGGTGGACATACCCCATCAAAGTCTGAGCAAGTTGTGTGTAAAGGACATGAAAGTCCTGCCGATTTTGGTTTGTCAGAAAAGAAGGGTAGTCCAAATGATACACTGTTCTCAGAAAGCAAGGGTCGAGCTGATGTACCAGGTATCAAATCCAGTCCTATGAATGAACAACTCAATGCTTCTGGCAATTCAAGTTTCAATTCTGAAGCTGAAAATATCAATCCGTCTCAAAAAGCGAGCAGAGATGTAAATTTTGGGCAGCATATTCCCAAGAATGACTTAAATTTGCTATAGTTTGATAATCGTAGTGGATGAGATGAATTAGGGATTTGATTTGGGTTATTTTAGTGAAAGAGATTAATTTTTTGTATTTGATTTGGGTGTTGATTTGGTAAGAAGTTAGAGAGAGTTTGAAAATCGAAGTGGAGGAGATGAATTAGGGATTTGATTTGGGTTATTGAAGTGAAAGAGATGAATTGGGGATTTGATTTGGGTGTTGATTTGGTAAGGAGTTAGAGAGATAGGACTTGAATCTGGTTTTGAGAAAAGAGAAGAATCAGATATGTGAATGGGGGAATCGAGAGAGAAAATATGTTGTGCTTGAGTGTTTGAGTGAAAGTCAGTCATTATATATTGTGGTGTTTGTGAGATTAATTTGTTCTGTAACTGCAAGTTGTGAAGTGAAGATATTCTAGAAAAAATTGAAAAAGGCAAGAAGAAGAAAAAAATAGAACAGATTGAAGAGGAAGAACAGAGATTGAAGACAAGGAACTGGAGAAAAGGCTGAAGATGTTGGTGGAGACCAATATCCAGATTGGATCTCCACCGTTCATCAATCATGATGGACGATAGAGATCCAATCTGGAGATTGGATCTCCACCTCTTTTTTTTTAAATGTTTTTTTTTTTTTTCAATTTTTGCTTTTTTAAGAAAATAAAAAGTTTACTTTTCATTTGTTTACTGATTTAAGGAAAAAAAATTCAGATTGAGTTTTTTTTTTTTAATCATTTAATTAAAATATTAAAAATACTAATTTTCTTCTATTTTAAACTAAATTTTCTTCTTCTTTTTTTTTTCTCAAAAGAAAAACTTTTTTTTTTTTTATTCTATTTTTTAAAAAGGAAATAAATGGTTAGGGGTAAAGAAGTCATTTTGCTTGTTCTGTAACCGTTGACCGTCAAAAATCTGGTCAAAGGGATCAAATTGATGGGGTTTTTTAAAACACAGGGACCACTTAGCTAAAAAGGGAAAGACAGTTAAAAAAGTGTCAAAAAAAAAAAACATAGGGACTAAAATGATAATTCCCCAAGTTTTTAAAGGTTTTCCATGGGGTTCATACATGTACAGTTTGACTCTGCATTGGATTAAAAATGATATACCCATGCATACTCACCAACTTAGAGAATTAAACCATCCAAATAAGAACTCAATAAGCAAAATAATCGAAGTACTTGGTGAAGCTGATAATGAACATTTTTCAGAAAATGCAGATCTTTCAAGAGGAAAAGCAAGAAAAAGAGAAAGAAAAAATACTACAGGCGAACCGAAAGGTAGCTTCACTTACAACCTTTCTGGCTTTGTTCTCTTTTTTCAGGTATGTCCACGTACTTCAATACCAATTGACTCGATCCAATTTCTATCACATGTTTATAACAATGCTTACTAATAACGTTTTTAGGTTTGGGCCCTTGAGATATGTCCTTTTCCTTCTGACATAATTGGCATTCGCCTTGGTTCGAGTTATCCTCTAACAATTCGACTGGGTTTGATAAAAAAACTTTTCAACAAATGCAACGTATGTGTGTGTGTGTGTGTGTGTGTGTGTGTGTGTATCCATGTCATTTGCAACCTATAATTGTATAGTTAGATGTTTATCTCACATTAACGGTCTTCCTCTAATATGTGCAATTGGAACAATAGACATGATACCTACTTCGGTTGAAAAACAGCTAACCTACTACAAATCAATTGACATGGACTTCGTTTGTAATAGTGTGATTCATAGAGGATGCCCTGCCTAGGCGATTGCAACTGAGTCTGTTACACATGATCAATAGAGGTGTGAATTAATGGGTGATATTCCGGATTCGGATAACCAGGAACCTAAAAAGCAAAAGGATCAAATCCATTCCCATTGCCAATCATGTCTATTTTCAATTTAGAGGAAACTGTTTCCCAACAACAATTCTCCTAAGACTTCATGCAATCCAAATGGCATGGATGACCCTCACGCAAAGGAGGTTATATATCAAAGTATGTGTGAGATGATGAAAAAGGTCTTGTATGACGTTCTTCCTAAGGTGCTTCCCTAGGCACTAAATGATATGGTCTATAAGGAGGTTATGGATAAAAATATGTGTGAGATGATTACAAAGTTCTTGTATGACATTCTTTCGAAGCTGTTTCCTTAGGCACTGAATGAGATTATTCCTAAGCTGATGTCTGGGGCGATGGATGAGGTGCTTCTTTAGGTGATGCCTTTGTTTCTAGAAAATGCAATGCATGAGAATCTGTACAATCGGTAGGGAACAGCCTCCAATTGTGGCAACAACCAAGACAAACTTTCGAAAGCTCATAATAAAGATTCTAAAGCAATAATTTCATATTCACTAGTACCACCAAACGAGATGGCCATTCATGATTATTCAGTCGGTGAGAAGAACCCAACCAAGGTAGATGGTCTGCAGAAACAATCGTTTCTTTCAGATAATATGCATGTTTACGGTGGCCCCATCATAGATCCTTCACCCGAGGTAATCTTTGGACGTTTACACTCCACACCATTCATAATATTTCTTGAATGTCTCATGTTAGCCTTATGATCTACAATGTCTTCTCATAACTCATCAATTATATTACAATCTACAACCATACATGAACATGCTTCCCAAGTCGCTGATTTCGAAGATGACGTTGAGGTACACATATCCTGATTCAAGTCCTACTCAATTCACCCTACCTCCATTTTTTTCTACTTTGGGGTATCAGGTCTTAGGATCGAGTGGGGCCATGCTCGTGTAGTATACTGGTTTCTGACTTCCGTCTTCATCTCAAACCAAAATTGAACTTGTAACGACCATAGAAGCTAAAAGATGAAGATATAACACATCTCCCATATTTGGTTTTGAGAGCACCAGGATACTCCAAATATACTTTTTCAGCTACTGGAATGCTATTTCACATTCCTCATTCTGTTATACCTCTTTTTTTTTCTTCTTTTTTTAAAGCTTTAGAGAAAGGAAAACATTTATCAAGGGATTCAGAGATAAACATGTTCAAAGCAGCAAGATAACTGATCGACCTTTGAAATTCTTTTAACGTTCAGAAGACTGTCATTTTGACGATAGCATTTTTCTCCCTATGTTGGCTTTAATCCTGCACTGTTGAATGATAAAGCCAAGAAAATTTATACATGTTACCTCGAAAACACATTTGGTTGGGTTCAGTTTCATTTCATATCTCTGGAGCAAAGTGAATGTCTCTCTCAAAGCTTTTGTATGTCCCTTGGTAGTAAGGCTCTTGGTTAGCATATCGTCAACGTACACCGCAATTGTCTTACCAATCTAGTCGGCAAACATGCAATTGACCAACTTTGATATGTTGCTCCTACATTTTTTAAGCCGAACGACATGACGGTGTAACAATATAGTCCTTGGTCGATGATGAATGTTGTCTTTTCCTCGTTCAGTTCGTGCATTTTAATCTGATTGTATCCGGAGTAAGCATTCATAAAGTGAGTAATCAATGGCCCACGGTAGCATCTACCAGATGATCTATCCTTGGTAGGGGAAAGTCGTCTTTCAGGCAGGCTTTTTTTATGTCCGTGAAGTCAACATACATCCTCAAAGTGTTATTGATCTTATTTACGAGTACTACATTGGCAATCCACTTCGGGTAAGTAGCTTCTCAGATGGATCCGGCGGCATGAAGTTTATTCACTTTTTCATTTATGGCTACGTTCTTCTCGACATTAAAACATCGCCTCTTTGGAAAATGATAAATATTAGGTAGTTGACATGAATGTCGGAATGTAAGGATTAAGAGCATCGACTGTAACTCACAGTTATACTCCACTATACTAATATGGAGAAAAGTCTATGGAGGTGGTATTTAGAGAGAGAGAGAGAGAGAGTGTGTTATTAGTGTGGTAAAAAAAAAAAAAAAAAAAAACCCTAGCCCATTTATGAGGGCTCTCACCTTATTTATAGATAAGGTGGAGTAAGTATATGTTAGTACTTCAGTAGTAGTACTCGATTACTATTGATCTTGGGTTATGTGACCTCAATGACTAGCTATTATTGGTTCAGGTTCATAAGATACCTTGAGTATGGGTTTGGGTTTTCCTATGCATGTCTATAGCATGTCCCTATGACTCGTGGTTCTGACACACTACAAAAGCTCAACACCTAACTTTCTATGACCATGTTTAAACCACATTTCTTTAATGGCTAACTTTCTACCTAACTACCCCGAGGGACCATTTTTTTATCCTAAGGGGCACTAGGCCAAATGGCCAACAGCTGAAACTTGAGGCCTTTAGCTAATAATGACTATCGGCCTTAAGTTGGGTCGGATCTTTCTACAACATGGTGAACTTCTTCTTTAGGCCCCAGTTTACCTCATTCTTATGACCCAAACTCCTTTTTGGGTTTGGAAATATGAGTTGTTGACTGGTTATTGACTTATTCTACATGGAAATGGGGGAATCCTATTTGACTTATTAACGCTGCTGAAGTGGCCTAATGAAAAAATTCAAGGTATAACATTCACCCCCTAGATCTTAGGAAGAGGTATCGTTCTTCATCCTGAGAGATAAATACCTTTATTAAATTGAACCGAATCTTTCTACTAGGTAGTCATGGTACATTTGTTTAGGCAATCCTCATTCAGATGTCCAACTTATCCAAAATGAAAACAAGCTCCCTAATTCAATAACATTCGCTAGGATGCAATTTGCCACTATATACACAAGGAAAAAGATTCCTATTAAATGAATTACCACATCTTTGATTAGTCATGTTCTGCTTCTAAGGACATGAGACTTTGTCTATTAGAAGTTAGAACTACGACCATGAGACCCTCAAATAAGATTATGCACATTTATGAGTATCACACAACTTCTTACTCTCGACCAAAAACCTCTCAGTAATCATTGCTCGATCAACAATATCTACATATCTCTCCAACTTGAACAATATCTATATATCTATTCAACTTGAGAACATGTATTTTACTCTGAATGTTTGGATGCAACCTATGAAGAAAACATACGTCTTTGCTTTGAAACCTACCAATTGGGTAACACATGAAACCTATTAAATGGATGAGTAATATTATAGTTGTCCTTATCATATAAATCATAAGATGATGTGGTGAATAACATGGTAAGAACAACCTCACTTGTCACATCATTTTGGTTTATTTCTGGATTAATTTTTTTAGGTTTTATAACATTAGTGTAAATGGATTGCCTTTTTTTATTATTATTAATAATGCAAATATTTTTCTTAAGGTAAACAGAATATATATATATATATATATATATATATATATATTTATCACAATTTACAAAAACTTGAAAATACATCAATCAATTTAAATCCAGTGGCCCACATGCAAGGAACTGATATAACTTTTGTCTGTTCGAACTGATAATAGAATTTCTGTGTGTATATATATATATATGGGGGTTAATATTAAAAACCTACCCTCACCTTTGAACTATCATTGGATGTATAGTTACAAATGCTTTTATTTTGGAAACCTTCTTATAAACTAACACTGTTAGCATTCCGTTTGTATTGACTGAATTTGACTATTAAAAAGTCTAAAATGTCCATATTTAAGCTTCAATTGTATGAATTGACCATTATACCCTCGTACTTTTACCAAATAAATTAATAAAATAATACAATTGAGTTTTAAATTAATAATACTCTCATTCCGTTATTTTGCAAGTTAACATTCACACATTTTGTATCAGTTTATTAATTTATTTGGTAAAAGTATGAGGGTATAAGGTCAATTCATACAATTGAAGTTTAAATAGAGATATTTTTGGACTTTTTAACGGTCAAACTCAGTCAACACAAACAGAATGCTAACGGTATTAGTCCATAGGGGAGGTTTCTAAAATAAAAACATTTATAACTATACATCCAATAATAGTTCAAACATAAGAGGAGGTTTATAATATTAACCCTATATATATCCTTGAAGTTTGCTCTTTTAAAACTTTATCTCAAGATGGACGGTGAAAATTAACTAAAAATTAAAAGTAAAAAAATGAAGAAAAAAAAAAGTTGGTGGAGATCTATCTCTGATCTCCTTCAATGGTGATCCAACCATCTATGTTTTGTTCAAGATGGACTTGAGCGACGAAGATAGAATCATCTCCATGGAAGGAGATCCTTCCATAGAGAGAATTGGATCTCCACCGATCAAATTCTTTTTTTCTCTTTCTTTATATAAAAAAATTACTTAAAAAATGAATTGATTTTAAGAATTTCAAAGACATTTGATATTTTGACATAGAGAGAATTGGATCTCCACCGATCCAATTCTTTTTCCCTTTCTTTTTATAAAAAAATTACTTAAAAAATGAATTCAAAGACATTTGATATTTTGACACTCCAGGTTAAGTTTGACCTAACGACAAAATAGATGAGGGTCAATTTTCTATAAAGTTATTTTCATATGTAAAAGAACAAATCTCAAAGAAGTATTGTGTAATTTGTTCTATTAATATTGTTTTCGGTTATTGTTACAAGTAGTGTTTTCAAGTTTTGAAAATATAAAAATCAATTTAATATTTTCAAATGAAAATTAATAAAAACATAAAACATTACCGAACAGGCTTTTAATGCACAACAATCATTTGAATAAAACCCAAGAGCTATTCATATAAAGACACGCAGAAAAACATAACTGATAGCTTGTAACGAAGCAGCTGAAGGGTTAAAAGTGAATGAACCGAACAGGAGAAAGTAACTCCTAGCCCACCTACAAAATGCACATTTTAGACACCATGCTCTCGCCTATTTTCACAGCTGCAAAGACCTCTCTATCCTGGACCTTCCAACTCCTGGTCTCCAACCATCTTATGCCTGAGCCGTCGAGACAAGCTGGAGATCAAGGTGATCTTGGTCACTAAAGCCAGACCTGTGACTCAATGCCTCATCAGCGAAACCAAGCACCACAATTTATTTACTTCACTGTTATTTAGCAATGAACATATAGTAACCATATAAATGGATCTCAGAAGACGTAGTCTGGCCGCTGGAGGGGAAACTCTGGCACTTCAACTTCGAATGGACTGCCTTTTGGGTCTACCAATCTGGAAGAACAGCATATTTTTTATGTTAGTAAGTAGCATTGACAGGTTAATAAAGCCTTTATGGAAACAATAGATTTCACCACCCTTAATCAATTCATGTATTCTGCAGTAGTCAGGTAATATGCAACCCACTCTTATCACACAAACAATAATGGCAATGCCGGTACATTGAGAACAGGAAATGATGATACGACTTCTAGTATGAAAGATTGCCATTTCCCAATAGATGCAGGTGTACTTTTACACCCTCCCTAGGCAATAAAAGAAAGCTTCAATCTGCTGAATTGATAAGCGAAAAAGCCTGGACAAGTTCCTGGATTGACATTTTATGAAGCTATTCCATTCTGAACAGAACCCTCTTCAGAAAGTTTTTCAGTGAATTAAGATATGAGACCATTTTTATTTATTTCTATGTAGGGAGTGAAGGACAGCATTACTTATATATCAATAGGACTTGGTATTTATAAGTCAAAATGTAGCGTGAACTAAAGAACATTGCTTTAGCATATAAAGATTTGTATGGATTACCTTCCGGGGACAAACGTAAAAGAACCTTTAACGGAACCTGTTGTAGCTTGTAGAGGTGCGCAACTCTGATAAACAAATTCTTTCTCACCTGGAAGCAAGAGTGGAAACTGCAAACATAAAAGAGAAGAATGAGATTTCCAAGACTTCAAATATTCTGTAGTCATCATAAGATTACAAATGTAGATTTCAAGAAAGACAGACTCTAGAATGGATTTCTAAGAGAACCATGGTGTATCAAATCTTCAGTTCTTTCTTTTTTCTTCTCAAGTCTCAACTCCTTAAAGACATGCTGGTCCTTTTACAGGGTAAGACTTGACATAACATTAAAATCCTTAAATCTTCCCATACCATGCACATTCCACACTGCTCTCAGAAGCACATATCCAACTCCAAATTTATTTGAAGTCTCTAAATTCCAAACCCATTTAAGTTGTGATCCAGATTCATATTTCAACTGCTTCCCAACTATAACTTTTTACTGCAAAGATAGCAGTTTGCTTAAGATCTAATCCAGCAATTTTATGAAACAATGCATCATGACAAAATGAAAATATTTGACAAAGCTTTTTCTGCATAAACTAAAACAACTTCTCTTTCATTATTCTATGTTTCATTATCCTAAATTGGATTCTTCAAATTAAAACATTTATGTGTAACAGGGGGGCAATATTGTGAAATCTGGTTTCCAAGTAGTTAAAGCTTTAGCCAGTGTAACAATGTCATTGAAATAATGGTTGAAGGGGGTTAAATCAGAGCCAAAGGCAGTTATATGCTTCAACTGCAGGTCAGAGACATTAGGGACCATTATAATTTATAACATTTTCTTTCTTATTTTATCTTTTTCTAGTAAAATTATATTCAAATCCTAACATTAGGTTTTTACGCAACCATGAAATAGAACATTTGAAAACAACAAGGGGATTGGAACATGTTTACATATTAATGGGATATTTGCTATTAATATGAATCAAGTTATGTGCATTATCTCCACTAAAGAATCTCAAATCAGAATTCTTCAGGAGTTTAAATCTCCAAAGTACTCAAAAAAAGAATATCACATGGCTCTATTAGTTTGCTGTGCATGGCACAAGTAGAGAAACCTTGAAATTAATCAATCTTTTCCAACTCAAGATTCCTAATTCTGGAGTAGATAGTAATTGTTTTAATTGTTTTCATTAACATGTGGGAGGAGAAACTCAGAAACGTGCTGAAAAAATTTAAGGTTAACCTGATCCCTAGACTAAATATCCTTTTAAAGTTTGCAAGACTCTCCTCACACAGACAGACAGAACCAATAACTCATTGGTAATGACAGGTCTCTGAACAAGTAAAGTTCCTTATGAGAACCTAAATAGCACAGAAAAATTCTTTAAAAACTTGAGTCCACTTAAAATTTCTACAGGGAGATATGCAACAAGAAAAAGTAACCGATCAAATAACGTCGTACCTGTCCAATCACAGCCTCTCCATTAACATCAGATACTACAACATTATTAGCACAGATGATCCAGTGCCTCCATTGCAGTTGGCACGAGCTGAATGTCATTCCATTTAAGATGCATCCTTCAGGCAGAAGGGACATACGGATTGAATAAGCAAATAAGTATTTCTCAGGATCATCTTGAAGGTTAGCCAACTCCGGTATAAATACAGCAGAAGCACGAACCTGCAGTAGAAAATCATTTTTATCTCTCTTCTTTTTTGTTTTTCTTTTTCCTTCCTTTTTTTTTTTTTTTTTTGACAACAATAAGAAAATGACAGTATTAAATACAAAACTTGATAAATTTATAGCTGTAAAATGACCCGTGCATCAAGAAATACATTTTCTTATACATGAGAGGTTTATAAAAACTGATGTCAGTATGGATAAAATTTCATGAGAGAATATACATATGTGCATAATACATTTAGACAAGAGAAACTTATCTGTAACTATTAGACCCAAAAGCTTAAGTTGTTAGGAAAGAACTCAACAATAGAATTTAAGAACTTTAACACACCCTCTCACGTGCAAGACCAACGAGCTTTCCACATGGCTCAAACCCAAACACAAATACTTAACAAATTCTAAATAACATGGGGGGACTTGAACCTAGGCACTCCTAGTAAAACCAAAATCTTATACCTGTCAATTACCGCAGTTAGAAAATGACCTAACAATAGTATACACGCATTCTGACAAAGCTGTATATAAAGGCAAGGGGCATCAACAAGAGAACTCTTAGGCCACAAAGAAAGCTAGTCAAAATCAAAGATGAATAAAGGTAACTTGTAACACCTAATATTATATGATAAAGTTCTAGCCTACTAAATATTATATGAGATGCAATATGTTCTGCAAGTTTAAAAAGAAATAGAGCGTTTGGATATGATTTGCCTAGATCATCTATAACCACAGTATTATAGATGATTCTCTTACAAATGAAATTATTAAGACCCAAGTAGATATTACAGCACAGACAACCCATCCCCAACATCATCAACAACAACGACAAACTCCAACCCAACTGATTACCTCACCAAAGGGAACACCCCACTCAGCCTCCAACAAAAAAGAAGAAACCCCCAACCCTATATTATAAAGGAAAAAGTGATTAAAGGGGTGCAGAAAAAAAGGTAATACACAACTCAATACAGTAACTTACCTTCACACCGTTGGTTACCGCAGAACAACAAAGGGGAGGTTCCTCAGGAAACAGATTAATACTTCGGATTTTATCTTCATGAAGTTTGATAATTCCATTTTGTAAGCGACGGCCATGTTCTTCCAACCATAGCAGCATTCCATCCTGCTGTTGAGCACTGTTAACTCCATTCCCCAAACTTATAAGTGCATTTGGTACGCACGGAATCATTTCAACTAAAACAAGATTTATGGTACCAACATAAAGTTGGCCATCGGCACAGCTGAGGAAGAAATATTTATCACTAGATGTTGAAGAAGCAGCCACTAAAATATACTTCGATCTGCTGGGAAAACTTAATTGATGCGTGATCTCCTTTGTATACTGGATTATCTGACTCAAAGGTAACAAATACACATTAATCAGATGATCATAGAAAGAGTAGCCACCAATAATGCCCAACGAACTGCCAACTACACTATCAAAATCATTGCCCATGGATTCTTGACCATCACAGAAACGATAGAGAATCCTCGTAGGAATAGGCAGTTTCACTTTTAATACGTTTTCTAACTCCTGAAGCTCTGCTTCTGATGCACCCCTTCGAAGTGTAGCCTTGGCCTCCGGAAAATTTATGGTCAACCAGTTTTTAAGTCCATCCCAACATCTTTTAACTCGTTTAACTAGAGGCCAAGGATACATACCAAACGCTTCTCGCCACATCTGATAAACTGCCTGGGAAGAGAAAGGAAATGAAGCAGTTAGGAAAAATGCATTGTTTCTTCAAAATTTAAGGGAAAAAATCTCCTAAAAAAAAAAAAAACCATTGAACCATATTTGCATAGCAAAATCACATTTGTATTCTCTTATCATACAGCAATATCATCGAATTGTCCACTTTGCAAACCCTCGCACTGGCACCTTAACCCTCCCAGTCCTCAATTATAAATCATTAAATCTTATAAGCAAAATTCTTCAATATACAATAGGAAAAATTAATGGCCATCTTGAACAATTGTTAAACTTGTCAATTCAATCTGTACTCCATCTTAACCCTATTTCGTATACCCTTTGCTTACAGGCAGTGACTCATATTCCTTAACCTTTTGCCACCAATTCACCGATTAAGATTAGCCTCAAGCCCTCAATACCTTTTATACAATCTATCAGAAAGAAAAAAAATCCGGGTATGTTCAGACTTGGAGCATTGCTAACTAAATAGCCATCAAGATTAAACCTTTTAAAGCTTTTATCTGTAAAGGCTTTTAACCCTGTTCCATGACACAATCCCAATGTATACTGTAACTCTGCTCAAGATCATTACACAACAACTTGTAAGCAGTTTTACTAAGTTGCCACTCATGTCTATTTAATATAAGAATATCATGTTATTTCTGTTATTCATACAGAGGATATTCTCACACTTGCAGTAAACAAATCAACACAAGCAAAATTGAAATGAATTGAACTTGTTTGAACTTTAGTCACAATGTAAATATTTTTCACGCTTAAATCTTAATCCAGATTTTCTAGCTTTCTTTTTTCAGTCATTGCTTCTATATCAGTCAAATATATCTCATGGTATTCACATCACAAAAGGAGAAAAAAAAATTTGGTTCCATAAAGATTCACTATTTGGAAACACGCACCAAGATATAAATACTTGCACCAAAATGTCCTCTTTCTTCTTCCAATAAAAAAAATTTTAAAAAATTTAAAAAAAAATTTTTAAAAAAAAAAACACACACACACACACACATTGAAACGAACCCACAATAAAAACACACTTGATGTTCACATACACATAAAAATAAATAAATAAATAAATAAAATTAAATTAAATTAAATTAAAAAATCAATACCTTAAAAGAAGGAGCGAGATTTCCATTTGGGTCAAGAGGGGCATGAAGATCAAGATCTTGCGAGCAGAATTTGGACCAGAGACAGTCTTCAGAGGAAGTGATTTTGAACCTCTTGTTGACACAAGACACTAGAGCCGTGCCTTTTGGCCCCAGTTTTGATAATACAACGTGCAAAGCTAGATCACCAACATTCTCCAACCCCATCTTCTGCTGAGTTCAGGTTGCTCTCTTCTCTTCTTTTCTCTTCTATTCTATTCTCTTCCTCTGCCGACCCAAAAACGCTTTTTTATTATCTTTCCGCATTTTGTGTTGGATGAGCATTTTTTATTTTATATACAAAGACACGCACGCACTCACACAGGCAGAGAGCGACTAGCTTTCGCACGTGAAATGCAACAATTTCAGGGGCTTTGACACGTGCATCGGTACGGATGACATGCTGTCAAGTTTCTGGACAATTTGGGGTTTTTACAATTGGGTTCCTATTTAATTTGGAAATTACTTATCTTTATATTTTTCATCAAACTGGTCTTTATATAATTAAAAATAGTTCATTTAGGCCCCTTTGACTAAATTTTGGACAGACAATGACTACAAAATTAACTAAAAGTCTATTTTGCCTTTAGATTAAGAGTGAATGTGTTATGTCTAAAATGTTTTCCTACCAAAATTTTTTAATTATGTTTTTCATCTCTCAATCGTTGATCTCAGATATGGACGGTGGAGATCCATATATTTATTTATTAATTTTTTTTTTCTTTTTTTAATCATTTATGGGCAAATGAGAATACTAAAATACCCTTGATATTGTCAAATTTGACAAACAGTATGACTAGAATGAGTTATTTTTAATTATATAAGGACCGGTTTGATGAAAAATGTAAAGATAAGTAAATAAGTAACGTTTTCAAATTATATATAGACCTAATTGCAAAAACCGCTACATTTTATTGGGGATTTTGGATGGCAGCGGCCCAAACCTGAATGCGTAAAATATTTTCCAACCTAAACTTGGATTTTTTTTTTTTAAATTTAAAAAAAAAAAAAACATGGAAAACATGTTTAAGTTGTTTTCTGTGTTTTTCAATTTTAATACTGGTTTTGTTTTTCATTTTCTTTTTGTTTTTTGAAAACAAAATGAAAAACGGTTAACGAACATAAATTTAAAATCATTTTCGAAAACCAAAAACGAAAACATGCCAAAAAATGCTTACCGGACAGCCCCTACTTTTCTAGAATCTTCTCCCAATCTTTTTATCTCTTTCTCATCATCCAAACACTTTCTCACCACTTTCCAAGTCACATACATTTTCTTTAATTTTCTCAACAAACAAACACAAAATCAAACCCAAACTGAAAATCAACCACCAAAATTCAACCCACATCGAAAATCATTCACCAAAATCCAAACCCAAACCCAAAATCAAACACCAAAATCCAAATTTAAACCCAAACTTCAACCACCACCTTCAAAACAACCAAAAATCCAAGAGAGAAATAAAAGGGAAAAGATAGATAGAATGGGATGGGGAAGATTTTATTTTATTTTATTTTATTGGAGAAAGAGATTGGAGATTACTCTGTCTATGATTACATGGGGACAAGCTCCATCTCCTTCTTCGATTGTATTTAAAATTTTTATTTAATTAAAATATATTAAACTGATAAATTGAATATTAACTTCTTCTTTTTTCAATTTGATTTTATTTTGGTCAAAAAAATACCATATTGCCCCAAAAATATATTAAACTGATAAATTGAATATTAACTTCTTCTTTTTTCAATTTGATTTTATTTTGGTCAAAAAATACCATATTGCCCCCAAACCGTTAGGAATTAACAGCATGGTGTGTCCATACAACATTTATCAAATATCGGGTAATCAATAACCCCCAAAATGCCATATTCTTGTAATTATAACTAACTTTGGGTAATGTTTGTGCAATTTTTCCTTCAAAGAATAAATAGAAAAATTTTGATCTTCATGTATGTTTTGTGAGATAGGTACGCAGAGTGTAATGGTGTATTGTCTTAATAATAACAATAAAAAGGAAAAAAAAAAAAACCCAATTTGTCCCTTAAAAATGACAAAGAACTACCCACGCAAGTAGAATTTTGCACAATATTTAGATAGGTATAGTCGTATAGAAAGAGACCAATTAACGCATGAATAATTAATTGAGAAGGATTTTTTTTTTTTTTTTTTTTTGGATTCATTTAAATAAAAAATAAATAAAAAAAACCAAAAATTAAGGGGATAACATTTTAGTCCTATGAGATTGACAAGTCTTTCTACAAAATCTAATCCAATACAATCCAATACAAAATCACCCTTTTTGTTGTGCCTCTTTTGAAGAAACTAGAGAACGCTATTGGCCCAAACTACCTACACAAATGGAAGAGGATTGTTAGGTGACACCCTTAACAAACAAAAAAAAAAAAAAAAGTGATTCTTATTTGTTATCTTAGCCTTTAAAGAAAAAAGAGCAACAAAGAATCATATTTATATAGATTACAAAACAAATCGGCATTTTCACATCTATGCATTGGAAACGTGAAATCATTGGCAGATTAGATTAAATTAACCCAATTAATAGAATTGCTCTACCCCAAAATTTAGAGAAAAAATTCATCACATTGTTTCATGCCAATATGCCATATGACAAATATCCAATCACAAATGACTTTGTATCATATGACATGAATTCAATGGCAGTCACTCTCTTAGAAGTAATGCATAGTAAGTTTTGTAACGATAATCGTTGAAGTTTGGGAAGTTGAGCAGAGTTAGGAGCTGTTTGGTTTTTTCACTGTAAGACTTATTGCCTCTTATATCTTAAATTAAGATAAATCAGTTTATTTGTTTTTCCAAATTATATCTTATTTTAAGATATATATGTCTTTTAGAAAAAAAAAATTATTTTTATTTTTTATTTTTTTTACTTTTATCTTATTTAAAAAAAAGTGCTACAGTAGAGTTTTTTTTAATAAATTTCCATAAATGTCCTATAACAATTCATACATTTACAATTTTATCCGCATATAATAAAACCCTAAAAATCAATTTTCCAAAAATTCCCAATTTTAAAGAAACCCTAACACAACCTAATCAATTTTACATTTATAATAAATCATCCGAAATGAAAAAAAACAAACATATCATAATATCTTAATTTATAAAACTTATCCATATGTCTAACGGATTAAAGTCTTATAAGACTTTAGATAAAAATAAAAAATAAAAATAAAATAAAATAAAATAAAAAGCAGCCCCTTAGTTTCTTTTAGTTTAATTTTTTGTTTTTAAAATTTTTAAATCTATAATTTTTGTAGACCATTGGATTTCAGACTATAAACTAACCCATAAACTATACAATGCCTGTATATAAAATATCAATGCGAAAAATCTATGAAGATGCAACACGGCTTATGTGACACGTTAAGTTTTTATACATTTCCTTGTACAAAGTGTTGTCAATTCCTAGTTAAGTATTTCACAGTATTTGTATCCTTCATCTAGATCCTCCAAAATGTCATTTGAATATGCATCACAGAAACTAAAATGTTTATTAGCTTTTAAAAACAGTAACATCAAGATTAAAATTTGGTTAGCAAAAATGATTTAAGATTGATTTCAAAACATTCACTCTTACCAAAATATTCAACTATTAAGACATCACAGGACAATTAATAAATAAATTAATAACGAAATGGTTCAACAGGTTTTACGTGTCGTTTACATTCTACTCACTCATTGTACTAATAATGTGTTTCCTCCAAGAATTGAAGGCATAGTTGATTTTGTTAATGCATTCACTGCCTAAGAAGTAAGAAGTAAAATCCCTAACCATGTGGATTAATTCATTAATCCTGTCGTTTTTGGGTAGCAGAAACCAAAAAAAATGGTATTATTAGAAACCTGTCAAAAAATTACTGGGCTTAGATTTCAGAACTAACTAATTTTTTGGAGCTACTTTTTACAAGTTAGAGACTAAACATGGTTTGCTTTACAAAGTTAAGAGACATCATAACTTTTTTTCATTTTTTTTTCACATTTAGTAAAACTAATACAAAGTTCAATTACAACTCACAATAGTTACAATATGACAATAATTAAGAACCTAACAGTTAGTATAATAAGTAAACGTAACTCTAGGAAGAGAAGGCTCCACAGACAATAAAATAATTAAGCTGTAATACAAATGTTAGCCAAATACTGTAAAAATATAAATGATTTTAAGTATTTATCAAAAAAACCTATTAACAAGATTTTAGGCAGAATGCAGAATGCAGAATACAGAATGACATTCACAGAGAACAACAATCGATCATAAATACAGGATATATAATATAGAGAAGCAAATAAACATATAATCTATTCACCACCCATAACACCAGAAGAAGTCCGGAGTACCAACATCAAAAGTAATCAAGTTCAATAATCCAAAGAATTTACCAAAACAAAATAGGCAAATGCCTATCATCTAAAATTCCAAAACAAGAAACACACAAAAAGAACACAGCAAACTCGACAGACTAGAGACAAAATTTCAAATCGATAGAGATGGTGCAAAAGTTTATTGTTTATCTCAATCACTGAAAGTAGCAAAAATCCAAACAGATAAAGAACAAAACCCGTCAGACAACCATCAGCCTATAAAAGGCTACTCCATAAGTGAATTATGCAGGTTTTTGTGATCCTTAATGTCACCAAGAATAAACTTCACTGCAAGGCAACTAATATGTTGTGTTGCTCCTGAAAACTATGTACACATACTTTGGGATACATCTAGGAACTCAACACCACAGCATATTTAGAGTACTTCAAATGGAAGCAAGCCTTAAGTTCCAGAGATAATTCATAATTTGTACCTTTCAGAACCTATGTACAGGCAGACAGGCAGACATCATACTAAATGCATTTCAGTCACCCTAAAGAAGATACTGAATTTAAAACTGAGATAAAACTATAAACAAATGACAAACTGGACAATTCTGATGTGCTTCATCATATGCAAATACAAAACACCAAAACCTGTACTCCCTAAATTAGCTAAATCATCACACTAAGCCATGAGATAATTTTCTTCCAAATGAGTATTATTCATTCAAGAAATAATTACCTAGATTAGTGAAATCTCATAACTGATTTCCAGTCCCTTGCCCTGCAGGACCGTTTGTCTGCTGCTCATTTTGTATCTGGAGGAGGAGGTTAGCTGCAAATTGTAGTGTTGAATGGTATCGGTGATTCTTATCAACTTCATCCTCAGATGTGC
The DNA here is from genome assembly GCA_030490815.1 of Acer saccharum. Classification (NCBI taxonomy): domain Eukaryota; kingdom Viridiplantae; phylum Streptophyta; class Magnoliopsida; order Sapindales; family Sapindaceae; genus Acer; species Acer saccharum. The sequence goes on along the minus strand of CM059869.1, from coordinate 20,665,951 downwards.
CCTGACCAGCTCCAGAGAACACAGACTGAAGCTGCTGTACCTGATTTGGGTGATCTAGATTCACTTTTTCAGTTGACAATGGCATGGTGTTTTGCGGTTGGGAAAAATTAACCTGATTTGACATGGAAGTAGCATTGCTAGGTTGATGATAAGCTTGTGAACCATATACCGTGGAGGCATCTGTTGCATGTGCCATTCCAACTTTTTGATTTTCAGGTGGAACATCAAACTGATACTGACGACTGACTGAAGGGGAAACAGCAATGTGTGCACTTTGAGAAGGAATTGAGAAATTAGTCAATGGCCTAGAAGACAGTGTGCCCTGATGTTGCAAGCTGACAGTTGACTCTTGAAATTGAGCACTTCCAAGGACCACTTGAGCGGACTGGTTCGAAGTACTCCCAAAAGATGAGTACTGTTGAACTTGAGGTTGGGTCAAAGGATTTAATGGATTTCCCAACCGTTCAACTGAATGACCAGCTGGGTCAGAAGGATACAGTCCATGAGAAGAAGCACCATTTGGAGTAAAAGATTGCTGTAATTGGGGTCTGATTGTGGAGGAGCCCAATGTTGACAGAGCTCCTTCTGCAGCAGACGACTGAGTAGCTGAAGGCAGGAATGAAGCTAAAGTTGCGATCAATTCTGGAGTTAAAGCGACTCCAGCTTGAGAAACAACAGCAGTATTTTTTGACCCACGATCCAGGGAACTTGACTGCACCGAAAAGGACTCACTGGCAGGCAGAAAATGTTGTTTTGCTGGAACCTTTGAGTCATCATGTGAAAACCTGCCGTAGTTGACTGGAAAAACTTGTTGGTCTTTAGGATAGGTTAAACTGTAATCAGGATGAGGCGGCAGAATCGTCTGTCTATCAACGATCTGTGATGGATGCATTGATTGCTGATGCAACTTGAGGACAACTCCATATAAACGCTCTGGGCCCACAACTTTCAAAACCTTGGTTAAGAAATCTGATGGAGGTACCAAGAATAAGGTTGTTCCATCATCGAATTTTGCAACACCTGCACGGTCCTTTGAACCCAGGTAGCGTAAAAATTCTGTATAGGAAGCAAAATCATCTTCGCTGTCTGGCAAAAAGAAAACAATCTCGAATCCAATAGCCTCAGCATAGTGCTTTGTGAGCATATCCAGTCCTGTCCTGGCTGAGCAATTAACAACTCCAGGTCTGGAAAACCAGAAAACCCAACATGGAATGACAAACAATAATAACATTCCAGTGAACCATAGGGGAAAAACACTATCTTCATCATATGAAAAAGAAATCAATAAACCGGAAAATCTCAATTATGGAAAGAAAAAAAAAAAAAAAAAAAAAAAACATTTGGAAACCAATGGAAAGGAGCATACAAGTAACAATCTTTAAAATGCTAAATTAATATATAAAAAATGAAAAAAAAAAAAAAAAAAAAAAGTTTGTAATAACATCAAATAAAATAGTGCAAATGATAAATATGTGACAATTGTTATATCACAGTAAAAGATCTATTAAACCATGACCTGATATTATGCATAAAGAACCAACACTGAAAGTAAACCAATGGCCTAGCTAAATTATAAGGCCACATTTGAAGGTAGGATTGGAGTTTTTTTTTTTTTGTGGAAAGAGCATAGGATTGGATAGAATACATTTAAATATTGGTCAGAATAGGATCTGATTATTATATATTTTTTGGAATGGGAAATGATAGAATTTATAAAAACTTATTTTGTCATCCTTTTTACAAAAATGAGAAAAAAAAAAGTTACCATTACTAAAAAGATGCACTATTCGAATTTTAATCCAATTCAATCTCATACTACATGTCAGAGGCAGCTTCATAGTAAACCAACATAAGAAGAAACTCAAGAGACATGAAACTATACTCACAGTTCGGTCCCTATCCCTTTCCCAATGGGCACACATCGAGCATGACAAACTGGTGTACCACCCTTGGCAATAAGACCACGCCATATGCAATCACTGTCAACATGACCCAAACCAGAACCTGGACGATTCCTCCCTTCAACATTCAAAAATGCACCCGAAGAACCTCGACCAGTTACTGAACCAATCCCATATGGCTGCTCCAACCCCATCCCAGATTCATCAATCTTCTTCGGAGGAAAAGTAGCATCATCGATGGACAAAGAATTATCTAGCCTTGAACGTTTAGGATCTCTTTGGAAATGGCTTGCATCGCCTACATCCCATGAACCAGATCCAGGCCTCATGGGTTGCCTAATACCCGGTGCAGGAGAAGAACTCATCCCAGGTGAAGGTGACAGCCTTCTCCAGTTTGGCTCCAGAGATTTAGGATTAGCATCTTGCATACCATGAAAATCCTTGAATTCTGGGCCCGAATGCAGTGCGTCAAAACTACCTTGTGCACCTAAAGGTCTCATTGGCATATTTTGTCCAAGAGCACCACCAGTTTGCAACGGCCCTGACAAATTATTTGGCAGCATTGGATGATTATGACCAAGCACATCCATCTGAGGTCTAAATGGATCACTGAAAAACATCTCTGGTCTCGGCCCTTTCATTCCAGGATAAGACCCAGGATAATCTTTCCCCGGTGCCAGATCACTGTTTGAATACATAATTGTGATTCTAGGATCATTAAACAACCGACCCTGCAAACCCTCCTTAGCACGCCGGGCTTCATCTACGCTTCTAAATTCCACAAAAGAGTAATTCCTTGATGGAAAACTCTTGATTCTCTCAATCTCGCCAAATAATATCATTGCATTGTGAAGCATTTGCTCATCAATCTGAATAGAAGGTGGGTAACCTACCCACAAAACGTTACTAGGTTGACCATCATCTTTTCGCCCCATTGAAGATTGAGGATGCTGCAAAATAATATAAATTAATTAAGAGTATTTATTAACACAGCAAAAATGAAAGAATTAAAATAATGCTACATTCATTTCTTCAGCAAAAACAAGACCACTAAAGCAGTTAATCTGCACATCAGTGATTCAGCCCAAAACATGCATTGCATGGTGAATATCAAACAATGCAACTGGCCAATAAATTATTCCACAATGATGGAACGTTTTGTTAAATCTAGTAAGCAAGTTGAAGGCTCAGACTCACCGGTCTTTTATAAGCTGAATGAGTATCAGAAAAACCAGTATTCCTGCCAAGAAATGATCCATCCTTCAAGTCATGGAAAACAGGCCATGGTTCCTAATCAAGAGAACAAAAGAAAATATAAACCCATTTGACAATGAGACAACATATAAATAAACATCTACAAGTACATTCAAGAGACATCAAAAGCAATACTAAAACAAACTGTCCAAAGGATCTCAAAGATATTGTGCGATACATAGAGGACATGAAAAATTCATGCTAAACTCCTTTCTACTACTATGAACCTGGCAAAAGTTGAGGTGAAAAAAAAAGGAGTTCACTCAAGAAGGCAAAGCCCACACCAAGCATCTTAATTTTGACATGACCCCAAGTTATTCACAACATGTTTTCAGAATTCAATGGTATAAAAATGCTATTGCTTGAGAATAAAGAGTGGAAAATTTCCAGGCTTTTTATGCATGACTTCCCACTTTTCCAGTTTGTACCAAACCAAGAGAACTCACAAGGTTTAGCTATCGACACAAATCTTGTTAAGAAAGATTTCTTAAGAAAACACACTTTGAATTCTGAACATATACACTTACCCTTCTTGAGGATTGAGACCGAAGGAAATCCACACGTATCTGGTCACCGCCTAATTGCTTACCATTCATATTTCTCATAGCCTGAGAAGCATCTTCCAATCTGAAATAGTCAACATAAGCAGTACTGCGGTCTCTAACAAACTTGAATTCCTCAAATTTACCAAACTTAAGAAATTCCTCTTCCAGTTCTTCCTTTGAAACATTTGGACCAATTCCACCAACCCATAGTTGCTTACAAGGTTTGGCCTGAAACAAAAACTTGTAAGAACGCCTAAAAGTGCTATTGCTGTATTGCAAGCTTAATATTGAAAAACATCTAAATTATTTGTAAAGGAAGTCATATAGGCGGACAGCACAATAAAACAACTGATAGTAAGTGCTCATATCAACAAAAGTTCGGTGATGCTTGTATCTTTTGAAAATCTAGTCAATCCTTAAATTTAATACGCATAACTCCGAAACGAAGTTATCAAATACAATTAGAACCAACATCTAATTTGTTAGTCAAAATTTCATATTGCCATTCCAAATGTACTAAAGTAGAAACAAATTACATGCTTTTGAAAAGAAAAAACAATCCCTAACAACAATCATTGTGATATTATCATCACAGCAATGTAGCCTATATCAACATGCAATGGCATAGACACATGATGCCTCTGGCAACTGAAAATAGCAAATGTCACAACTCGAATGACTCATGGAGGATATTTGTTATCAGTTATCCTGACAGCAAGAACTGTCGCTGGATAATTCCAAAAAATATTGTAATATTCTAATAAATATTATGATTGTACAAGAAACTACTTGTTCCGAAGGTTTCATCAAACCTTCTGGAATTCTTACTCCAGAATTAACGGCAAATCACAATAATAAAATTGTAATTGCATATATATTAATTAGCCAAACCTATTCTGCAAGTGAGGCTAATGGGCTCGTTTAGGCTCTTGCAGCCATGCTTTCAGTTTGAGATTTCCTAGGGATTGAACCCCCAATCAACAACAAAAATCCTATGTTGAATATTAATGATTTTAGAAAGTCTTATGCACACACAAAAAAAAAAAAAAACAAATTATAATACATTATCTTTAATTCTGTTGCTTCAAATCAAACAAAAATGTTGAAGCATATCCTCTATTGAGAGGAATCTCTAATGATTATACAATCAGCAAAAGTTCTAAATCAACTTTCATAAACAACTAATGACTTCATAGATTAATTAACTAGAAACCTGAAAATTCTTGCATAGAAAGTTATTTACTGATCTTGGCATGCAAATCAAACATTCCACCCAAATCCTTCATCTCTCAGCTAGATTTTCAAGGTAGAGAAGGTATGCTACAGTCGGTGGAAAGTTTTAAGTAATTACCGATTGTACTGTAATCAAGTTTTATTTCTTCAAAATTTCATTCCATAGATTCAGTTACTTAGAATTGAATAATTTAGGCCCCTTTAGAAATTGGCATTTGGAAGTCTATAGGTGGTTTTAACACTAAATTCAACCTTGGCGTTTGGAAAATATGTCTAAAATTACTTTGGGGTAAAATCATTCCCATCCCATAGCAGATTTCAAAAACCTAACAGTAGATTCAATTTCCCCCTTTAGGTCCCCACAGTTGAACTAAGCCTATGCATAAAACCTGTCTTATTAGTGTTTATATAAAAAAAAGTAACATTATCTTTATTTGTAGAAGTTAAGAGTTAATGTTCTCACTTAAACTATCTTAAATTTCTTTATTTTAGATTATAGTTTAATTGATTTTAATAAGTGACAATATGAATAGATATGAAACTTGAACATAATAGTTGTAGAAACAAAAAATTCATAACATCATTATTGTTGTCATTGTTGGCAGGTGTATTTCTTGTAGCTCTTGGCTAACTACAAGTAAACTTGTGTGCAGAAGAGGTGTCTGTTAAATTTTTATAATGGAAATTTCAAAAAAAAAAAAAAATTATAATAAGATGAAGCACAAGGTTTGACCTCTTTTGACAAAAAAAAAACTTTCGGTTTTGAATTGTTGATACATGACATGGGGTTTTTATATAATTAGGAATCTGCAAGATTGTTTTCTGGTTTTGGTCAAACTTGAAGTTTCATAAAACTTAAAGTGAAATTTTATCATTTTTTTTAATGAGGTTTGTGACAATTTGCAAAACATCAAACTTATTTACAATGAATTTCAAACCAAATGGAGTTTGCATATATTTAAGTCAAACCTCGAGAAGGTTAATGAAAGTTTACTTTGTTGAAAAACATAATAACCTAAAATGTATGATCTAAAACTAAAACATGAGCAAGGATACAGAAAAAAAATATTAAAAAAAAAATAGAAGAGAAGTTTATAATACTGTCATTGTTTCTTATCTTAATTTATAAAATTAAAATTTTGAAAATACAACTTCCACATACATATACCTACTTAGATAACTTCATTTGGGTTTTTTTTTTTTTTTTTTTTTTTTTGAGATATTATTCATTTGGGAAATTTAACTGATTTGTTATGTCATATATAGTGATTTATATGGCTGTCTGTATCTAAATATTTTGTGCTGGAAAACTAAAAATGTATCTTTTAGATATTCTCAGTTGTAACATCAAATCTTACATATGTTCGGTTTGATTTTATTAAACAAAAAAATGTTATTGTTTTCTTAAACTATCCAAATCTTTATTGAAACTGGTTTTGTCAAAAGAAGTTACAGTGGTTTTAAGCTATCTATCCATGCTTGTAGGAAATTTGCTCACGACATCTCTGCATACATACTTTTACCATACAAACTGAGTAAACGCAGCACTTTCAGCATCTCATGTACTTCAAACAAGAATCGAGAGTTAAGATTAATTATTTTTAGGCTGCATATGAACTTCAAAACAAAAGGATTATTTGTTTTTTTTTTTTTATTGAATGCGGTAGCAATAGCAAAACGACCCTTAACTAGAGATGGTAATGTTTAACCAGAAGCCACAGTTTTTGACAGAGGCAAACCTAACACTTGTATTAAGTGCTTTTAACAGGTCAAGATTTTTGACCAGACATGTATATGAAACGATTTTAACGAGTTAGGATAGCAGGTTCAGACACGAATCTTCACCTAAACCTGCATCTTCGCCAAAATCAACCGATCGTATATTCAAGTTGGGCATAGGCGCAACCTTATTCTTGGCATCCTTAGTAACCCTTTATCAAATACAAAATTTCATCAAATCCAGGAGGTTTCGTAGTCCCAACAACCCAAAAACAATTGCCAAATTTCAAATGCACAAAAACCCAAATTTTTTGGAACAAAGAAAAAAATTGTTTTTTTTTTTTTTTTATCATCGACCCAAAAAAAACTACCGAATTTCAAATGAAAAAAACCCAAAATTTTTTGAAACGAGCAAAATATTAGACAAATTTGAAATGCCAAAAAAAAAAAAAAAAAAAAAAACCCAAATTTTCTGAAACAAGTCGCAACAATGTGTCTGGGTTGAAAAAGGTTGTGAAGAAACTTTCTTATTGGATTTTGATTTGTTCGTGAATTTTATCAAAACGTTCTAAATCCTAACGGAGCGTTGAATTTGTTCTTGAGGAATGGACCAAATCGTCTCTCATCGAATCAAAGTAATTCCTCGAATATTATTTTGATTATCCTCAAATCTCCCCAATTTCAAGGAACCCTAATAAATATGACAGGGCAAAATACCATATCGGTGTCAATTTGAACGTTAATCGGTTCCTAAATCTATCGACTGGTTGGATTTGTATGTCGTATAATAATTTTGTATGTCGTATAATGATTCCTAAACCAATGTGGGAAGAAATTTCTTCGCGCACATAAAACTTTTCCTTGTCAAAAATGAAAAAATCACAACCACGCAGAACAACAATGTCAAGCAAATAATTAAATACGTACAATAATCCGCAAAATAAATAATAAATTAAACCTATCATGATAATTAAATCGCAGAAATTAGAACAAACCGGTCGAGCAAACTCGATTTTGATGGGGGTTCCACGGATGGGGAACCCCTGTAGAGCGTCTTTGGCGGCCTTGGCATCCTCCACGCGCTTGAAGAACACGAAAGCGAAGCTCCTCGACGAGTAAGTCGTCACGCTGTCCAGAGCTCCGTATCTAGCGAACGCCTGCATCAGATCCGAGTCCGTCGTCTCCGGCGTCAAGTTTCCGACCCATAGGTTATTGGACGGAGCCACGCGCTCGTCTGACGACCCGTCGCCTCTGTTGAATTTACTCGGCGGTGGCATTGTTAGCGAGTAAATTAGGGTTTCGAGAAACCAAATGTGTGTTTGCGAAAACTAAACAAAACTGCAATTACACTCACAAAAAATGGAACCCCCAGTAATATATAAGTTTAAGAGAAATAGAGTGAGACCCTAGAAATTTAAAAGAGAGAGAGAGAGAGAGAGAGGGTGATAAGAGCGAAGAGTTTTTTTTTTATATGGAATTGAGCCAGATAGGGTTTGCTCCTTTTAAGGTGATGTGGCACACCTAGCCAGTGCTATTTCGCCACGTCATTGTATTTTTAAAAAATCATAAGGTCATGAAAATCAAAATGAAAATGGCTTCCCTCTTCTTCACGACTTGTCATGTGCATATCTCTCCTCCGTCCACTGCTCCGCTTCCGTTATAAAAAAAAAAAAATAGTATCTTGTTGTATTCTCTTCTTCCTCTGAATCCCTTTATTTTCTATATTTGAAATAAAAATAAATATTGAAAAATAAATAAAAATTAAGGAGGACCGGGCCTCCTCCCATTCACGGACTCCTATTGTTGGAGGAAGCAGATCGGCGGAGGAAGCGCCGGCATTCTCTTCCGATCTGGAGGAACTACTCAGAGGAAGTGCCCTCCCGTCTCTCCATAATTTTTTATGTTTATTTTTTTAGTTTGAGAGCTTCTCCTTACGATCCACAAATTATCTATTTACACTCCAATTTAAATTTTTATTATATTTAAATTTTTTATTAATGACAATTTTAACCTAAATTAAAATTACTAAACAAGATAAAAAAAAAAATTAAAGACACTCCAAACTAATTAAATTATTAAAAAAAGAAATTCTCTCTCCTAAATCATTAGATTAAATATAATGTATTAAACTCTCTTTCCTAAATCTATTATTACCAAATTAAACATTTTCTTCTAATTAATCTCGCTACATTTTTCAAAAAAAATAAAAATAAAAATAAATCATATTTCCATACTTTCTCCATCAATCTCTGATTAATAGTTAAAGAAAAAAAACTTATGAATATTTTAGTTTTTTACTAACAGTAATTTATATATATATATATATATATATATATATATATATATATATTATAAAGTCAATTTTCAAAAAAAAAAAAAAGATATATAAAAGCTTGAATTGTTGCAAATAGATTCGATTAAACTAATTAAAGTTCTCTAGGCAATCACATACCTACAAGAATAACAAAAAGTACTTTCATATTTCGATTTTAAAAAAAAAAAAAAAGTTACTTTTTTTTTTCTTTTTTTTTTTTTAATATTACATACATACGGTTCCTGAAAATCAGGCTTATTAATAAGTTTTTTTTTTCTTTCTAAAATTAGATATATGTATTGGAGGAGAGAGTTTAATATGTTAATTAAAAATTTAGGAGAGAGTATTTAATATGTAATAATTAATCTAATGATTAAGAGATATAATTTCTTTTTTTTAATAATTTAATTATAAAAAAATAAAGATAAAAAGGATAATCTTGTAACAAAATGAAGTATCTTTAGAATTTTTTAAAATTTAAATTTTGAGAATGGAGTGTTTTTAGAAAAGAAGTGTAAAAAGAAAAAATTGAATTAGTCAAAAGAAGCTCTCTTTTAGTTTTAAATACTAAATGAAAATATTACCAAATCAAACCCTTTGAACAATTAGCAACAAAAAACCTCTTAGCTACATTTGTTGACTTTAGCGGTAATTTTGAATAATCAACAGCGAAAGCTGCCAAACGTCTTCTCGAAACTTCTCTATATTTCTAGAGGGTTGCTCTCGTGGAAGTTTCAGTGTCCGTTAGGTAGTAAGTGTACGTTTGGGAGAGTTTGTCTACTGGCTAAAAGAGTTTTTTTAATTAAGAGCTTTTTTGATTAAAAAAACTTTTTTAAATTTTTTTTGTATCGTTTGGTTGTCACCCAGTAGAGCTTTTAGATGATTAAAAAAGTTGTTTTACGTCTACTTAGAGAAGCCCAAATTTAAAGCTTTTACAAGTAGATCTTTTGGAGTTTTTTTAATAACACTAAAATCTCTGATATAACCCTATAATTTAATATTTGTTAGAGTATTTTGGTAATTCTATCATTAAAAAAGCTCTCTTTTAATTGATAACCAAACGACCAACGACTTTTATTTAAAAGCTCTATTTCTAAAAGATCTACTTCTAAAAGATCTACTGCAAAAAGATTTACTTGAGAAGCTCTTCCAAATGTACTCTAAGTCTTTTAGGGTTTCAGAGTAGCTTTCGGTGAGGATAACGGCGAGATCTCATCCTTGATAAGGTTTTAGTTTTCAAGACTGGCATAAGCATAGGTTACTAGATCCATGGGATCTTCTGATATTGTCAAATTGTGCGAGCTCCTCTCTCTATCTGATGATGGAAAGGTGGTTCGTCTCCAAAAGGATATACGGCGCGAAGGTATGGCTGATGTTTCTCATTACTTAGTTGGGAAAGTGCTCTCTAGAAAAAAGTTAACAGAGAAGCATTTATAAGTGTGATTGAACAACTGTGGAGTCCATTTAGTCATGGAGAAGTGGAGACCATAGCAGATAATATATTCATGTTCTTCTTTTCAAAATCAGAGGATCGTGATGCCATTTGGATGAGAGGTCCATGGCACTCTGACAATCATCTTATTGTGCTTGAAAAGCCTACAGAGGCTGGAGAGATTTCCAATTTGGGTTTTGATAAAGCGGATTTGTGGGTTCAGATTCACAATTTGTCACTCATGTATATGAATTGAAGGGCAGTGAAGCTAATTGCTGAAGAAATTGGTCAGGTTATCGAAATTCCAGTCGATGCGAGAGACTGTAGAGGTAAATTTCTACGTATTAAAGTTCGGATTAAGCTTGATAAACCTCTCAAAACATTTATCAAATTGGTTGTGGATGAATCGGAGAAAGTTGTCATAGTGCCGCTAATATACGAAAGGCTACCGAAATTCTGTTATGCTTGTGGTAAATTGGGTCATATTCTCAGAGAGTGCCCTGATGATGAAGCTAGAATTGCAACGTTTGAGGGAGGCTCCACTAAATTTGGGGCGTGGATACAGGCATTTGGATCAGAGATGGGGAAAATGAAGACTCATAAACAAGTGGGGAAATGCTCTTCTAGGCAAGATGAAGGCAAATCCAACTCGACGTCCGATGGATCTATCAGAGGAACTAAAGATAGCCGAGCTGGTCATAATAAAAATCACAGTTCTAAGGGAGTGGCAAGTGGAGGCTCGGTGAGAAAGAAAATTAGCAAATCAGTGGAAACTCACCGGCCTACTGAGACACAAAGGAATTTATCTCAAGACAGAGTCACTTTATTTGTTGAATCCCCTCTAATTAGTGATATAAACACCAGTAACAAAAACCAGGGGATGTTGGTTAGAAGGTTGGAGCAGGTATCAGGTGGGGCCATAGTAGCTATGGAAGATGTGGAGAACTATTCTGAGGGACCTGCAGTGGGTGTGAACCTAGATACACATAACCAGATTGAAAGAGTTAGGGATAAAGAAAATTCTGGCAAATCAAATGTAAGGACATGGAAAAGGGTGGCTCGAGGATCTTCAAACTCTCTTCAGATAAATGAGTTGGGTCACACAGAGACTAAAAGAAAACATGTCGGGGAACCGAGTGAGGTCAGTGCAGAGGTTAAGAAGGTGAGGACCGAGATGCCTTTTGATATTTCCTTGATATCGGCGGAGCCTGAGGTTCAGGCCCGCCGAGAGCCATGATCGGTGTATGCTGGAATGTGCGAGGATTGGGGAATCCTCGTACGTTCGGGGCCTTGAAAAGGCTCCTCAAAAAGACATCCCCAAGTTTGGTCTTCCTTTCAGGAACATTTGTTGACTTTAATTAACATTCGTTTACTTTAATTAAATCTAATGAAATATAATTATATAAGTAGTTTTTTTCTATAATTAAATAAAAATAATAATTAAAAATATATACTAAAACTATTTTAGTAAGAAAAAAAATATTTTAATAAAAATTAAATATATTACAGCAAAACAATAACATCATTATAGAATTTAAAAAATATATATTTTTGTATGAAATTGATTTTATTATTATTAGTATAATAAAAATTTTCCTTCTTTTTTTAGATTTAAATTGTAATATTATATATATAATTTTTCTATTGTCAGTTCGAACTAATATAAAATATATCAGTTCTTTGCATGTGAGCCATTAGATTTAAATGATTTGACTTAGCTGCATGCACTTGTCGAAACATCTTTTAAATCCAATGACTCACATGCAAGAAACTAATATATTTTAACTAACAATAGAAAAACTATATATATATATATATATATATTTATAATTTTTCTATTGTCAATTCGTCTTGATATAAAATATATCAGGAATCAAGATGAATAATATGGACCATTAGATTTACATATTTTGACTCAAAGTGTATGTACTTATCAAAACTTCTCTATAATCTAAGGTCCACATTCTTCGTCTTGATATATTTTATATCAAGACGAACTGACAGTAGAAAGATTGTATATATATAAAGTCAACTAATTGTTAACTAATAGTAGGGGGATTTGTTGATTGTTCAAACCAGAGGGTTTGATTTGGCATTTAATTAAGGAGTTATTTATGATTCACCTAAAAATAAATTTAATGCGGTAGATTTTTTTTTTTGGCAATGTCGATGTTGTGTTTTAAAAATATAAGAGTATCTCTAATGCAATATTTTTTTTGTTTTTAACTAATGATACATCTCTAATGCTAGACATCCCAAATATTTTTCCAAAAAATATGCCCAAATGATGTGGCATCCTAATAGATTTAATGAAACTTGACACCTCACTTGACACATCAATCACCAAATTTTAATAAAACTTGATTTGCTGATCCATTAATTTTTCACTATTTACAAATCAGTCCTTACAATAGATTTAACAAATATTACCTTTTGAAGATTTCCTTTTTGTTTAGGATTCTTTCTTCTTTCCTCTTTCTTCCCTTCTGTATCCCATCTTCTCTCTGTAATTTATACTGAAAGCTATATTGTTGATCAAAAATCTCAGAAATCAATACATTAATATTGTCATCTCCAACTAAAATAAAAATGTATTGTTTAACCCTTAATTTTTTTCCTTGGATTTTTTTTCGAAAGCACTGTGTAGTTATATGAAAATAGCAATTCAAACAATATCTTATCTTAACTACATGGCTTGCTATAATCATCACTTCTCTTTTTATCTAAATACAAATGGATGGGATCAAATTGTCAATTCATGATTCAATATAAACATATCACTTCTATTTAAGCATCTAGTTATATTTGATCTATTTTGCTGTCCAATTTAAGCATCAATTTAATCCTCTGTTTTGCTGGTTTTGTTGGTTGGCTCCGTCTTTCTGTTGGTTTGTTTTTCTTGTTTTCCTTTTGGTGCTTTAGCAGGTTTGGGGCGCCTGGCTGGGCTCTATTTGCCTTTGTGGCTGCCCTATTTTGGTTCTTCACTGTTGTTTGCTAGTTGTGTTGCTTCTTAGTGCTTTTAATAAATCTTGCAGTTTCAAAAAAAAAAAAAAAAATTATTTGATCTAATGGGAAAATGCCTGGACAAAGAACCTCTGATAATAATTGATATAAGAGATAGGACAAGAAAGAGAAACGGCAAAAAGAGAAATGGAAACGAAAGAGAACTGAGAAGAAAGAGAGGAGAGAGAAAGAAGAAAAAGAATTAAGGTTTCTGAAATTCATATTTAATTATGAGTACCAATAAGAATAAAAATACATCGATCCCTATATATTGAGGCTAAATAGAAAAATGAATCCAACTCCAAGAGGAAAACTAATCAAATAAACTAAAAAAATAACAATTTGACTGGTGATGTTTTCTCGAATCGGCCCAATTCCACTGCTGTAATTATCTTGCTTTATATTGAAGACCTTAATTCCTTATGGCGACTACATGAGTCTGGAGGCATGCTTGGTTTAGTTCCTTGCCAATAAAATTTATTGTTCATGTTTCATTATTGTAGGTTATGTTGATTTAATGGAGATGATACAAGTTGTTGGCTGTTGCAAACAAACATTACATCCCTTGTGATTTAAGTTGTGTTTTGTTTTTCATTTTGTTCGTTGTCAAAATTGTTAATAGTGGGTATTAGTTGCTCAATGAATTGCTCTATCTATTAACAATTTTGATATAGAGAATTATGACAAAATTTAATATCAAGATAAATGTATATATTGAAAAAGTAGCTCATCTAATGAATGATATCAATAAAAAATTTCCCTTGTAAGGTGCTGCAACCTTATAAGTGTTGTTGCTTTGAATACATGTTATACGCAAGGAAAAAAAGAATCGTAAATTGGTTTCCATTAAACATGGTCTTGCAAGTTTTAAAATAGTCATCTATATCATTCAAAGAAAAAAAAAAAAAGTCTACTAAAAATAAAATCAAGTCACTAAAACTGAATTCTAACATAATGTCAAAAAAAAAAAAAAAAAAAAAAAAAAACAATAAATGATAAAAATTAACATTAAAAAAGAAAATGTTCATTTATAACTTCCAAAAGCCTCCCTTAAAATGCTCTTCATGCAGTCGTCTGAATTACAGTTAGCTACGTCAACACCTACATTAGAAAAGAAAAGAAAAGAAAAGAAAAGAAATCATATTTCACATATTATTTAGATTTAAATAAATTATAACAATAACAAAAATAGCATATAGAATAGAAATGACAACTTACTCTGATAAATTAGTCCTTCACTTTATCGACCGTAACCGTAACAAGTCTTTCACTTTGAAGTCTTTCAAAATTCTTCAAAAAAAATTAAAAATTAAAAACACTATATATTAATAACAAGAACAAATAAAAAAAAGAAATATATATTACCTTCATTGTTTTTTGAGGATTAGATTTCGCCCTTGATTTATTTTGTTTTCTTTTTTGAATTACTTGATCAACCTTGGATTGCTTCCGTTTGAATGGAGGACGACCTTTACTTTGAACTGCCATTGATGTAAGAATGTTACAATTTTCCTTTGAAGCACCATGAAAGTTTTTATTAGCTGTATCATCACTCAAATTGATGATACGTTGAATACTTCCATCATCACCTTCATACGATATCAATTTCATTTTCAGATCATTTATCATCTCCAGCACAATGTTACACTTATCATCATTACTTGTTGCTAAGTGTGCTACCTCATAAAATGAATTACACATTTTATCAAATCGATGCCCTTCAGGTTTGATGCTCCAATTATCATAGCCTATTTTCACCTTAGTGTGACATCTAATTACATATTTCCTCCATCGCATTAAAATGTACTTGTCTAGGGCAAAAAATATTTTCTTGTGAATAAACACTGCAATCACATGCCGACATAATATTCCTTTAAACTCAAATAGTCGACAATTGCAATTAATCTCAAAATCCGCCTCCTTTTAACAACACAGTGAATGGAATAGTAGTAATGGTGTTTCCAACCATTATATTCTCACCCACCGTAAACTCTGAACAAAGAAAATTCTCTTTGTGTAATGAAACCTCACAATATAGATTAGCCGATAACTCTTGCTGAAAATCTTTGAATTTTTCAGTTGTATAAGCTTCTTGAAATTGCTTCTCCAATGGATAATGAGTCATTTATGGTATACACGAATTAAAAGAAATAAAATCAGCATGACTCTCCTTTTCCACCTTATCTCGCAACGCATTCTCATATTGTTTAACAAATTATTTTAAAGTAGTCTTTGAATTCACATACCCATCAAAGAAAGCATGCATGATGTCACTACGTTGTGTTGTAGACATTCTAGCCCAAAATGTATCTTTCAAGAATGCTGGCACCCAACGTCGCCTTTCATCATACAATCCAAGTAACCATTCATTAGTATGAAGGTCATATAAATTAATGAACTCATTCCATTGATCCTCAAAATCACCACATGTCAGTGAATCATAGACAGTATTCTGAAGTACAGACTTGGTATCTTTACAATGTTTGTAACTTTTCAATTTTTCAGGCAATTTTTTCATGATATGCCATAAGCACCACCTATGACGTGTAGTGGGGAAGACAACTTCAATTGCCTTTTGCATGGCCTTATCTTGATCAGTGATTATTGTCGTTAGAGCCAAACTAGACATACATATAAACCAAGATTGAAAGAGCCACATGTATGTTTGAGTATCCTCATTAGACATCAATCTGCATCCAAATAATATCGATTGCCCATGATGATTTACACCCACAAATGCAGCAAAAGGCATATCATACTTATTTGTTAAGTATGTAGTATCAAATGTTAAAGCATCTCCAAACTCTTTCTATGCTGCTCTACTCCTTGCATCTGCCCAAAAGACATTCTTCAATCGACCCTCTTCATCTAAATCCATTGTATAAAAATTTTTTGAACTACTTTGCATCCTCAAGAAATAATGTTGAATTGCATTAGCATCTCCCTCCCCAAGTTGTAACCGCCTTACTCTATCGAGATAATTCCTACAATCTTTCTCCAAAAAAGTTAAGTTTTCATGGCCACCCGCTTCAACTACAAAAGAGTTATAACTCTTATTTGATCTTATCCTAGCTATATCATTCAGTTCTAACTTTCTTTTTACAACTGGCTTCAATTCTCTATTAGTTTTAAAATACCGTAATTTTCCTGGGGTACTAAGCTTATGATTATGATCCAACACCAAAGAGCGTATTTCCCACTTTCCATTAAGACATAATGATGCTGTTAGCCTAGCTTTGCAGTTGAGTTTTGATGTTGGTTTCATTTTTAAGGAATTTTTCGAAGTAGATTTTGATGGGCGACTACGTGCACATGCAAATGTGACATACCTTAACTCCCCATCATCCCCCTTGTTTGAAGTTCTTTTTATAACTTCAAATCCCATTTTTTTCCCATATATTTTGTAGTATTCAAATAAACGCTCAACTGAATCATAAACATTTCCTATCTGAGGGTCTTCTACATTTGTTTCTACATCATCTAAGTTTCCCATTTCATTCTCATCATCATCCTGAATGGGGTTTATAAATAATCATTAAAAATATATATATATACAAAGCAATATTTTTATTAAAAATTCAAAGAAATAAAATAAATAAATAAATTTACCTCAATAACAATAACTTCAGGTAAGGAGTCTTTTGAAACAAATTCCTCCATCCCTTGTTGCTTGATCTGTTCTAAAGTTTTATAATAAACTAAATATTATTATTTAGTTTGGCTTAACATATTTTTTTAAAGAAAACTATAAAATATAAAAAGAAAACAAAATAAAACAGTTTTATGTAGTATACCATGTTTAAGATAAACAGTTTTTTTTTTTTTTTTTTTTTTTTTTTTTTTTTTTTTTTTTAAGTCTCCAAGATAAACAAATTGAAACAGTAACATATTAAACACTCTGTATGCATAATTTCGATTAAAAAATCCTTTTTTATTTAACAAGAGTTTAGTTAATGCACCTGCAAGAATCTTTCAAATCCTAAACAAAAACCATGATCACCTATAATTTATAAATTATAGTAGTCTAATTTCTTGATTAATAAATTTAAAGCTATCAGATATGCCGATATATATGATTACGTAAATACAAAAGAATTTTTTTAAGTCTAAACTTAAAGTCTCTGAACACTAACTATTTGACACAAAAAAACTCAACATGATCATATAAACACTTTATAAAGTAACATACGAATAACATGTATTATTAAAAATATATATATATCATGTTCTTTCCAAATAGTCACACACTTATCGATTTGGCTTCTCATGATAATTGATATACTGTCAAACAAATATGGAAGAACTAAAAAGAAAGAAAGAACTCATATAACTACACAGTGTTTTCGAAAAAAAATCCAAGGAAAAAAATTAAGGGTTAAACAATACCTCTTTATTTTAGTTGGAGATGACAATATTAATGCATTGATTTCTGAGATTTTTGATCAACAATATAGCTTTCAATATAAATTACAGAGAGAAGATGGGATACGGAAGGGAAGAAAGAGGAAAGAAGAAAGAATCCTAAACAAAAAAGAAATCTTCAAAACGTAATATTTGTTAAATCTATTGTAAGGACGGATTTGTAAATAATGAAAAATTAATGGATCAGTAAATCAAGTTTTATTAAAATTAGATGATTGATATGTCAAGTGAGGTGTCAAGTTTCATTAAATCTATTAGGATACCACATCATTTGGGTATATTTTTTGGGAAAATATCTGGGATGTCTATCATTACTCATATTTAATATAGATTCACTTTATCAAAACAGATTAATAAATGCATATTCTCATCTTCAATGCAATTGACCAGTCATCGTCATCTTAAAACATTTATTTCACTATCTCTCCTCTTTTATTTTAAATCAAATATGAAATATATATCTATTTTTGACCAATCATTTTATAACATTTATCTCATTCTCTCTTCTCTTTTATTTTACAATTAAATGATGTGGAATATTATTGATGTGAAAAAGTTAGAAATCCTAGTCAACATTTCTAGGAAAGTTTTTAAAGTTAGAAACTCAACTCCATATTCTTTAAAAAATGCTTGTCACATCACCTCCATAATCAAGTTAGATAATTGCATTTGAGAGGTTTTTTTCTATCTCATTATCTAACTATTCTATGTGGTACTCAATTTTCTCCAAATGCATAATAGCATTGGAAATGCTCTAATGACGTGGTGAAATGTTACTGGCTAGGCATGACACATCATACTTTGCACCAAAGGTACTGAAGCCTTTCTCCTATACAATCACTAATAGTAAAATGCATGTCGTTGTAACCGAGTCGGTATGCGGCCAATGGAAAAATCTTTGGACGAGCACACCACGTCAACTAACCAATCAAAACTTGCAAATTGTAAACAAACTTATAGTAAACCGCCAAGTTTGCACAACAAATATAGTGTGAAGTTGGTGGGAAAATCTTAGGATGAATGCATCACGTCAACGTACCAACAAAAACTTATCATGTTGTAAGAAGACTTACTATGTTGGCACTACAAAAATGGTGTGCATTCGGTAAGGGTTGGTGGGAAAATCTTGAGACGTGTGCACGTCACCCGAACCAATCAAAATATGCAATGTTATAAAATGACTTATATAGTAAAACATCGTGTCAGCATAATAAAAATGGTATGAGGTCGGTGGGAAAATCTTGGGATGAGGGCACTACGTTATTATGCCAATCAAGATGTGCCATGTTGCAAGAAGACTTAGAGCATCTCCAATGTTTTACTCTAACTTCAACTTCAATTTGAAGTTAAATAGGAATCTTCTGGGAATATGTTTACACTAAAGTTTTTTCCACTCCAATGTTCAACACCAAATGTTACACTAAAAAACGTTTTCCAAGAATATTCTCTCAATAAATATTTATATATTATCAATTAGTTTCTATTAATTAACATATATAATATTCAATAATAATATTGACATAAAATATATATCAAAGTGGGTCTCATTTTAAAGATCTCGATGAGATCTTTCCAATGGTATATTTTTTGGGAATACATATTATTTTAATTAAGTATAAAAGGGTTAAATTAGAAATTGTTTTTAAAAAAAAAAAAGCTTGATTTGACATTTACAGAATAAAAAAAATAAAAAAAGAGAGAAGTGGGTCGTTTAGCGCGTGAACAGTGCGCTTTATATATAAAAGTTCACTGTAGCGCAACACAAAAAAAAATCTAGGGATTAACAATTTGAAGTAACGTTGGAGAGAGGAATAGTGAAAATGTGCTTCAAAGTAGAGTTTGGTGTGTGTTTTAGAGTGACGTTAGAGATGCTCTTATATAGCAAAAAGCCATGTAAGCACATCAAAAATGGTGTGCGTTCGGTAGGGGTTGGTGGGAAAATCTTGGGACGAGTGCAGTACGCCACTCAAAACAATCAAAACATGACATGTTAAAAGAAGACTTATATAGTAAAACATCGCGTCAGTACAATAAATGGTTTCAAGTCGGTGGGAAATTCGTTGGATAAGTGCACCACGTAATCGTGCCAATTAAAATGTGACACACTAAGCGCAATGGTCTTTTTGTCTTAGAGAAGCCTTTTGTTTCTCTACAGCGACGTGAGAAGCAATGTTTGTTATCGAGGAGGCTAATCACGAATCTTTGGCAGTAACCTCTGTCCATCACTGTGATGTCCTCATCATAGAGCATATTCGCAAAACTAAGACAGTAACTTATCTCCATCATCGCAACATATTACTATGATGTCCTCATCGTAGAATTAAGACAATAACCTCTGTCTTTCATTGCGATGAATTACAATGATGTTCATATTGGAACTTTAGCAATAACTTTTGTAACTTTAGCACAACTTCAGAGCATGATGCTCTTGTCATGGTTTGCTGGTCGCAAAACTAAGAGAGAAAGTTCTTATATTTTAACGTGATGTATTACTGATTTACTGCGACATGGAGGTCACAATGTTTTCCTCATAGAGGAAGAGGAACATCAACGTTGTGAAGCGACCAAGGTTGGTCACAGAGAGAGATCACAAGTTGAGATTGCATGGATCCAGTCACATCTTGGTAAGAGACTTGTGACGTTGGTCGTCGTGGAGTGGAGTTGTGTCAGGCTATTTTTCTTTGCACAACATCGTGACGTTAGACTCCTTATCTCATTTCGTTTTCTAACACATAATTTTCAAGAAAGAAAATGGTAGAGAAAAATAAAACTCTCAATTTCACATCTCTCACTCTCTATCCTTTAACCCACGATCATGTAATTGCATTCATTGATGGGGTCTCCATTGTTCATGTAAGTTCAAGTTTACTTGTTTAATTTGTTATTATCATCTTTAGACTTCCTTTATGCGTCTTTGAATTTTGTGGAGATTGTTTTAGGGTTAGTTAACGTCGATGATGTTGGGTAGTGTTCACATCATCTAGATAATTTGTTTAGTCTTGCATTCTATTCGAATGTTGCATGTTGCTACATGTCCACTTGAATTTTACTCTCTTCATTTGAGCTCAAGTCTTGTCAACACAAGGTGTTGATTCAACAAACAATTATCAAGAACAGCTATAAAAGACTCGAGGGGTAGATGAGATTAAGATATTAGTTCAAGAGTAGTGTGACTAGGTAATTCAGCTTAAAGGTATAATTAATTCATCATATAGTAAATTTTGTGTCGTAAGTGGCCAACAGTAGTTAGTCCTATGGTTTTTATCATTTGAGGTTTTTCATGTAAAAATCAAAGTGTTATTTATTTTTTACATTTATATACTTGGGTGTGTTTGTTTGTCATTTATGAGTATTTTATTGCATATAGGACTTAATGATTGGAAGCACCTTAGTGAGAGGCTTAGAGAATATGAGAATAGTATTGTGCACATCAGAAATATGAACACTTGGATTGATTTACAAATCAGGTTAAAAAGAATGAAACAATTGATAAAAATATATAAGAGCAGATTACAAAAGAGAAAAATCGTTGGAAAAAAGTTCTTATAAGAATAATTGCTATTGTGAAATGTCTTGCTAAGCATAATTTAGCTTTTCGTGGATCCAATAAGAAAATTTACCAAGAAAATAATGGTAACTTTTTGGGTTTAATTGAAATGATAGTAGAGTTTGATGTAGTAATGCAAGAGCATATTCGACGCATTAATGATAAAGGGATTCATTATCATTATCTTGGTCATAAAATTCAAAATGAGTTGATTTATAGGTTAGCCTCTAATATCAAAAGTGTAATCATCAAGAAAATCAAAGAGGCAAAATAATTTTTTCAGTAATACTTGATTGCACTCCCGATATAAGTCACAAAGAACAAATGACTTTGATAGTACGATGTGTAGATATGTCCATTAGTACCATAAAAGTAGAAGAGTACTTTCTAGAGTTTTTAAAAGTTGATGATACATCTGGGTTAAGCCTTTTTAATACATTACAAGTTGTACTAGAATCTCTTGGTCTTGATATTAATGATGTGAGGGGACAATATTATGATAATGAATCTAATATGAAAGGGAAACACCAAGGTGTGCAAAAAAGATTACTTGAAATAAATCATAGAGCATTGTACATGCCATGTGCTTCTTATAGTCTTAATCTAATTGTGTCTGATATGACTAACTCTTCTGTTAAAGTGATATCTTTTTTTGGAGTTATTCAACGAATATATTCATTGTTTTCTAGTTTTACAAAAAGATGGAAAAATTTTCAAGATCTTGTCAATGACTTAACTCTCAAGACATTGTCCACAACTCGTTGGAAAAGTGGCATTGATAGTGTTAAAGTCATAAAATATCAAGCTCCTTAAATAAGAGAAGCTTTATTAGAATTACATGAAAGTAGTGATGATGACAAAACAAAGAGTGAAGTTGAAAGTTTAGCAAATGAACTTGAAAATTTTGAGTTTTTAGTAGGCATGGTTATTTGGCTTGATATCTTGTTTAATATAAACTTAGTTATCAAAATTTTGTAATCTAAAGATATTTGTATTGATACTGCTTTTCAACATTTGAAAGAGGTCATTTCTTATTTTGAAGATTATAGAGAAAATGGGTTTACAACTGCCATGATTTGTGTCAAAAGTATTGCATATGATATGGAAATTGAACCAATTTTTGTTTAAAAAAAAACGTCAAAATCGTAGAAAGTAACATTTTGATGAGAATGCACATGAGGATATAACACAATCGGCTAAAAAATCTTTTAGAGTGAATTATTTGGTTGTTGTAGTTGATATTGCTATTGCTTCCTTGAAGAGTAGATTTGAATAATTGCAAATATACGAAGGTATTTTGGGGTTCTTACATGATTCCAAGAAGTTAATTTCTTTAGTTGAGAATAGAATGAAAGAACGTTGTGTAAATCTTGAATATGCTATAAAACATGATACATTTTGTGATGTTGATTCAAATAATTTATTTTCTGAATTGAGAGTGCTACAAGTTGTTTTACCAAGAGAAAAAAAATACTACCATTCAAATACTTGAATTTGTAAAAGTTTTAGATTGTTATCCGAATGTATCAATTGCTTATAGAATATTGTTGACTATACCTGTAACTGTGACATCCGCCTAAAAAAGTTTTTCTAAATTAAAAAATGTAGATATCTTATTTGCGGTCAACTATGTCACAAGAAAGGATAAAATGGGTTGGCAATCTTATGTATTGAAAAGGAAATGTTGGAAAAGATTGAATTTGAAAATATAATTCATGAATTTGCTTCTCAAAATGCTAGGAGAAGACATTTCCAATGATATTTTGATACTCTTTGCCGTGTTGTTATTTTTTCTTGTAGGACTATGTGATGATTTAAATATTGTTGAAGAGTTGTTGCTAAGACATTTTGGTATTTTACAAATGCTTATGAGTAGTGTATCTTTTGTAATTTACTTTGCAAATGCTTATGAGTGATTTATCTTTTGAATTTGTGTAAGCTGTTAGCAACAATTTTGCTATATGACATTTATATTAATAAATAATTTAGTATTTCTAGCCAAATTTTACTGGAGTTATATGAAAAATTTATTTGTTTATATAATAAATGTATTTATCATATATTGTTATTTTGTCTTTAATGAAATTATCATTTTCGGACTAAATATATGAAAACAGGTTATATATATAATAATAATAATAATAATAATAATAATAATAATAATAAAAACTATTAATATGAACAAGGGCCCATCTTAGAATTTCATCTCGGGCCTTTAAAAAGTCAGGGCTGGTCCTACATGCAAGTATGCAACGTATGTGATCCATTTGTGCATTCCATATGTCGTACGTGTCCATTCGTACTTTCCATACAGCATATATGTGATCCATCCATGCATTCCATGCGTCATACATGTCCATCCGTGCATTCCATATGTCGTATGTGACCATTTATGCATTCCATGCCTCTTACGTGATCCATTCATATGTCGTACATGATCTCTTCAAGTTCAGTGTGCGAAATTCAGTGTAGTAACTCTTCAAGTTATGGTAAGTTCAGTGTTCATATTGTGCGAAGTGGTTATAGGGTGGCGACTCTGGAGAAGTCTAATGTGGCTACTACTAGCTCTTACAGTGTTTCGTGTCTGTGGAAGTTCTTATGGCTACTTCAAATTCCTCCAAAAATTAATATTTTCATTTGTTTGCTCTGCAATTTATCATAGCGAAGTGCGTCTGTTTCACTATAATGAGGATGTTGAGACACTTTCCATGCCCTGTTTGCCTGTTATGAATTTCAGGATATTTGTATTAGGTGGAGACATTGGCATCTTTTGTCTTCCTGACACTCGACCATTGCCATTGATCTTTTGTTTGATTTTGAACGTTTTTGTGTCATCATGTGAAGTATCTAGTCGGAAAAGAATGCTATTGTCTTTGGTATTGAAAAAAATACAGACCCTATACCGTAATATAAATTGTAGGCACTAAACCCACCGAACCAATGAGTAATTTTGACATCCCTAAATAGGCAGAAAGGCAGGAAACAGTTAAAATAAAGAAGTCAATCCTTGCACAAGCTAATTAATTCCTGCTCATACTTCAACCCATTTACCGAAATTTAGTCCCGATAAAATCAACATGTTACAGACACGTTAAAAAGGCATTGATAACTATGGCTTCACAGGTTTTAACATTGACAACTATGTGGTAATGAAGGAGAAAAAGGACCTAAGAAACTTGCAGTGTATGAATATACCCCCCATCTCTTTTCTTCTTTTACAGGGGAAACAGCCGTCTATACGATTTTGATACAAAAGTCTAATCAAGCTAGCAGATCATATACAAGCATTTAAAACTGGGCTGAAAATGTTATCATGCCAGCCATTACCCCTTTTTAACCTCAGCAGCTGCTCTATGTTCGTGCAATATCCCCAACTTATGAAGTGATGATGCAACTGGAGCAGGTAGATTTCTCATCAATGATGCCTTTGATTTCTCTATATTGTTAAACAGAAGCTTTGCTAATCCATCAATTTCCAATTCATATTGCTCATAAACAAAGAACACGGTGAATGCAAGAACCAGAGCTGCATTCAATTTCAGATTATGATGTCAGTGTGAAGTAATTATTAAACTATTAAATCACTGTGGTATACTGAATAATAGTCCCTTACCTACACCTATCACCGCAGTCAAGGACCATGAAAGAATCAACTTGATAAAATAAAGTGAAACTGCCACCTGAATAAAATTACAATATAGTGTAAGAAGAAACTTCCACATGAAAACAACAAGTCAAGAAGCGTATAGAGTCGACGACATTATGTTGATTTTGCTTAAGATTATTAAACAAACACAGATGTCCTGCTTTTACAAAGTTCATTAGAAGTGCATATCAAGAATATATCAGACTCAAATGACATCTGACTTCCCAGTCCAAGGCACAATTTAGTGAAGTATGGGTAGTTATATCATCCCAGATAAAAAAAAAAACCTAATATGCTTTCAAAAGTGTGCTTCTATATTCTGAACAAGTGTCAAGGACAAGATTTCCATTTATTCAATTTTTTTTGGTAAAAATCAACTGGGCAAAAGGTAGGAACATCAACTTCGGTCGTAGGCATCTACCCCACTCTATTACCCAGTGAGATGTTAGTTTCCTCCTAGGATCCATCACTTAAATTTTTTGTATAAATGCCCTAAAACAAACCATGTGTCCTTTGGGCCTGCATTTCCACCTTGAGTCCTTGACAGATGCATACCCACTAAAAACACTACTACAGAGCAGCACTCCTTAAGTTGTTAAACAAACTATGGCATAAGGTACCTGCTTTGAGACAATATACCCATAATGTTCAAAGTGCATATCTGAATGCTACTACCATAAATTCATACAGAAAATGAGATAAGACAACTTTGTGTAATATGCATCATAGAAGAGAATCAATGTCAATATATACCTTGAAGAAATTATTCCAGTCATCTCCTTTGGCCAATGATTCTATATAATGTAGGCCCTTGTTCCACAATAATGCTATTGTTGCAATTGAATCTTTCATTACTGTTTCTGAGATTTCAAAACAAGACAAAGATATCCTCCGTACCTTGAAACCAAATCTGTAGAAAAAGCAAAGAACAGACATGAAAAAGTCTTATAAAAAAATTGGCATCGACTACATTATAACATAAAAACCAAGATAGTAGTTAAGGTGAATGATTGCCTATCTCAGATGCAAATCTTATAGACATGAATGTTAATGCTACAGTGTAATAAACCAACGTCATGAAGTTTCATGCACCAAGTGCTGGATCATAGTATATAAGCTGAGTTCTAGAACCCAAAGAAACACGGAGAGGCTTATTAGTACACAAAAGATATATGCACTTTGAAAGAACTTCTCCTGTAGCTCCAGAAGGTGGGGTTAATGGGAAGGGGCACAAAACCAAAGTAAACACACAAACAACCAAGAGAAGGGAAAAAGTTGTGAAAATCAAGAACAAGAATTCAAGAGTGCATGTTCATTCCAAAAATAAGTTAAAAAGTAACAACCAGCCTCTAAAAGGAGGAGCTGATTTTCAGCGTATATTTAGACCTAAACACGGGTAATTAGAAAAATAAATCTGAAGCCTTGCAACCGTGCAACTTACATATTTGATGGTAGAATGCCATATCCAAAGAGTATGATTGAAACCAGCAACAGAAGCTTTGCAGCAGATGAGATAAAAGTTCTTTCGCAAAGAAAAAACCAGTGAAACAACAAAAACATAGCAAGAAAGCATGTAAATGATTTCTTCTCATCTCTCCACAGCAAAATGTCTGCAACTGCATTAACACAATTAAAGATCAATTTACAGTAATAACCACACACTAAAAACCATATGATACAGAGCTCATTAAAATGCAAGTTCTTTTATGCATTACTAAGAAAATGTTGAACTGATGATGTATAATTGAAAAGGATTTTCTACGAAGTGAGGTGTTCTGGTGATGATCAATTGTTGCATTTTGCTTTCTGAAATTTAATTCTGTGTTTCTACAGAAACATGCCTCATTGATCAGCACTTTAAAAACTATACAAACCAGTTAACAAATATCTTTCCTATGATTGTCAGACCATAATAAAACTAAATATCAAGCATCAGCAAGCACCTAACTCCGGCAAGTATGAAGCACAAGTGTGCTGTAGCAAATTATTAGGGTTTGGGCTGAGCACAACCCAGCCAACAAGGTATTAGTAGCTGAGCGGGAATTTGTTGGGCCCATCTTGTTGACATCTCAGCAATTTCATTGGCTGCCCAACATTAAGCAAGAAAAAACTAATACGCCAGTCTGAACATATCTACAGGCATACAGCACTTAAGATTAACTCTAGAGCACATTTAAAGCACATCTAACATCATATGGTTCCAACCTTTCCCACCGCCTAGCAGCTTTTCCACATTTGATTGTTCATTAAACTTGCAATAATTCGTTAAAGACGAAGCCCTGGCCAAATGAGAGAATGATTCAATTGTTGATGAGACACCTTCCTGCATAATCAATAATGGGAAAACACATAAGCAAAATGTCATACCCTCAAATTTCCATATGTCATAGTTATAGACTATTGCGCAATAAGAACATGCTACTGAACGACAAATTTTGAAAGGAAAAGGAAAAGCAGCCCCCACAATCCACATTAGCTTCTGCTACACTGGAATCAGTCAATCCAAGTGTAGATAAAACACAAATTTGCCATGTGGGATAGATAACAGAGAGAAAGGAAAAGGCTGAAAAAAGAACTGTAAGAAGAGGAATATGTGTAATATTTCCATACGTTTGTTAAATTAGAAGAAGGAATTGGAAGGATGGGAATGAAAATTGAACTTAAGTGGCTGAAGTATATAATCAATACCCTACCCTTACAGTCATTTCCTCTCTCATTTGACCCACTCAGAGAAGAAAAAAAAAATCCGTCTTTCACATTCCTTCCAAAAGGACAAGGTAAGTAGCAATTTTCCCATCTTTTCCTTCACCACTTTTCTTTTCTTGATATCTTTTTAGCCAAAACTGTCCTCGCCAAAGATGGCGAGCATTAAAAACTCAACCAATTGCATTAAAAATGATGTGCCTAACTACCCATGATAACTTTAAATTGTCAGAGAAGAAATATGGTACTATCTGAGCCATACAAAAAATCATGCTTGATGGGAGAATAAAGCACTTGCTTGAGAGCTTCAAATGGAGTGTGTTAACTCCACACACCTTGAATGTGGAGAAGGAAACCATAAGTCTTCCCGTCCTTCAAGGATACTCATCTTATTTTCGCCACAATGATTTGTTAAAAAAAAAAATTAGTCAGAAAAAAGGGAACATAAAAACAGAGGCACACCACAAGTCTTCCATGTTGGACATGCCTATCTATCTACTATTGCTTGATTACTACCCGGTACCTCTGGTCTTCTATTGCTAGCCCTTTTCCAACAACTATGGATTTAAATCTAATATGTTTCGATCATCTAGTTCTACTGTTTCGCCTTATTTCTGTTACCTAAGGATTTAGACCGTGCTAAAAAAGAGCAGAAATAATGTGAAACATTCCCAGTATAAATAAAAACAGATAAGCATGTAATACAAGCTTGAGATAATAAAATTCAACTTTGTGAATTTGCTGAAATCAAGGATTTGAAAGATTAAAAAAGCTATCAGAAGAGAAAAAAAAAAAAACATATTAGATGAGAAGAAATGCAAAGCTATAATAAGTTAATAAAAAATGATTAAATGTGTAAAGAAAATGTCAAAGACATGAATAACTTACTTCCAAAGATACGATTGGAGAGTATCCAATATGTTTTCGAGCAGCAGTGCAGTCAAAGGTTCTGGTGCGTGAGACTAATTGAAAAATGTAACAAGCTGATAGAGTATGGTTATCTATTCTCAAACCCAACTTTTCATATGCCCATTTGATGAGCAAGAGAATATTCCAAACCAACAAGGTAGGAAGTTTAATAAATGGTCTGCAATTAAATGAAGTAGCAACTCAAGTTCAGATCATAAATAACAAAGATCCAAGAAATAATACATCCATGCCATAGTATACAATGTAACCACAGAGAGGAAAGCATGTGTGGATACCAAACATCCAGAAGATAGGCTAAAATGAGATTAAAAGTAGAAGATTGTGTAGTATGAATTCGCAATAGACAATTAACTAAAAAGATGGGAGAAGAAAATAACTATATTAAATCTTCCCAGAATAACAATGGTCCACAATCCTTACATTGTAAATGCAAACTGGATGTCAATTAACATCGATCAGTATTTGAATGCAAGTTCTCACATAGGAAAATCAGAAAGTTTATTTACCTTTGATATCCCAAGCCTTCCAGAATAAGAGATAAGAATTCCCAAAACTTCATGGGTTCGAAGTTGGTGATGAAAAAAGCCTGCATATTCATCAAGAAGGCATCTGTCTTATGCATCTATAAGAATATAAAACATATAGATCTCCGCATCCAATAATATTAAAAGTGTAGGAATACCTTTCCAGCAACAAAGACCGTCTGTGAATCTAGAGCTTCAGCTGCGCAGATATGAGCATGAGTGACATTCTCAGAATAGGTGAAGTCGGACATATTTTCACCGCTTCCTATAATAAACTGAAATGAGAAATCCTGTTACTCCAAAAATGATAAAATAAATATATTTCATGTGCCTAAGAAATACACACTCCGCAAAGAGATTTCAATTTCTACACATGGGGTAGAAGAAGCATATCAAACAAATCACTACAAATGTAGTTTGTATTATAACTATAAATTTTACATAAGTTATTTCAAAACAAAAGGGAGACAGGGATAAAAGAAAAAAGGTGATTCCACAAAAATCTATTATTGTATTTAAATTTCAGTCAGCAATCAAAATTTCAATAGAATGATGAGTACAGATTGTTATCAACCTTTGTCCAACCACATTTGGCTAGATTCACTAGAAGAGGCACAAGCTCTGTTTCTCCTGGTCCAAAGACGTTGCTAGGACGAAGAGCACAAGTTAAAAGACCATCAATATTGTTAGCATACAGGACTAGAGCTTCTGCTTGAGCCTTAAGGTCACACCACATGTCCTGAAACTGTATCATACACATCAACGCATCAAAGGATGATTAGCTAATGAGATATACCAAAAGAATGTTTTATAAGACACATGGAGGAGGAGACCTCAAAGCAATGAACATACCTTCCAGCGGCATATCAAGGATTCATCTCCGTTATGAATATCATGTGAACCATCAAAAACTACATCTGCAGTGCTGTTGTATATTAGCTTTCTAACTTGGCACTCTCGGCAAGCATTTATCACATTTTTCGTGCCTGGATGTAAAGTCAAAATGCAAGCATTAAAAAATGTTCTACTTCTGCAATTAAACTCACTTTATCGAGATGCTCTAATCAAAATCAATGATCCATTACCTTGAACTATGGTCATGTAGCAAGTATAGAAATCATTTGTGTCCAAATTAGTGAAATCCATGTAGAACACAACAGATGCACCTTCAAAAGCTGCAAAAGGTGGAAAAAATCACACAAATTTACACCAAATTGCAGGCATGTAGTAATTGAACAAGAAATAGAGGCAGTTACAACGGCACCATTGGCTCAAAAAGAAGTAATAAAGTCACAAAATGCCACAGGAATTGGAAGGAAATTATCTGCCTACTTTTCACTATTAAAAAAGCTAATAAAATGCTCTTCTCCCTGTACACATAAAACGGTTTCTTAAATCATCCAAAAGCTCTTATGTAGTTGAAACCAAACGAGCCTCCGGAACTAAAAAATCTCTTTTGGCTGTAACAAATGAGCACTTAGAGACATAATTGCATTATCTTTTGTCCTTTAGGTTGAAAACCACTCTGTTTTAATTCCAAAAGTGAAGGCCTCACTCAATTAAGTCCATTTCCTCACATTCTCTCACCGACCAAACAGTCCTCTGCTCATGCAAACAACATACATTTACAGATTCAAGCTCTTTTTTGCTATTTCCGGTCTACAATCACTCTTCTCAAAATACATAGATATCTGTCTTCTTTTACGCATTCTCTGATCAACCAATAATTTTGATACATAAATAACATTTGTATAGATGAAGATAGAATAAAAGATGAAATGTTAATATACCTGTCTTGATTTGAGAGACATCACGGACATCGACTTGGTGGTAGTGGGCGCGAGCGGAGGAGAGAGAATCGGAGAGGAGGGAGTCGGAGTCAGAGGAGTCGAGCAGGAGGGAGTGAGCGGAATCGGCGACTCGGACGATCCAATCGTCGAGTTTCAAGAGACTGGAGACGAGCGATCTCCCCAAGAATCCTCTGCCGTTGAGGACCACGCAAGTTCTCGGGATCGCCTTCGCCTCCCCTAACGGTACGTCGTTTAGAACCATTTTCCGACTCTGTGGGTTTGGCGGGGAAAACCTGTGCGGATTCACGTATTTATTTTCATTTCATTCAACTATTCAAGGAAAGCTGTTTGTTTCTCTGTACTGTAGCGAGGTCCCACGGAATCGTCAGGATTTGATGGCTTTACTGTATTTATTTTTTATTTTAATATTATAACGGGATTTTAGAAAAGGAGATAGACTCGAACCTCTCTTTATATATAAATATATATATTATAACGGGATTTTGGAAAAGAAGATAGACTCGAACCCATATATATATATATATATATATATAGAAATTCTATTATCAGTTCGAACTGATAAAAATTATATCAGTTCCTTGTATGTGGGCCACTGGATTTAAATACTTTGACTTGGCTGTATGCACTTGTCAGTCAAAGTATTTAAATCCAGTGGCTCACATATAAGAAAGTGATATAACTTTTGTTAGTTTGAACTGATAATAGAAAGATTGTATATATATATTGAGGTATTAAACTAATAATACATAAATTTGAGTTTTTTTTTTTTTTTTTTTTTTTAAATTTTTTTTTTTAAGTGGAGAATTCGAACCTGTAACCTTATAGTGTTGGTGTGCCGGGGTTTTATCACCGATCTAACCTAATCTTGTCAAGAGTCATCTTTATAACGAGATAACTTTTGATTAAAGTAAGTGATTAAATTTTAGGGTTAATTGCACTAACATACCCTTACTTTAATGGATTTAGTAAGATTTTAAAAAGATAGCCTAAATTAATATAAACACCCCTTGTCATATAGTCAATTCGTTAATTTTAATGGTTGACTAATTTTAACTTTATGGAAAACCAAATAAACCATGCCACATCATCCTAGACATAAAATATTTTTAATTAAAAATTGATATAAATTTTTTTTAAAAAAAAATAATATATTGGCCAACTACGGAAACATCCTCAATTTACGAAAGAACCTCCTCTGCAAACTGCGAAAGGTTGATCTCCAAGATCGGCGAAGATCTTTTCCGGTAAGTAGGATATCGTCAAAGATCTGTTATTTTTTGCTCCACCGTCAGTAGATTATCTTGTTTTTTTTTTATTTTTTTTATTTTTAATATTTGATTTTTTTCAGTTTTAATTAAAAGAAATATTTTATGTTTTGGATGATGTGTCAATGGTATATTTGGCTTTCCAAGGGTCAAAGTTAATCAACCATTAAAGTTAATGGATTAAATTGATGGTAAGGGGTGTTTGTATTAATTTATAGCATTTTTTTGATATCTTGTTAGATCCAATAAAGTAAGGGTAAGTTAGTGCAACTAACCCAAAATTTTACAATTGTCAATTATTAATGGAGACATGGAGTAATGTTGTATAACTAAAAATTTATCCTAACAAATGTATTTCAAAGGAAGTGACACTTCTACTATTGTGATAGGTTTGGTGGCACACATAAGGTATGTGCTTGCATTTATATTTATATATATATTTTATAATGTATTTATATTTATAATTATAATTTTTGTGTTTTTTTTTCAGCTTATAAGCTATTTAAGACAGTTGATACTCGATAAAGTGAAACGATTTTGCATGCCTCTATAATTCTGCTCATGTATTATGTTAACAATAACAATAACAATTAACAAAAATGGATGCATTTGAATGAAAACCAAATGATTTTTCTAGAAATAAGATACTCCATGAATTTATAAAAGAAACCATCACAATTAAACATGTGAATATAAGAATGAAAATACAACAAAATCGAATAATCTATTTGATAAAGAAATTACAAAAAACCAAAATGGCATACTTTGTGTAACTCAATTAATATAACAAAGATACAATCAATATTTGTATCACATAATCTGCCAAGTGCCAACCAACACAAACCAAAATTTAAAAAGATTTCAACCTCATCAATAACTTATAATTTGATGATAAAAGTTATAATATACCTAGGTATATAACATCTTCATTTGCCTTATTAATCAGATTGCAATGCCCTCAATCTAAAGTGTTTCATTGTTTAAACTGCACGTAAATATTATGTTACTTTAGATGTCTCACACAATCAAACAGAAAAATAAAACAATTCAAGAGGTTGTCAGTCATTAACGTCAATTACAATTAGTAAACAAAATTGAGAGCCAAGAAAATTTATGATAAATCTATCAAATGAGCATATCAGAAATCAGATATTAAACACTACATACCCAGGTTTAGATCTCATGCACAACCAAAAGAGCTTGAAAGGTCTTGGAACTATCTTGAATGGATTTCCCTCAAAACAAGCCTACAATACAATTCAACACCCATAAAACAAAATTCAATTCCTTGTTGGTTTCTTTTTCTTTCTTTCTCTATTTCTATTTTCTGTTTTGGTCGAATGACCCTTCTCTCTCTCCTCTTCAATTTTCTTTCTCTTATTTCCATTTTTATTTTATTTTATATTATTCTTCTTCTCCTTATCCAACCGCTTGCCACCTTCCTCTCTTCTTATTTTATTCTATATTATTGCCATCTCTCACCGGCTTTTGACACCTCCAAATCTCTTTACCACCTCATTGCATCGTGCATTGCCACGTGTCCCATGATGACATGTGGATGATATAATTATTTTTTCTATTTGATTAGAAACCACCGCGTAGACTTTTTTTTAAAAAAAATTTACTGTCTTTCACTTTACATATGTCCATTGTATAATCCACAAGTCATAAAGTTTCACACAAATTACATTTCCACCCCTGTATAATTCCTTTTTCTTTTTCTTTTTCTTTTTCAACGCATTAAATACATATAAAATTATATTTTCATCTCTAGTCCCATTTTACAATTTAAAATAATAAAAAATCCTTACTATACAGTCCCTGTTGTGTTACCATTACTAAGACCTGTCTATTAAGTAATCTTATAAACTCAAAGAGTTATACTTGTCATTCGATGTTCAACGCAAATCTAAGGGACATAACAATTAAAATCTTACTAAACCCTGTCCATTCAGTACATATATAAACTTGAGGGGTTGTAATTGTAATTTTACTTTCAGAGAAACTAAAAGAAAATAAAATGGATGCTATAATTGAAACCGACACTTGCTCTTCTTATATAGCTAATAGATATTGAACTAGTAAAATGATTTGGAGGTTTATGGGCCGTCCTATAAGCGTTTTTCAGTTGTTGTTTTTCGAAAAGAAAAATGAAAACTGTGTTTTTGGTTTCAGTTTCGAAATCCGAAGACGCGTCTGGTAGCATATACTGAAATCCGTATTTTAAAAATGAGAATGGGAAAAACGCGTCTGGTAGACTAACTGAAAACTATCGAAAATTGAAATATCAATTTTTACATTTTGCTTAATATTATAACAATTATAAACAAATTGATTAAATAATTAACCAATAATTTTTTTGTAATGTAATTTATAAATTAAACAAAAGTTTTTTTTTTTTTTTGAACATCATTCATTGAAATCAGATTTCAATTTACTCCACTGTAATATTCTTTTTGGAAAAACAAATGGTCTAATTGAAGAAGGCATATAACAACATGTTCATAACATAAAAACCATATAACTATTCTCAGCTAGAACAAAATCTGCAACAATTTTGACATACTCATAAGTTTCCAACAAACAAAAATGCTTAAAAGCTTTTCAAACATCAAAATAATTAAAGACGACTACAAGAGTTTTATCATTCAAGCTCCAATAACTTCATTAGGAGCAACATTGGCAACCACCTCATCATCATGCCTCTCAAGCTTCACACCAACATCCTCTGAATAATCTCCGTGAAACTCCATCAATGCATAGATTTAATGGCAAATTGGATGAGTTTATCCATGACCATGAGAAATCACATAACAAAAATTAATGCCCCAAAGCTAATTAATTTAATTTTTGTTAAATTAAACAAAAGTTAACACAAAAATCGATCCAGAATCCAGATCAGCTAAGGAGGAGGAGGAAGAAGAAGAAGAAGACCAGTTGAAGAAGAATACCAGATCGGCGGCAAGGAGGAGGAAGAGATCGGTGGCGAGAGGCGAGGAGGAGGAGGAAGAGATCGGCGGCGAGCGGAGGAGGGGCATGACATGTGAAGGAAGAAAGAAGATGAAGATGGGAAGAGAAGGGAAGAGAAGAGAAGAGAAGATATTGCTAATGGTGGCCCTGGTTCGGTTTCGGTTTGGTAGGCCCCCAAAACCAAAACCGAAAATTCAGTTTGGTGACCGATTTGTAACCGTTAGTTTTTCGGTTTCAATTTCTGTTTCAGTTTCGGTTTGGTCCGGTTTCGGTTTCGGTTTCGGTTTATTTATTTATTTATTTTTTTAATTGATAAAGATTGTTTGTAAATTGTAAATAATTGTAAATATAAAATCTTGACAAATAATAATAAAATCTTATATTTATTTAATATAAAATCATAAAGTTGTAAATAAAAAAACATTTACAAACATTTTCATTGAGGTATTTAAGTATTTCACAATGTTTAAAAGAAAAGAAATTGACATTTATTAACAAATACAACTTTACAATTTCACAAAAATAAATAAATAAATAAATAAATTACAAATTGGCCTTGAAGGCTTGAATTCAAATATACAATATTACAATGTAACAAAGTTAAAAAAAATTATAAAAAAAAACACCCGGCCTTGCACTTAATTTTTTACCACAATTAAGCTGCCTACGTATTCTCCACCAATATAGAGAAATCAAAGGCCACGTAGTTCTTTCACCTTTAATTAGTTGCTCGGTGTTGGAGGTTGGAAGTTGGAACAGAATCTATTCGCTGCCTTCCGTTCCCGTGGTTTGGTCATCTTCGAAGAAGTCATTCACTATTTCCGGTTAGAGTTCTTGTTGTCTATATTTTACCTTTGTCCAATCATCAACACACGCTTGGATTTCAAGTGATTGTGGAGACATAGCCGACCGTCTTGGGTCCAAAATATTTCCACCTGCACTAAATTCTTATTCCACAGCAACTGTAGAAATCGGCATTCCAAGAATTTGTTTGGCAATAATAGCCAAAATTGGATAATCCTGTTGATGACTCTTCCACCAAACCTGGAGACTAAATTCTTCATCTAGAAATTGATGAGTGTCTTCTAAATACCGGTCAAGCTCAGAGACAGATGAGGATGAAGAAGATGTTCGTAATTTTTTGGATCTTTGGGAAAACAGTCGATCCCCTAAACCCCTTAATTAAAATTTTGTGGAAGAACTACTACCACCAGATGTGGGTTGGGGTTATGAAACCGGCACGTTCAAAAACTGACCATACATTCTAAGATATTCATCGTATAATTCATAAAGCAAAGTCTTAACGAAATCACAACAATGAAAAATATCAACATCTAATCCTAAACATTTGTAATAATTCGCTAAATATTCCTGCAAATAATCTAATTTAAAGCGTGGATCAAAACACAGTGCAAATAGGTAAATATTTGGAATCTCCCCATAATACGAAACCCATTTTGTTTTTATGGCAGCAACACATGGACTCAATTGAACATCCAATTCACAATCATTAAATGCACCAGTAATATTAACACTTTGAATAAGAAATAAATGAGTAGTGGGATAGTAAACACCAGATAAAGCATTGGTAGCATCATTAAAAACACGTAACAATTCAAGAATTTTTATATATACATCCCAATGGTTCAATTGAAGAGAAATTGAAGGAACGTTATAATTAATAAAAGAAACTAATAAATCCTTATATTCAACACTTTCACTAAGCAACTTATAAGTTGAATTCAAATGAGTGGTAATATCACGAGAAAATTTTTTGGGACGCATATTATTCAGAGAGCAATATTTTAACCATTGTTTCATGATTTTGTTATGCCTCCAAATATAGTTAATACTATTTTTAATTGGTCTAATAAAAGCATAAAGCTTTGTTAATCCTAGACCCGGCACGGTTCCGGTTGGAACGGCCGGAACCGGTCGGAACCGGAATCGAAACCGGATTTTCGGTTTCGGTTCAAGAACCGGAACCGGAACCTGAACCGGGGAGGCCGGTTCCGGTTCCGGTTCTGTGATTTGGTCGAACCGGCGGTTCGAACCGGATTGGAACCGCCGGTTCCGGTTCCGGTTCGAACCGCCGGTTTGCACAATTTTTTTTTTTTTTTTTTTTTCTATAAATACCACCCCCCCCTTTCATTTTTCCTCACACCAATTTCTTCTCAATTCTCTAATTCTAATTTCTCTCCAACACTCTCAAGTCTCCAAGTTTCCACAAGGTTTTTAATATTTATTTCATTTTGTAATTGTTTTGAAGACGGTATTCAGCTTTGGTAAACAATGAGTATTGAACGGAATAGAGAACACAAAGTGTCAAACTCTTAATAGAAAAATTGCCGTTGACAACGAGAGAATAGAAAAAATTTGCCTCAAAAAAAAAAATTTGCGGTAAAAAAATTTGTATATATGCCTTAAACTTTGAAAGGCCATAACTTTGTGCTCGGATGTCCGAATTGGGTGATTTTTTTTTTGAAATCGCATAGAATGATGCAAGGAATCCAATGGGAGCAAGCCAGGGGACTTGTGCCCACTTTTCGAGCCCCAAAAACCCCTTTTTCATCAAAAAAAAGTGTTTTTAAGTGTCGTGTCTATTTCGAACCTCGTTTAAACCTAGTAAGAAACCTTTTCCTCTCGATCCGACACCACACCCGTGCCCGTCTTGGTCCGGAGAATTACTTTAAAGTCAGGCCTCGTGTAAATGGACACGTTTTAAAATAAATCTTTATACTACTTATAGTTTTTGTTTCAATTATTATATTAGAATTGAATGTGGCTTCATTGGTTAGGGTGTTATCATGGTTCTTTTGCAACCATGGTTCAAGAACCCATAAGAACCCATTTTTCTTTTTCTTTTTCTTTTGTCATTTGTAATTTTATTTTATAATTTAATTTAATTTTGTAATTTGTCATTTATATATTTCATTTATATATTTTATTTAATTTTAATTTTATTTTATTTGTCATTCGTTAAAAAAAATTAAAAAAAAAAAAAAAAAAAAATCCGGTTCAAAACCGCCGATTCCTGTAGAACCGGAACCGGCGGTTCTGGAACCGGAACCATTTCAAACCGGTTCCGGTTCTGAACCGGAACCGGAACCGGACCGGAACCGTGCCACCTCTAGTTAATCCAGCTTGAACACACAAATTTAAAACATGGCATGCACAACGTTGATGAAATAATTTACCCCCAAAATAGGGATTGCACAAATCATGTAACAAAGGAATAGATGCGGTATTGCTTACAACATTATCAAAGCCAATAGCAAAAATTTTGTTTAGGATATTATACTCTTGAAAAATGATTTTAAGGAGTCGAAAAATATTTTGAGCTGAATGCGAATTATCGAAAACACGAAATGCAAGAATTCTTTTTTGCATGTCCCAGTCATTGTCCATATAATGACATGTGACACCCAAATATGAATGACTACCAAAATTGTCGGTCCATAAGTCGGCACATATGGAAACGTGACCTTGAAATTCAGAAACAAAATGTTTTCAATATGTTTTTTTCTTTTTTGTAAATGACATTTAGTGTACGTGTGAGAGTGGATCTAGGAACACGTTGCATTGCAGGATTTAATGCATTTTGGCAATAATTAATAGAACCTACTTTCTCACCAAAACCAAAAGGTAAGTGTTCAGTTGCAACCATTAATGCTAATTGTTCTCTATTTTTTTTTTCAGACGTGTAATGAAATAATTGATTAGAAGGGGTTGCGTACCTGGTGATTTGGGCTTGGTTATTTGCCATCGCGTATTCGGACGGGTGAGTTCTTTTGACATGGGTCCAGAACGTGTCATATCCGAAGTTTCTTCCAACCTTGTATGATCTGGTGCAGTAATTGCACTGGATATGGAAAATTCCATCATTTAACTTAGTTTTCTTCATATGCACTTTGAAGATTTGGACTTCGTCGGCTTTTCTTCTTCATCTTCACCTGCAAAAAAAATCATCTGAAGGGGGTGAGTGGTTAGATACATTTTCATTAGTATTGGGGGTATTGTGAACGGGGTCGAGTCCGTCGAACTTGGGAATTATTAGAGGGGAATTAGGACTAGAAGGGTGATCGGATCCAAATCGATCTTGAAGGAACTGGTGAAAAGTCACATCGTCGTAAGTGACAGCATCACCAATGTGTTCAAACAAGTTTTGCATTGGACCCTTTCCTCTATTCACATTTCTTGAACCATCTCCCCCAATTGCCATTGAAAAATTAATAAATAAAAAAATATAGATATATGTAAAGAAAATATTGTTGGAATAATAATGGTAACAAAGTAAAAAAAAAAATAGATGATTGAAAAAAATATATTGTTGGAATAAGAGTAGTAAGCAAGTAAAAATATATATATATGAATGAAAAAAATATATTGTTGAAATAATAGTGGTGAAAAAAAATATATGATGGTAAAAAATATAAGAAATAAATATTGTATGCTAGAAAAAAATAGAATAAATAATTTATATATGATATGAGAATTAAAGAAAATTGTAAATGTAGAGAGAATTGAGAATGAGAGAGATTGAGAGAAGTTGAGAGAATGAGAGTGGTGTGAAGAAAAATGAAGTGTTGGGGGGAGAGAGATTGAGAGAAGTTGAGAGAATGAGAGTGGTGCGAAGAAAAATGAAGGGGTGGGGGGTATGGTATTTATAGTATAGTAGAAAGGGGTGGCTTTGCAAATAGAAAAACTTAATGGGTGAAAAAAATATATATATATATATATACCTGGCCGTTGGGGTCATTAGAACGGTCGTCTGATGACTGCCCAACTGTCAAATTTTAATTTTTTTTCAAACGTTGTGCCACGTGTCAGTAAGTGATTGGTCACTTTTTTTTTCCCCAACGGTCGCTATCAATGGTTATTTTTTTTAAAGACACTGCCACGTGGCAGCGTCTGATTGGTTGAATTTTTTTATTATCTTTTTTTCTCCAATGGTCGCTATCAACGGTCGTTTTTTTTTAAAACGCTGCCACGTGGTAGCGTCTGATTGGTTGGTTTTTAAAATTTTTTTTTTTTTTTATTCAAAACTAGAAAACCGCCGTTTTTGGGTGGTTTTGAAACTCCCCAAACCGAAACCGTACGGACCAGTTTTCAAATTGGTGGTTTCGGTTTTCGGTTTTCAATCCGGTTTGGTCCGTACGGTTCCGGTTAAATCGTGGACAAAACTGACGGTTCAACTGGAACCGTGGCCACCAAGTGTTGAGTGATAAGTACTCACGTTCAAGAGAAAAAAAAAAAATAATTTTTTTGTTAATTATTTTGAAAAACAAAAACAAAAACAAAGAAAACATCTTCTTTTTTTTTTTTCTTTCAAAATTTCCACTTTTAACACTTGTTTTGTTTTTCATTTTGTTTTTGTATTTTGAAAATAAAATGAAAAACAGTTAATGAACGCGAATTCAAAATCATTTTTGGAAAACAAAAACGAAAATAGACTGAAAAACGCCTGCAGGACAGACCCTTATATTTTATAATTGTTACAAATTGGAGTTTAGGGAGAGGGCCAACCTCGTATTGTCTCTCAATATATATATATATTTGGGTTGTGCTATATTATTTTGAGTCATGCTATATCAACTCAAATTTCTGATTCAATTTTTTGCTTTCACTCTCTCAATCATTGGATTGAAGAGCATATGAACAAACAGATGGTTGAGGTATTGAAGTAAAAAAATTATGTCAGAAATTTGAGTTAATATAGTATGACCCTATTATTTTTATTAAGCATGTGATAAAATAAAAATAAAAATTGTGATTCATGTAATTATCAATTAAAGGAATAACTAAAAATTTGTTATTGGATTGGTTAAACCAATTTCAAGGTATTTGATCCATGATTCTTAAATTTGATGTATTATCTTAAAGTTATTTTCAAACCTACAATGTTGACTTTTATATTTTATCATGATTCGATAAAATAATAAATAAAAAAATATCTCACCCAACATTTTCTCTATATATATTCTAAAAATAAATGATTACATTTGAATTTCATACTAAACATTACTTAAAAAGTAAAAAACATTTATTGTGAAGTGTTGATTGTAGAAGGTATCTACTCTATACACATACACGGCCCTTCAATTCAATTAAAGAAGGGCATGTATATCCACGTGTAAAAATGGATTAGTTGGGTAACCTATACAACAAGAAATCAAATGTAAAATATATCAAAAAGCAAGGTCAAATACCTACTTTTAATGACGTCAGTCTCGTGAAAGCTGGGAAGTGCCTTTCCTATTGATGGATAGAATGGCAGTGTTTGGTAAACCGTTCCACTTCTAAAAAGCACTTCCCACCATCCGTGACTTTTCTTTAATGTGAAAAACAAGCATACCATTGTAATTTGTATGAGTATATGATGAAGATATCATATGGAACCTATCTATAATCACCAACTCATAAACTTTATTATTACTTATTTGATAACAACCGTTCAAGAAATTTAGCCGATCAGAAAACAAAAATCGACCATTGTCAACTGCCCATAACATAATTCCACGAATATATAATCTAACGGCACATCCAATTTTTACAAGCCTATAACTAGCTAAGAACCTAGAACTTGTATATCCAACCACTCATATCATATCATATGGTATTGATTGAAGTGTGCATTCATGCTTAGACACGCTAAGCTTTGTACCTACTGTACACCATCGTACCAAACCCCTTGTCACCATAAGTAGACTCAAATGTGCTTTGCAAATGCAAAGATGAGAGATGTAGACAAGCTAACAATCCATTTGCCAAAAACAGGGGATGACAAATGACATAAAACCATGCAATAATCTTCTGCTATTTAACAAGTGAGCTCTTCAGCTGGAACAAAAATATGCATATTTTCAATTTAATATTTTATATATCCGAAAAGAAAACAAAAATCAAGTTGAATTCTAAACATTGAAGATTTTATTGCACATAGGTATCAACTCACCCCTCCTATACACCAACAGGAATGATTAAAAATAAATCTTAGAAATTATCCTTTGCCTGCCGAATAACACCCGAGGCTTCTGAATCATTTGCCGTATCCGCAATACCTAATGCCTGCCGGATTTCCATGCTAGAAGTCCGAAGGAATGGGTTACATAATTTCTCCATCTTTAGCGTTGTTGGAATCTGAGGCAATACCCAAGTCAGTCTACTTATTAAAGAAAAGTTTGAGATATAAAGAGACATTTGAACAAAAAAAAAATCATCGCAAATAATTTCAATTCAGTCTAAGACTTGCAAATCAAATAAACTAAATGCACTAGCTTGTATGACAAACTTCTGATATGGTGAAAAACTATTGTTTAATTTATGAGAATTTCCAGGACATCCACCATCCATTTCGACTCAGAAATAATTTCAATAAACTCTCTAAAGATATTCTTAACAGAAGAAGATAATCTTAGAAATTACCGTGGGCAAGCCCTTGCTTCGAAGTTGGGCTACATGGGCTGCATAAGATTTGAGTGTCTCATTCTTGGGTTCTATAGACAAAGCGAATTTTGAATTACTCTGTCATAATACATCACATCATAGTTAGCTCTAGTGTTACATCAAGGGATATTGGAACACAAATTACTAATGAGAAATAAAAGCAGAAGAAAAAATACTAACCAATGTATATTCATGACCGCAATATATACTTGTATCATCTGGCAGAGACATGATCTTTTCAAGGGAAGAATGCATCTGTAACATAAGCAATCAACTGTTAAGACGTACAAATCATAATAAACTGAGAATCAAATAAAAAATATACCTGCTCAGGACTTCCTTCAAAAAGCTTGCCGCATGATAAGCTAAACAAAGTGTCTCCAGTAAAAATCGCTCCTGATCCAGGAAAGTGGAAGCTAATATGGCCTGCTTGCAATTAAACCCAAACAGCAAATCAGGAACAAAAGTGGGATAATGTACATTGAGGAACAAGCTATAATGAAACGTATGATCAAATCCGAAAGGAATCCACATTGAATAATGTTTGCATGTCAAACAACAATCAAGGTATCCTGAAACTGTCAATTTCAAACTTCAATAATATACCTGCAATTAAAAATATCAGTCCATTATTTGAGTATTGACATCGTATTGTAATTTAATATAAGTTGGATAAGCTTATTTTGTAGATCAGATTTAACAGGATTTAAAATTCTTTTGATTTTTATTGAGGAACGGATCACATAACCTAAAAAACATTTTGAAAATATCTATAATACTCGTTGTACTTCAGTACAATGCAGAAATTGACATTCCAGTCCAAACTTTCCATGCCCAAACCACCATACAATACCACTTAAAGAACAACTCACGA
Organism: Acer saccharum; assembly: GCA_030490815.1. Classification (NCBI taxonomy): domain Eukaryota; kingdom Viridiplantae; phylum Streptophyta; class Magnoliopsida; order Sapindales; family Sapindaceae; genus Acer; species Acer saccharum. The sequence continues at coordinate 20,622,412 of CM059869.1, read as the reverse complement.
AAAAGATAACCTTCATGCATCACAATGCCAACTAAAAGATTTGGCACAATGCAGTGTGAAATTTGAAAACGTGATGATCAATGATTATGCTCATGGTTCAATTATGCAGTAGAAGGTAGTGTGAGATATAGCAAAACAATGAGAAAAGACTTCCTCATGCATGCCAATTTAATGCAGCAATTCAAAGAGACAAAAAGATAAGATCATGGAGATCATCACAAAACCAATACAGAAAAGGACAAGAACATAAACATCAACAATAACAGTCACACAGATGCCAATACAAAAATAAGTTATTTTATCAGTACTACAAAGTAACAAAATGCTTCTCAAGAGCATCTTAAAAATTTCAAAATGTACTTAAAAAATAAAATATGACCTCGGGTATGACCAGGAGTTTCAATCACATGTACTTCATGACCAGCAAACATCCACTTGTCCCCATCATTCAGAGATATATCAATTCCAGGAATCCGGTCCCTGTCCATCCCTGAACCAATCACCTACAAAAAGCAAAGAATAAAATATTTACAAAACTTACACAGGTCATAGATCTGAACTAATATAAAGATACCAGCTCTCTTAATAATAATGCAAGTACCCAAATTTTCATTCAGTCATAAACTTGGGATACAAAATAAGAGGATCCTTAATTCCTTATTATCCATTTCTTTCAGTCAAAAAATTGAATGCTAGATCATTTTAATCATAGAAATCTGGATGGATAATTTATTGCACTTCAAAGACTTTTAGCAACATTGCAATTTTGTAAATTCTAATTTTTAGTTGAGCTATAGGGCTAAGATCGGCAAGTGTTGCACAATGCACAAATGTGAACCAGCAGGACTCCGTCACAATAAAAATGTCTTTCGCCATATTAACTGTTTCTATTTACAGTCGAACCCCTGTAAATTAATCTCCTATAAATTAAAAACCTCCCTATATTAATAAAAAATCCCGGTCCCGACTCGGGCCAGTGTAAAAAATTAATAAACCTCTCTATCGTAATAATTAATAATTTTTTTTTGAAACCTAGTGTAAAATTTCGGTCCCAACTGTCGCATAAATTAATAATTTCATTAAAATTATAAAATATATTACATAATATTCAAGAACTAGAAAAGTGCTTCAAGATGCTAGTTTGCACAAGGCCACCATGTTTGATATTTTTGACTTCATCCTTCATCTTTTGAATTGTCCTCAAAAAGTTATTATGATCACCTTCTTGTTATAACCAAAAAGTTTCAACTAAATTTAACATTTCAACAGGAAATTTCCTTAACAAGGAATCTTGAAGAAAAAAAAAAAAAAAAAAAAAAAAAAAAAAAACTTTCGATAAAGAATAAAACCGACTAAACAATGCATCATGAAAAGGAACCTTTCCTAAACAAGAAAACCGACTTCCACATGTTTTTAAAACAAAATAACACTTTATAAGGTAAAACCCTTCAAATTGATAACCCCTCTAAATTAATACTCAAGGGTGGGTCCCAAGAATATTAATTTGGAGAGGTTCTATTGTAATTTGTATTACCCATCATATACATTAAGAAACTACAGCATATGCTATCATCTGTGAACTTTGCAGAAAAAAGGATCTTAAGATGGGTGGAGTTTCCTTCAAAAGGAAAAAAAATGCGAGAAAAAGACAACCATCAGCTTTGATTCTCACATGGATTGCAAACACGTTATTGTGAAAGAAAAGAAAAACAGACTCTAAATTAGGATTAGCACCTGCCAGCAGATGCAATATTCGCAAACACACCCATTCAATTGGTAAATGATTGTTTATGATTTGATGTTGATTTGTGAGTCAATAACCCATTTGGTATATGAGTTCTACAAGAAGGAAAATAAAGAGAGAACATAATCATACCTTTGCACCGTACCTTGCTTTTAGCTCCAAATTCCCACCAGTGTGATCATGATGATGATGTGTATTTAGTATGTAAGTCAAATTTCGGTTTTTCCTACTCAAAGCATCTATAATTGGTACAGATTCAGAAGGATCTACAACACCAACTGTGCCTGTGTCCACATCATGCAAAAGATATGCATAGTTGTCCCTGAGGCATGGTACCTGAAAATAATAAAGCAATTACCAGAGATGCAACAATAAGCACTAATCCTAGAAGTTAATTCCCTTGTTTTACTTATTGGTTGGTAAACTCTACCCAAGCGCTCCACCAGCCCAAGGGAGAAGAAGAAAGGAGATAAGGAAAAGAAATTGATAGTAACACAAAAGACGATCTCAGTTGTCTTGTTCAAGTATTTTGATAACCAACCATGGGACATTTGCCACAATCAAATTACTACTGATGCAAATATAGAGTATTACAAGGTGTTAATTTCATATCCCTCCACCAGATCTGGCAGATTAATTAGAAGAACCAAAAGTTTGAAATGAAGGTATATGAGTATTTGTATTATATAAATTGAAAGGAGCGCCCCCCCTCATCCTTGTCTAATAAGGCCATAAAATCGATGAGGTACCTTTGCACAGGTGTGGAACAAATAATAAAGTAGAAAAGAGAACTGAAAATAATAATAATAATAATAAAAAGCAACTTCATTAATTTGATACTTCCAATACTATTTTGCACTGTTACTGCAGCAGAGCAAACAAATCAAGGTCAAATGTCAGTGAACGATGAAATCAATATCATTCACTGTTATAATGCTCTACCAAGCAGAGATACTCTTATGATCTATGGTGACAAATTCAAAAAATGCTCATGCACTGTAACACTATCCTAGAAGTTTCTTATTGCTCCTACATTGTTTATTTGCTAGAGAGATATAGTGAATAATCTTATTTTTGGAATGCTGTAGGTGATGCCATGTCTGACTAGCAAAATCATTTAGCTAGTAGGTGAAGGCGTCGGAGATTTAGCAGCCAAATAGCATGCAGACCAAAATAAAACTAGTCCAAAGTGGCATATTTCGAAACAAAAATTTAGGAGGGCATTTGATATTGTGCAGATATTCAAAGGAATAACAATCAAAGATCAAAATTACCAGGAGTAGCCATTTTAGTTTCATTATAGACTCGAGATACCAAGATCAACTCACCAATTCAATTTGCAATGAAGAAGACATGTTAGTAACACTGCAAAACTCAGCAACTCTAAGAGTTCGACTAGCTCCACGCAATGTCTTGAATGGCAGTGATAATAGGCGCATTAAACCATACAAGAGACCTTTTCTAATGCAAAGTTGTCTTGGTCCTGGCAATACGCAAAGGCCACTTCTTGCCTAAAATATGAGAAAAGGTTTTACAAAATTAATCATAATAAAATGATTGTATACATGGAAGAAAAATAGAATGAAGAAACTAAACTACTAAAATTAAACAAAAAGAAAACAGCAAATAATGATTCACATACATACATAACTATTACACAATAATAGATATGAACATGACCAGTAGTATACACGGATTTCGGCAGTACAGTTCATGTTAAATTGTAAAAATCATATCTTTCGCTGAAGGAGTCAATTCTACTAAACATATTACATAGATGCAAAACAAATTTGCATGGATTTTTTACCTAGATTTGAATCTAGATCATAATAATTTCGTATCATCAAAAAAGCAAATTTGCCTATACTAGATCAAAATTTACACCAATACCACAAATTCACACTATCCATTTTAACCCTTTCGCTTGTAAATGAATTAATCAAGTGACATTCACAATTTTACATCGCAATCTTCAGTCTCCAAACTACATCATCTTCTACACGGGAAAAATTAAAAAAAAAACAATGACAAAGACAACAACAAAACTCAAAATCATAGTTTGACAACGCAAAACTAGTAAAACAGCAAACATCAGGTCAGAACAAGCAAACACTTAAAACATAGAAACACAATTAAAAAACAGACACCACAATAAACAAATAATAACAAGAACCTAAGATTAAAAAAAATAAAAAGACCATTTCCTCCATTTTTGTTCACCCAAAAAAATAATTGTCATTTTTTTCCTAGAACTTCCCAACATAGCATCATATCTACCAAGAACAATCACAACCCGAACCGATATTTTCGAAACGGTACCCAAAAAAAAATAAAAAATGCAGCAATAAGTATACACAAATAAGGGGAAAAAAAAAACAGAAAGGAAAGAGAGAAGACCCTTGAACAACTGAAGGAGGCCATGGCAGCAGATGATGCTTTCGAGATGGTCTGCATCTCTCTCTCTCTCTCAACCTGAGAATTTTTAGAGAGAGAATTTTTTTTTTAATTAATAAATAAAAATAGAGTTCTATAATAAGTGGGTTGGCACCAGTGATGATTGATGAATGTGTATTTATTTTATTTTTATTTGACAATATCTCGTTTTTGTAAAATGTTTTCCTTTTTTTAAGGGTTATTTCACTAAGTTGCCCTTACTTTATTTGATATAGCAATATTTCAAAAAGATATCCTAAATTAACACAAACACCCCTTGCCATCAAGTCAATCCGTTAACTTTAACGGTTGACTAACTTTGACCCTTGGAAAGCCAAATATACCCTTGTCACATCATCCCAAACATAAAATATATTTTTTAAATTAAAATTGAAAAATCAAATATATAAAATAATAATAATAATAATCTACCGGCGGTGGAACATGAAATAATAGATCTTTGACGATCTCCTAGTTACTGGAAGAGATCTTCTCCTACTTGGAGATCGACCTCATACAGTTCACAGAGGAGGCTCCTCCACGAATTGAGAAAATTTCCGCAGGTGGCTAATATATTATTATTATTTTTTTAATTTTTATTTATCAAATTTTAATTAAAAATATTTTATGTCTGGGATGATGTGGCAGGGGTATGTTTGGTTTTCCAGAGGTCAAGGTTAGTCAACCGTTAAAGTTAAAGGATTGACTTGATGACAGGGGATGTTTATGTTAATTTAGGATATCTTTTTAAAATCTTGCTATATTCAATAAAGTAAGGGTAAGTTAATGCAATTAACCCTGTTTTATATAATAATAATAATAATAATAATAGTCGTGACGAGATGAAGTCGGTGGCAGTAAAACCGTAAAACTCCTCGCACCTGTAATATGAGGTTATGGGTTCGAATATTTTCCTTCTAAAAAAATTCTAATTTATGTAATAGTGTAAATGTAATACTTCAAGAATAATAATAAGGGAAAATTGCACAAACTTACCATAATGTTTCTCATTATGGCATAATATTCAACTAATGCCTTTAATCGCACAAACAACCCCTCTTTTTAGTCAACTTCAGTTAAAAATAGCCATTGACCATGATTTTTTTTTTGAAAGCCCAAAATTGCCCTTGCACTTTATTACAAAAAAAATCTTAATTGCCCTTTATTTAAAACATTATCTACTTTAAATTATTAGAATATAAAAAATAAATACTAAACATAATCCTTTTTAAATAAAAAAAAATTCTAAAATAATATATTAAAAACAAAACAATTTAAGAAAACGTTATTTTGAGAAAATATAATTTAATAATATATTAAAAACAAAAAAAATCATAATAAGGATTATGAAGAAGGATTATGTTTTTGAATTTTTGAATTTTTTTTAAATTTAAAAAGGATTATGTTTAGTATTTATTTTTTATATTATAATAATTTAAAGTAGATAATATTTTAAATAAAGGGCAATTAAGATTTTTTTGTAATAAAGTGCAGGGGCAATTTTGGGCTTTAAAAAAAAAATCATGGTCAATGGCTATTTTTAACCAAAGTTGACTAATATGAGGGGTCGTTTGTGCAATTAAAGGTATTAGTTGAATATTATGCCATAATGGGAAACGTTAAGGTAAGTTTGTGCAATTTTTCCTAATAATAATAATAACACTAACACTAGATAACCTGAAAATTTAGTCCAAATTTCAATCCGTGGTTTTTTCATTATCCACATCATCCCATATTATGTGTAATGATGAAATTTAAATTAATTATTTGGGTCGTATACCATTAATCTATTAATAATAATAATAATAATTGTGATATTTTTGGGTATTAATTTTAATTTTGATGTGTAAAGAAAAGACTACCACGCGTTTATTATTTAAGTCAGAGAATTTACTGAATTTTTGGTGACAAATGGGGTGATACGGTGGCAAGTGGGTGACGAAACTCGATGACTTTTATTGGCACAGTCTGTCCGCACAATTTTGGTGCCAACGTGTGACTTGATTAACTGGTTCAGGTTGTGCGAAATGAAAATTAGTAATAGTAATAGGACTATGAAATTTTTAAAAGTGTGATTGATTACCAAGTTAGGGGTTTGTTTTTCTACTTAAAACTTAATAGGTTTGAATCATAATTATTAAGTTGTTCTGTTTATTTTTTTTTAAGTGGCTAAACAACTTAAAAATACTAAAAAAAAAAAACTTAAAATAAAAGGTAAAAAATACTTACTTGCAAATCACTGAATTACATAAAATTCAATCCAAAATCTTTTCTCACGATACTATCCCCATATATAACATATTTACAATTTCATCATAATTATATATTTTATAGAAATCTTTATTTTAATGCATTGCTTATTTTAAATAGCTTTAAAAATAAAAAAGAATCCTAATCATTTCTCATATTGGTGTTTAATATCAATACTTTATTACGATATTAAGGTGATATATTTATATATATTAGATTGTTTTGTGTGAGTTTTTTGTTGCCATATTTATTTTTTGAAAAAAAAAAAAAAAAACCTTTTCTTTCTGGTAAAAATGAAGTTTGTTTGTAATCGAAGAAGAAAATCATGATCATATATGTTCATATATAATTATTATTTTCGGATTGTTTTTATTCCATATTATATATATAATTGTTTAACATGGGTATAAATGTAAAATTACTTATTTTCAGACAATTTTACTTTTAAAAAACAAACGTGTTGACAATACATTTAGACGTAAGAAAAAAAAAAAAAAAAAAAAAAAACAAACAAACATGTCATTCAGGTTCATATTTCAGTCTTTAGAAAAATTTAGAACTATTCAGTCTTCAGACAAAAAACAAACAACCCTTAGTCATAGACTTTTTCCTTAATTCCAAGTTGTTTGCTACTTTTTCATTTTTGTCCAAATTGATCTCTACGTTTTTTGAAGTGGTAAATTGGTCCCTCTAACTAACGAAAGTTAGTCAAACTTAACATATTTAAGGATAAACTTGTACATTTACCATAAAATATTATAAATTGACACATATATCATTTAAACCTTTACACTCGCACGTGTACCATATTAAAAAAAAAAAAAAAAAAAACCATGACAGGATTAAAATTAAAAAATATATATATATTTTTCAAAAAAATTAATTAAAAAAAAATCACCACTTTCACGTCTCTTGACATTTCTCTCATTAAAACCTAATCAATTCTTTCACTAAAATCAATATTGAAAATTTGAAAAAGATTTGTTGGATTTTTTTTTTTTTTTTTTGGTTGTTGCATAACTTGATCACTAGTTTAAGTGTGTGAAAATGTGGCTAGTTTTGATTGAAATGAGATGAGATAAAGGAAATTGGAAAAAATAAATAATAAAGAGCAGTGAAGGTCGGTCACCTCCATCCACGCTGGTTCAAATTCTTGTGTTTTTCCAAATTGATTGGAGATATTGTTGGTGGGTTTTGGCCAGAAGAGTCAAAACAAGTGAAGAAAGTGAGTTTTTTTTAAGTAAGGAATGGTGAAGCCATTTTCATTGTTCTAATTAAGCCATCAGATGTGGAGTCCAACGTCCGGTGAATAAGCCATTTTTTGTCTGGGTCTCCATCGCCGATGAACATCGGCAATGGGACTATGTATATCCATGATTCATCGATTTCTTTTTGTTGATAATTTGTTTTTCTTTTTGAAAAAAAATATATTTTTGTTGTTAATTTAATTTTTATAAATTATTTTAATATAAAAAGCTGGAAACTTTTGGAAAGATTTTTTACTGGATTAAAAAAAAAAAAAGTTTAATGGATTTTTATCTTTCTATATATATATATATATATATATTAAATATTTTTATTATAAAGATTAAAATTAACATGGTAGCAAAAAAAAAAATGATCACCTTGCAACAAATATTTTAATTTTAAATATATTATTGGTGAAGGGTAAAGTTGACTTTGAATGGATGAGTTGGACCGAATGGTTATTATAATTTTTATGTTTTTACAAAGATAAGACAATTTAGGGGTATTAAGGTACTTTTAGTATTTCAGCTAAAGTCAAATTTTTAAATTAACGGTCAAAGGGACCAACTTGGTCACTTTTGAAAAGGATATTCTAGAAACAGATGTCTTAAGTCTTCCTTTGCAGCATAACAAAGTCAACAGCGAGATGGTGACATATAACCTCAAGCACGCAATGCAATGTCCATAGGAATCTTTCCATGAAACAAACGTCAAACAAGGACAGAGCGCGAAAGAGGAATAAACGACGCTCAAATCTACTTACCCCAAAAAACTGAACTCCTAATCTTAAAAAGAGAATCATAAGCAGTTTTATAAGAAACAATACCATCTAGAGAACAAGTCCAAACTAACGAGTCTGGGTCAGAGCTCACCACTACCTTCTCAATCTCAGAAGCAATATCCGAGTGAGAAACGTGAAAAGAAGCAGGAATATCCCAACCCATAGCATCTGAATAAATATCAACCACAACAGAGTCTAGAGTAAACTGTAGCGATGAACTATCCTCAACCAGATCAATCAACGGATCTCTCAACCAATTATCCGTCCAAAAATGAACCTTATATTGACGACCAACCAACCACCTAGACTCAAGCATTAGGGGAGTATAATGTTATTTTAGCCCGGCCAAACAGAAGAAACAACATACCATGTTCTTGGTTTATGATCCTGGGTGAAATAATGAGCCCGAAGATATATGAAAACGAGGGACTCCTCAGTCAACATCCTCCATGTGAACTTCTTAAGCATGGTCTTGTTAAAAATAAAAAGGTTTTTAACACCAAAACCACCCCATCCTTAGGTCTACAGTAAGACTTCCAAGCAACTTGGATAGATTTACGACCATCGATCGAACTAGTCCAATTTTTTTTTTTTTTTTTTTTTTTTTGAATAACGGCATTTAAATATTTCAAAAGAGAAGAAGGCCAACAATAAACTTGAAAGGAATGCAGGAAGGAACCCATAATCACTGAGTTAATAAGACATAACCTGCTTGTCATTAAAAGAGAAAAACCCTTCCACGATTCCAATTTACTTTTAATTCTATCAGCCCATGAGATCAACCATCGACGTTTAGGCACACCAATGAAGAGAGGGACCCACAGATAAGTCATTGAATCACCGCCCTTACGCATCCTAGACATTGAGAGGAAATCAGTAATTCAAGGCCCAGAGATGCCTTTGCTAAAGAAGATAGAAGATTTTTCTCAATTAACTCGTTGACCTGAGAAAGAGCCATAAATCGCAAAAGCGTCTAAAACCATCCACAAATTCTGAAGAGTAGCTTGGCGAAAGAGGATAACATCATTTATATAAAGAAAATGCGAAGAAGCACGCATTCCGATTGGAGAAGAGATAGAATGTAAATAATAATATATATTCTTTATACACTTGAATGTAAATCTAGTGGAGAAACATCAAATTTTTTTTTTTTTTTTTTCATTATAATTTACACCATTTTTGGCTTTTATTTTTTTGGAATCAAATTATGACTTTTTTGCCGATAAAAAACAATAATTATCATGTTTACTCTTATATTTTATACGTAATTGTTATGAAAATTGTGATGAAATATTGATATATATATATATATATATATATATACAGATTTTCTATTGTCAATTCGTCCTGATAATAAATATATCAGGACGAAGAATGTGGACCACTGGATTTACATACTTTAACTCAAAGTGTATGTACTTGTCAAAACTTCTCCATAATCTATGGTCCACATTATTCGTCCTGATATATTTATTGTCAGGACAAATATATTAAGACGAAGTGACAATAGAAAGACTATATATATATATACAATTTTTCTATTGTCAGTTCGTCGTGATATAAAATATATTAGGATGAAGAACGTAGACCATTAGATTTACATACTTTTACTCAAAATGTATGCATTTGTCAAAACCTCTTTAAAATCTATGGTCCACATTTTTCGTCTTGATATAATTTATATCAGGACGAACTTACAGTAGAAAGATTGTATATCTATATATATATAATTATAAATTTTCAAGTCAGTGCATCATGTTATAACTTAATGAGGATATTGAATGTGAGCCACTAGTTTTCCATGATTTGACTCAAGTGTGTATGCACTTGTCAGAGCTTCTCCATAATGAGTAGCTCACATTCAATATCCTGATAAAGTTATATCAGGACGTCCTGACCAGATCGGGACTGTATACTTTTATATATATATATATATATATATATATATATATATATGTATGTTATTTCACTGATCAAAGACAGTCTGTTCACGTCTCATGATACATTATTGACTGAAATTAGATTGGATTCAACTAAATAGGATTTGATATAAATAAAGATGGTTTAAGATTAGACCATTTTAATTGATTAATTAATTAATAATTCAATTCAATCCATTCTAATCCGACATCAAACATCACAATTGACAATCCACTAAATCATGGAAAAGTAGAAACACATCAAGAGATCGAACAAACCCCCATAAACCCGAAACACTAAACAGAGTGATCTATCCTTCTGTCTTACGTAAAAATGAAAATATGACATGATTCTATTGGATGGTTATACATACATGATACATCTTAAGATTTATTTTGTTTCCTGTCCCAAAAATGCCAATGAAAGATCAAGAAAATGAAAACTTGACATAAAACTATTTGATGTTATATTGCAACAATAATGTAAAAGAAGCCTGTTCATAAGTAAGAGAAAAAGATAAAACTTGCCATTGAATGGATACTGAAACATAACATATTCACTGTGAAGCTCACTGATCTACAAACTCTTTTCATTTGTATAGTCTCAGTAAACAAATGCCAACAAAAGGAAGAAAAAGCAATCCATGCCACTTCATATCCAATACTTTTTCTTTCGAAAATCAATAATATATTACTCCATCTATACCTCAAACCCCTGTAGGATTTTTATGTACATATAAATTAATTCACTGAGCTCCAAGAACCACTTGGTGGCTGATGGGAACAGTTGTTATGACTCAACAGTCAACACCACATATTATACATTCAAAACAATGAGGCAAAATCACCTTTTTGATTTTGTTGTTTCGGTTGCTCGTATCTGGGGTGATGGTTGTGATCCGCTACCAAGTGCTGCAGCAGCAGATTCGACATGTGTAAGAAGATACTCGTATATCTTCTTCCTAAGCCTGTCAATCGTCTCAGCTGAAACATGGGGAGCTTCTCCTTCATCTTTCCTCAACCCAATCTCATCTAACCAGTCATTCACACTCTTTAGCTGAGTCAACATCCCAGCTATTTGACCATTATCAGACAAAGTTGAGGAGTCCACATCAGCATCCAAGAACTTCTCCACAAATCCTAGGAACCAATCCTGTGACTCCATTCGCAACATTTCAGCCATGTCAACAGCCTCATCAAGGCCATCCCCTCTAAACCAGTCTGGTAGGGGTTGGGCCTGTGCCTTTTGAGGAATGGCTGGGCCATCCCCCGGTCTACGAAGAGCTCCTGATGCGACAAGCTTGGAGACGATTGTTGGGCGCGGTTTTACCTGGGTTTTCGCTGAGGCATTCTTAGTAGAATTTTCTAGCACTAACATGGGTTGACTGCCAGTTAAAATCTTTATTCCTTGAGCAGGAGCTGCAGAAGGAATTGTTGTTGAAGTAGGTTCTTTACTGAAAACGGAGAACGGTGATAAATTGGTGGCCAATGCAGCTTGGACCCAGGAGGCTGCATGTTTCCGTCTCTCTGATGTGACTTTTAATGCTTCTTCGGATGGGTTTTCTTCATGATCTGGTGATGAACCAACTGGAATCATTTTTGATAGAGAATCAGCAATCATGCGAGAATTATTCAAGCTGGAATGGAGGGTCAAAAATTGCTCCACGGCAGGCTGTGGATTATCTTCCTTGGCAGAGGATGTTAGCTCTGAATACAAGCTGCAAGAGGAAATATAACACAAAATGACGTGTCAGGGCAAAAACCGAAAAGAAAAAAAAAAATGCAAATATTTATATATACATCTTTTATAGGAATTATACATACATATATATAAATTAGATATCATATTCACAAAGCTGCATAGGCAAAAGAAAAAAAAAAACAATATAAGATATTAAGATTACAAACAATACTACATTGTAATGTATCCTTCTTCAAAATATGCTAAGTTTTTCTCATACAATTAGTCTTTGTAATCATATTTCTTTATGATTGGTCGCTTTTTTTAATTTATTTTTTATTTGAGAAAATACCAAATTCAGAAGTTGGTTGTCACTGCAGTGAAAGTGACAACCAACTTCTGAATTTAACCAAAAGCAAAATGTAAGATTAGGCTCTTAAACTTCACTCAAATTCTAAAATTTGTAAACTCATCAACTTGATGGAGCCAAATCTACCCCGCTTGTCCACCCCTTTTACAATCCTTTTCAGCTTTGGGATCTCCAATGTTCTCCTGTCTTCAAAATCAACCTTCTTGATCCCCCCAGAAATGAATCCCAGGTAAAATGCTAATGCCCCTTTCCCAAATTTTAAATCCGTATTTTATGCATCAATCTTATCCGGTAGAAACAGGGCCAGTAAATGCAACCTAAACATTGTAAAAGATTCATCTAGCTGCAAACTCACAGATCATGCTATCCCATATTTATTTCCTTCCGCAAAAACTAGAAAAAACGAATTTTGATTGAGCATCTCTTGGCCTGAAGAATTCACAACGTAATCATTACTGAATTGACCTTTTAGTTTTTTCTCTGTAAGTTACATTCCAGTACCTTTTTTTACAAAAAGTATAATAATTGCTTCGCAACGTATCCATCCCACCATATATCTAGCTCAATACTAATCTCTCTAGACAACCAGTGGCACCATAAGGAAAAATGTACATGAAGTTAATTGATGCATAAAATACTTCCATTAAGAGGAGAATCTAGTAAGGAGTGAGAAGGACACATGGACAAACAAGAAAAGCCAGCCAATGCATCCTTAGCTCTTATGGAAAATTAGACAAGCTGTTATCTGAGAAACGGACTCCTTTTAGTGAACAACAACAAAAAAAAATAGGACTAATGCAAACTTAATATCCCCCATTGCACATAAAATGCCAGTCATAGCTCTCAGATAGCAATCGGAGAGTTCTTCTTACAACTGACCATTGCATATATTCCTTAGAATTGTTGACCAAATCTATATGACCTTGACTTAAAGGTCAAAGCCAACCTGTTAATTTAAAAACAATGTCCTCTAGATGGAAAAATCATTCTGCAAATATTAGTTGAAAATCGGGGCTCAGCACCTATTATACTTAGGCTAAAGAATCCTTTCATCATAATTAGCAGCCAAGTCAGAGATCCTATTAAATGGTTAAATGAAAATGTAAGATTAAAATTCAATATAGAAGTTTTTAATTAATTTTGATGTTTCTTAAGCCTTCTCTTAGCATTTCTCTAAGAATAATGACTATTTGAAACATATTCTAGACTACAACGCAAAACTTCAGTCAGTTGAATTCAAGAAGAAAACCATATATCTTTTAAACCATCAGAACTATCACTACTTATTTCCATTCTAATAAATCACACACTCCGAATCCCCAAACCAGAAAAATACAGCTCAGCCAAGTAAAATGAAACATATTTAAAAATATACATATATAAGAAATATAAAACGGCATCTAAGATACAGTTAATACGAGCAGAGCAAAGTCTTGTACTCCCACAAGTCTGGCAGCTGCTCTTGTTTGTGTACAATGGCCAAACACATATTAACTTTGTTATCAGGCATATATGTGGCTTAAATGCAGTACGTCTTAGCTCCAGATCTATCCCTACAACATAATTTAATTATTTAAAACAATTCTGTTTACTCTCCAGAAGTTTCCATCAGTGAATATGGTGGCAGGATAAATCCCAAAAGTAAATCACTACAAAACTAAACTACAGTCACATTAGCAACACCATTGCATTACTTATAAGGTGCTAATACAATCATTTACCAAAAGGTCCACCGCTGATTGTGCAGTGTAATCAGCTTCCACCATCCCCACTACCTTGGAGGTACTACAAGCCAATATGCCATGCACACCAAAATCTTATTGAAGATTTAAAAAAATTTAGATAAGTTTCCATCACCAGCTTTACAAGAAAAGGGCACTACAACATATACAATAAAATCTTATTCTAAAGCCTCATATTTCGCTATTATTCAGTACCATTGTAAAAAAGAACGTGGGATAACATGCACATTTTTAAGTTCACATCATCAAGATACCCGATCTTAAAATTTGAGTGGACTAGCTTGCCAGCATAATACCATCATGAAGCACTTAAGTTGCCAAAAAAAAAAAAAAAAAAAAAAAAAAAAAAAAAAGTTTTTTAACTGTCAATATTGTAATTGACTACATATTCTTCTCCATACCATTTGAAAATACAGATAATTTTTTCATGGTAAAGGCTAGAAAACTGAGAGTACAATCAATGTTAAATTCCAGGATCTTCACCTAAAATTATGGGCAGAAAGTTCTTAAATTTCTTCTAAAATCCCACAACTGCTCCAATTCGGAAAAAAAAAATAAAAAAAATAAATAAAAAGTGCCATTTCTGGAACAGAGAATGCTAGCAAATAGCACCGTAAAAACTTATAATTCCAAACATTTCCCACTGTATATCCATGCACTAAACACAACTAGTACTAAGACATCTAGACAAAAATGCTGCATTTATCCACAATTTACTGATTACAATAAACATCAAGACCTCTGATTTAGTACACTACCACAGTTCTTCCTAATTTGATTCCCCTAATACAGTACTCATCAGGTGGCATTATCATCAGAACTGAATAACAGTCAATTTTTTCTAGTGACAGAAAACTCAAGTTTACCCAACTGAGTCACTTCTAGGAAAATACTTGACGTTCCTGTGCCTCTTTGGTTACCAATATCTACTGTACTACTACTATCAACCTGGTACTAACCACAAGACCTATTTGTAATCCAACTTGATGAAACAGTCTTCAATAGATCCTACATTGTACATCCTCTATAACTTTCAGGAGCATATAAAAGTTAAAATGCACCATATATCTGAGAGACCTACAATTTGAGCAAGGGTTTCCTTATGACAAGAGAAGATAGTCTTACGAGAAAGACTAAGGCACTGACCAAGTCCTAGATCCAAAGAAACAGAACAATTCTAATTTTCCTACAAGGGTTTCCTTGATTCTTGAGAGTGTCATACCTTAAACATCGAAGTAAGCTCTCAGCAGCAGAAGCCTCCTGCATGGCCTCTATTGCTGCTATCTGTGCAGCATCTCTATGCTTCATGACTTCCTGATATGACAAATGTGAAAACATACAATAAGAAACAGCAGATCTCAGAGCAAAAGAAATTGAAAATTTCCTTACATCTTCAGAAAATAACTACCTCGTCTACATGTTTTTGCCTAAGGGAACAAGTAAATGACACAGAAAACATAATCAAGTATCAAGAGGCTGAAATCCCAACTTATCAGATATCTAGGACATAATTCTTAAATAAATCCATCAACTGTATTTCAGCAAAAGACAAAAACCATGAAGTTTTAAGATTAATCTAATTTTACGAATAAAGGAATAAAATTTACTACTAGCCCGTGTGTGTATGTGTGCACGCGTGTGTAAATGATAGCAAGAAGTCTACTAGCTACTTATGCAGCAAAAAAATCCAACAGACAGAAGCCTAATAAAACTCATTTAATTGATGACTAAGAAATTCCAAGTCATTACATATGGTTTATACCTTTCCAAGCTTTGCAAGAGAAGAGGGGAGTGCAGACCATGAAACATTTCCATCTGTTAATCTTTTACTATTTATCGGAACCTTGACCAAATTTCCTGGGAAACCATTATTGTTCAATTCTCCTGATTTTCTTCCAATGGACATTCTTTGCTTATTTGGTTTTTCTTGATCATCCAATACTCCATTTGAAGTAACTTTCTTGGAAGAGATTTGAACCTTATTATCCTCTTTAGATGACTTTGTAGATATTTGGTGCTTATTCTCCTCTTTTGAAGGCAACCTTTCACTAGATGTGCTTTTTCTAGGTGCCTGGAAAATGGGAGTAAAATAGATTTGAGTACATTTTTAAAATTTTTTTTTTTTTTTTTATACAGAATAGAAAATAATATAAAACGAAATAAAAAACACAGCAATGAGTAAGTTGAAGGATGCAACAAGAAAAATATGATTCTAAAAACCTTATGAAGCATCAAAGAAAATCAAGAAAGGAAAAAATAAAATAAAAGATGAAACATCATTTAGCACTTGGACCCTCAAAATCAAAATCCACCATTACAATGAAATTTGATTCAGTTTATCTTATATCAGATTCTGAAGCATCGCTGTTGATTTACTATTTGACAGAAGAAGTACCAATAAATAAGTGATAAACCATAGAGTACTAGTGAAAACAAGAATAAAATCAATCCTAACCACGCAATCAACAATTTTTTATACTTTAAAGAAAATTCAACTTTAACTCAAAATCAAATAGACAAAATCTATTTAATATTTAAATAAATGATTAAACTCACTGAAGTACTTCGAGCATCAAGCCTGAGATCATGTTTGGCAGCTCTCAATTTTGAATTCTCTCTAGTCTTCACCTCCAGATTCCCTTCCCAGCTCTTCCTCAAGGCCTTGGCCCCAAACTCAAACCCGTGAACTAGATTCTTGATCACTGGTACCCTCCTTCCCGTAGGACTTGCCCCACGAACAGAACTTGCCTTTTCCACCGATGCCCCCTTCATTATAGCCTTATCTGATCCCTTAATCTTCGACTGCTGCTTAATTCCATTCGCAAATTTCTCAAATGAAGTAGGCAACGAATAACAACTTGTGGGAGAGGAAGGTATAGACCTTGAACTCAATGACTTCAATTTACCCAAATACTCCTTCTTCACATCTAAATTCAATGCCTGTTTCGAAAGTTGAGATTTTGATCTACTCAAGGTAGGTGTTTTCTTATCAAATTGATCATCCTTAGCACCACCATTCAATCTAATCTTAGCTAACTTGGTTTCACCAACATGATTATTGCCTGATACTGGTTTTAAAGGTGCTTTCACTTTCTCACCAGGTTTAGAACATGAAGAGCTATTACCACTAGTCTTATTATCATTGTTCAGAAACCCAAGAGAGTGAGTAGCTACAATATCTTCCGGGCTGCCTACGCAAGGATGCCTTCCAGGAACCGGCCTAACCCCACGAAGAATGGGGACAGGGGAAGCAGATTCAAATTTCTCAACATGAATAAACTGGCCTAATTGAATCTTATCACTAAGGATTAAATCATCATGTTCATCAGGTAAAGATACATATGTAGCATGAGATGAATCTGAAACCTTCAAGTAGAAACCCTGATTGGAGAAAAGCTCACCTCCTGCTAGTGCAGGGACTATGCTCACCACTTGCAAGAGAGATGACCTGTGCTCACCAGCAACTTTGACATCTGTGTTCATGTGCTGTAAAAGCTTGAGAAGCACTCCAGGCACAAGATTTGCCATTGCAGAGGCTTCCAAATTGCATTACAGTGACAACCCAGATGGAGAAATTCAAGATTTCACCTGAGGAAACCAGAGATCTTGAACATATATCCCAAAAAGAAAGGATTTTGATGAACACCCAAATTGAGAAATGAGAGAATTTGTAAAATGGAAAAATGAAATTACACTTTATTCCCAGAAAATATTTGTTACCAAAGAAAAGGTTTAATCATAAAAACCAGAGAGAGAGAGAGAGAGAAGTGCAATCTTCAAGATACAGATTAAGAAGTGGTTGAAGCTTTTTGGTGCCAATAATGGTGCAAAAATATTTATTTTAAAGAACAAAACAAATAACACACCAACCCAGGTGAGATTTATTTTATTACCAAAAAAACAAAATTACATTAATTATGAAACCCAAATGAAGAAATTAACAGCAATGGACAGCTTGGAAAAAACAAAGTGAGTTCCTAGAAAAAGAAATGCATTAATCATGGAACCCAAATGAAGAAATGAAGAAATTAACAGCAATGAACAGCTAGGAAAAAACAAAGTGAGTTCCCTAGAAAACTCATCAACCCATATTCACAAACAGAATGAAATTGAAAAAGAACCATTGGCATTTTATGAAAAGCAATAGAGGAGGAAAAACAACAAAACAAAACAAGTACAATGTGTGAATCTTTTGTGGCTGGGCTTATAAGTTATCATATATTATTATACCAGCTAAAAAGCAAAACCCAGAAGAGCAAAAGGCAACTTTTTGAGTGAAAGATAAGAGAGAGAGAGAGGGTGTGTGTGGAAATTTGAGAAGAAATGAATAAAAATGTAAATGCGGTTGCTGGAAACACAAAAAGGCAAAAAAGAAATAATTGATGCCTGGCTCACACATTAAACTTACTACATGATTGATAATTTCATATGATATGTAATAATAAACATATGAGATGTGTCAGATTCTGACACATAAACACACACCTACTTATAAATAAACACATGCAATTTCAAGTCTTTGAAGATATCTAGTTATGTACTGTCTACAAAAAAAAAAAAAAAAATCCAACCTGACACCCCCAGACTTTGGCTTCTTCTTCTTCTTAGCTTGTGCAACAGCTGCTGTCCAAGATTTTTACACAATATCTTGTTTTTTTCTCAACCAACCAATCAAACAATTTAGCAAAAATGAGTTGAGGAAATTCTTACAACTTAGACTCGAATCTTGAAAGAATAAATGAGAGAAAAATATCAATTTATGTAGTTCAAAGGTTTAAAAATTAGATAATCTAATCCTTAGTAGTCTTAATTTTGTTTATTGATCCCTTTAAATCGTTGATATTACCATTTCTTTTTCCTACTTTTGTTGAAAAAAATTATTATACGCTTGTTTACTAATCTGAAATAAAAATGAGAGGAAATTAAATTACATTAGAAAGTGGTAATTTAATTCCTTAGGTGAGAATGAGAGCCTGAGTGGAGGAATTAAGTTATCTTTCCAATAAAATTTAATTCTTAATTTGTGTGGGTCTAAGACCATCTCTAATGCATTTGTCAATACCGATGTCAAATTTGGCACGAAATATAGTAAATTGTTATATTTAGCACATAATTTTAGCATTGTACTCCAATGTAAAATTTTATTTGATATACTATTTTTTTATTTTTTTTAATTATTTAAAATTACAAAAGTCAATAAATACAATCAATGCATTCAATGAATGCCTTGAATATTTTTTTAGAATTGTTTCAAACTCAATTTTTCCTACCAAATTTGTTAAATTTTTATTATTTAAAATTAAAAAATCGACAAATATGGCTGCATTTATTGTTGTGCCAAATTTGACATATACTAAATTTGGCACAGCTTTTAGCATTGCATTGGAGCATGCTTTTTTTTTACTTTAGGCTAAATTATAGCATTAACACAATGATGTAGCATTGCATTGGAGATGCTCTCATGTAACTTGATTACCAATAGTATTTAGTAAACACTATAATTACAAATTAGAAATTAATTTTCATTTTCTTCATTAAAATTCTTAATTAGTAAACCATAAACGCACACTGAAAATTAATTCTTAAAATGTTACTAAAAAAATCTTATATAATTACAAAAAATTTCTAAAATTGCAAAAACAATATCTCAAAAAAATAACAGAAAATTCTCAAAAGGTTATTTTTTTTATTAAAAAAAATGTACAATAATATCTTTACTCGCAAAACAAAATTAAGGAAAAAAAATGGATACTTTTTTATCATGCAAAAAAAAAAAAAGGATTAAATAGACAATTACATAAAGAAAAAGGACGGTTGTGAAACTATTCCAAAGAAACAAATAACAAATATTGAGGTATTATTAATGGGTAGTGTTGATCTGTACCATAATAACTAGAAATTGAATCTAAATCAGTTGTCCAAAAATTGTGTCTCAATTTGTGTTTAACTAATCAAATTGGGACATATGTCTACATTTAATTATTTTTTTTCCAACTCCTTCCATAAATGTAGACACATTACCCAATTTAGTTGGTTAGACATAAATTTGGTATACCATTTTTGGATAACTGATTTGAGTTATGGAAATAGGGGAATGCTATCTACCTTTCCCATTTACCTTTCCCACTCATTGTTTGACACGTATGCACATTTTCATTTAATAAAAAGCTCTCATTTATTTCTATAAAGCTTGTTTACATATTTACCCCTTATTAATGAAATGATAAAAGCAAACATCAAGGGTAAAGACGTAAACAAGCTTTGTAGCAATAAATGGGAGCTTTTTATTAAATGAAAATGTGTATACGTGTCAAATAATGAGTGGGAAAGGTAAATGGGAAAGGTAAATGGGAAAGGTAGATAGCATTCCCCATGGAAATATATATATATATATATATATATATATTTTTGAAGAAAGTTATGGAAATTTACTATAATAGAAGAATTAATAAATGCATAATCATTGCATTGATTACATTGTCTTTACTTGTACATTTATTTAGTTTCCAACTTTAGTAAATTTCTAAGACATGCGTTAACACTACCCATTATTAATATAGAAAATGATTCAAATCACCTGTAAAAAAATGGTATTCTAATTTATCTCTAACTAACCAAATTGGGTCATGTGTACATAGTTATTTACATTTAATTATTTTTTAAAAAAAGCATGTACGCATAGCCCAATTAATTAGATATAAATTAGGAAATTATTATTTACAGGTTATTTGAATCTAATAATAAATGTATAAAATAAAAATAGGAAAGCAAATGGGTGCACGTGGAGAGTTAATGGGGGTGTGAGGAACAATGTAATGGCGTGTCGGCTACCTGAAAAAGTGTCACATCAACCACTGAACCACATATATTTTTTATTTATTTATTGAAGAGTCCACATCTTTTTTAATAGCACTGGTATTCATGTCTTTCTTTCCTTAATCTTTGTCTTTTTTTTTTTCTTCTTTTTTCTTTTTCAAGTTAACCGCATCTTTTTAAGAGTGCTCTCTTCTCTTATACAATTTATCGAACATGTGATAGGAATTAGGAGCTGGACCCACATCAACAGACTTTAGAAACGAATGTATATAAATATGGGTAATTTCACTATAGCCTCAATTTTTCGGTGAAATATCACTTTTTTAAACATCTTTTTTTTTTTTTTTTTTTTTTTTTGATAACATACAATTGCCGGGACCGGCGAGATGAGGCTCTACTAGCGCAGCCTGAAACGCGACTCCCACTAGAGGGGAGAAACTACCCACACACCTAAGTGAGACAAGACCCACACAATGGAGGGAACACCATTCCCTAAATACACACTTGGGCCATGGATTGAACCTTGGTGGGGGAGAATCTTAGCCAGACTCTGGCCACCAAGGCAAAGGGCCAGTGTACTTTTTTAAACATCTTTGTTATATTAATAACTTTAGTCAATTCTTTTTCTAAAATACATCACATTAGACACTTTGATCAAAAAAACTAACGATGAATCGTGGCTATATATATAAAGTACGATTTTTCCCTTGTTAATATATAATAGAAGTTGAAAAGTAAATTTTACCTTTAAAATATTTTTTTATTATACCCTTATTGTTAACCGCCAAAAATGGCAAGGGTCCAAAGAAGAATTTTTCATCCAGACTAAGACTATTTGAAGTGAGAAGACACTACAGAGAGTATCTAGCTACCCCGAAAAGAAGCTAGGGCTGATATGTCCAAATATACTTTCTGTAAATCCAGATCGAGGTAAAAGGCACCTAGGTCTCCAAGTACTAGGAAACATAGAAGTCGAGGTCCTAAAGACCCCGCTGCTTCAATATCCAAGTACCCCGCTGTTGCCTTATCCGGTATTCTGGTACCCTGATACTTCAACGCACAAGGAATACAAGTACCACAACCCAGCAGGATATAGGGTACCCGAGTACCTCGACCATTCTACCAGACAATGGAAAACCGAGTTGAAAGGAAGACTATCAAGGAAGAGATGGATCAGTATACCAAGGAACCAAAATCAAGCTCCAAGTAAGACAATATACGCCAACATTTAAATACAAGGAAAATTGACTTCTCCCGCCATCTTTAAAGCTCCACTTTGAATGGGATTAGTCAGCTCTGTCAAGATCGCTGAGGAAGGAAATAAGATCATTTGATTACGGAAATCATTCCCGCGCCTGAAACAAGGCCACCATCAACGTCCCGTTGATTGCTTAATTGATTGATTGATGATCACAGTAATGGGTAAGAAAAAAGGGACCTACAAATAATTGAGGACTCTCGATTGAGAGGGGATCGAAAATCAGACTTTCGACCTACACCTTATAGTTTTTTCCACTTATCGACTAACACGAGATCGCTATCGTCAACCGTGTCTGAAAGTTCCATACCTAATCCTCCTAGAAACCGCCATTTTTTGTAATATACCATTGTATCATTTAAATTGCATATCTTATCAATAAAACGATGTTATTTCTCCATTTTAATAAATACTCTGTGTTAATAGGAATTTGACCCTGTAAACATTTTTCTACTAACATTTTGGCGCCGTATCCATCAACCATTTACAAAGAAGCTGTTTAGTTCAACCCAGCAAGCAAGAAGATGAGATTCCGATCCTTTCAAGGGAAGCCCGACCTCTCGGGACCCCAATCCCTTGCTTCCACCCAGAGAGTTTAGATGCGGGGAAGGGGATCAAGGAATAACAACTCGGCATCGGCCCCTCCACCAAATGTAGGCACCACCCCTCAAGATCCGGCTGTCTAAGAAATAAATTGGGATATCCTGGAACAGTAGGATGCCAACTTCGTAGAAAGTATCCGCCTCCGGATGATCACTTAGGAGATACCCTTCGAAGCACCCATGACCGTAGGAGAGGCTAGACCGGGTACCCTAGTATCGGTCTTTGACAGACTTGGACCACTACTTCCAGTTCCAAACTGCCTTACAGATTTCAGACCTTGACAAGTGAAATCAGCAGTCGACATCCCTCCCACAAGGAACCGGCTGACAACTAAACCAACAGTAGAAGAAAGGGCTTAATAACCCGATGCTGGCGGTAGTACTGGATCCTGAAGGAATCCGTGAGGTAATCGTCCTAAAAAAAGGAGCTCAAAGAAGCAACCGTGATATCCGAAACATCATACAATGAAGGCTCAGAAGCCCGATCCAAGCACGATGGATCCAAGTGCCTTGAAGACCAGATGGCCAAGATGGCAAAGGAACTCGAGGAGCTGAGGAAGGGAAAGCCTCGGGGTACCCGGAAGAATCCCTTAGGGGAAATGAACGCACCTTTCTCAAAAAGGGTCAAGGAGGCAGAGCTACCCCCAAGTTCAAAATGCCATCTGAGAAGTATTCTGTGTTAGAGGACCCCGTGAGCCACATGGAAAGCTTTGTGCACCGTATGGAGATACAAAACACAACCCGGTCAGCAATGTGCAGGATGTTCCTTCAACCCTGACAGATTGTGCCAAGACTTGGTTCAGAAAGTTACCTCCGGGTAGTGTGGACTTTTTTACAAAACTTACCACATATTTTTATGCTTAGTTTCAGGGAATTAAGCCTCGTCCTAAGGACCCCGTCATGCTACAGTACGTGATCCAAGAGCGGGGTGAGACTTGGAGAAATTCCACAAAGAAGTAATCCAAATGGGGGTTTTCATCGAAAAGGAGACCTTGGCTAACTTCCGGAGGAATCTATGGGCTGGTAGGTTATTTCGGTCATTTGCCAAACACCCACCTGAAACTTACCAGGAGGCCTATGATAGAGTATTGGAGCAGGTGGAGATAGACAAATAACTCTGGATTAAGGTCAAACATGATGAAACCCGATCAATCAAGAACCCAAAGAAAGAGGCTCTAAAGCCCGTGCCTGCCAAGAAGTTCTAGAATCAGCCCTAAAATCGGTCTACCTACTGTTCACCTCATTCCCCCCAATGTCGGGATAGGTGCCTCGCAAGAAGGACCCCTCCTAGAATAGCACCCCCACCAAGAGAGGTAGCACGGATAATAGGGGAGAAGGACGGGTACAATCATTACACCCCTCTGAACGCATCCAGGGAGATCATATACCTCGCTATCAGCGATAAAGGTTTGCTCAAGAAGCCTGATCCTATTAAGATCCCAACTGACCAGAGGAACTGCTACAAGTACTGTGATTTCCACAACGATGTAGGACATAATACGTCCAAATGCTACAACCTCCGCAACCAGATCGAAGGATTGGAAAGGGGAGGGCTCCTGGTTGAATTTTTACAACAAGTGCGAGATAACATCAAGATGGGAAAGGAAGTACAAAGAGAATATCATGAGGTAGAAGAAAGAAAGAGGGATAAAGGGAAGGATCTGATACAGCAGATCCAGATCATCCACACCATCAGTGAAGGCCCCACATTAGTGTGAACTTCCCACAATTCAAGAAAGAACCATGCTAGGAAGATCCCTCGACTCACTATCGGTCATGATGTACTCCGAGACACTAGGGGATCCCAAGACCTACCCCGTGCACCCCAGATCATTTTTACGGAGGAGGATGTCTATAACACAGTCCAACCACATGATGACCCAATGGTAATCACACTGCAGATAGCCAATTGCCAGGTTCACCGCATCCTGGTCGATATTGGAAACAACGTTGATATCTTGTTCAAGGGAGCACTCGAGAAGTTTAGCCTGAAGAACTCTTTCTACAAAAGTTGTACCACACCCCTGTATGGGTTCATAAGGGACTCCTTAATGCCAGTTGGATAAAAAATCCTATCGGTGATAATTGGGGAAGCTCTGCTCCAGCAGAACATAATGACAGAATTCATCGTGGTTGACACCCCGTCTGCTTACAATGCAATCCTAGGAAGACCCTTTCTATCAGGGATCAAAGGAGTGTTATCCATCTACCATAACGTTTTGAAATTCCCAGTCGGAACCGGGGTGGGAGAAGTTCGAGGAGATCAACAAGCATCTCGTAACTGCTACGCAGTGTCCACCAATCCCACTGCGCTAGCCAAACAATGTGCGCATGTGACCAATGAACTGAGCAGAGGGGTACCAGACATGATTGTGGAGGAACCACAGGAAGAAAGTCAGGGATGAGCCAATGGGCACCCCGCAGAAGGATTGGAAGAGTTTGCAAGCCAGAAGACATGGATGGTTACCCAGTAGGTCACACTTGGAGTGCTGACCACCTTAAGAAGTTCTGTCCATAAAGTTTGAAGAAACAGTTTATTTCAATCGGTACTACTCAGGAAGAAAGTCAGGGATGAGCTAGTAGGCACCCCGTAAAAGGATTGAAAGAGCTTGCAAGCCAGAAGACATGGATGGCTACCCAGTAGGTCATACTTGGAGTGTTGACCACCTCAAGAAGTTCTGTCCATAAAGTTTGAAGAAACAGTTTATTTCAACCGGTACTACTCTAAATATGTACCTGGATTTCCTTTGTATCACCTAAGAATTCAATAAAGAATTGAGATTTTTCCTCCTACATGATTCTCCTATGTTCACCTTGAAAATTTCGTTATAATTGGATTACCTTAAGACCAGGAGAGCAACATTGCACTCCTGAAGCCTTGGACCGGGTCAATCCCTCTAGGAGGATCGCCATAACTGAATCGCTTCAAGAGCAAGAAAGGCCACATGGCATTCATGCTACCTTGGTCGGGGCATACCCTCATCTAGGAAGGATCTAGTGCATAAGTGTCTAAGTGGCATAGTTGTCTACTAGACTAAGGATGCAAAGTCGTGGCCCTGGTTGCCCGTTGCAGATCTCAAGACCAGGAGAGCCTATACGGCACTCCTGAAGCCTCGGACGGGGAATATCCCTCTCTAGGAAAACCTGGTGCTAAATTGGCCCTAATTGCCTACCAAGACAGATTGCCTAGTTGCCTGCCAGGACAGATCGCCTAAGGGTTAGGATCCCTTATCGGGATGCCTGATGCCAAAGATTCTCCAACAGAAAACCTGGTGCTGAAGTGGCCCTAGTTGCCTACCAGAACAGGTCGCCTAAGTACCAAGATTCCTAAAAACAAGGATGCCAGGTACTATGGCTCCCCTATGTTCTTGACTAAGTGCTAGGATTCCACACATATGGAAATGCCAGTTGCCTACCAGAACAGATCGACTAAGGACCAGGATTCCTTGTGAAGGATCACCTCGTACCCCGATTCGCCTTGTGAAAATCGAGAAGTAACCTTAGTGGACTTCTCCTATGCAGGAAGTACCCAGCACTTTGATTTACAAATATCCCAATCACGGGTACCAAACAGCTTTGGTCGCCTACAGGACCAACCCCTTCTATTAGGGTCAGACGATACTTGGTGCCAATTGCTTGTCAAAATTTCTATCAAATCTTACTAGGGGACTACCTACCAGGACACCTCTGTCAAGTATCTAGGTACCGAGACTTAATCACCATCAAACTTCTCAAGTGTGTTCTATCCGGATTACAGGACGAATATACAAGTGCTAAATACCATCAACATTCCAAGTAAGTTTTGTCTGGATTGTTAACAAGTACCTAGACACTAAGTGCTGCCAGCATTTCAAGTAAGTCTTATCTCAATAAAGGATGAACATGCAAGAATAATAATACTACCAGGATTCAATAAGAACAAGCGAGACAGTGTACTTTCAAGAAAGAGAAAATTTTTTATTAATCAAACAAGGTGCCCAACCCCTGTTTCTGGGCTACAAAGAATGTGAATGAAAAGAAGTTAAAACAACAAGTCATACATCCTTAACACTTTTCTCCACCCTTGCCTCTTGGCTCTGGTCTACTATGTCTGCTTCATCAGCCACCCTAGTCCTCGCATCAGCTAAGATCTCTCCAACTCCTTGTACCCCGAGATCAGTATGAGTCTCCACCTCCTTCACAGGCTCGGTTTAAGCCTCAGCACGATCCTCAGCATCCTGCATTTTGTCATCACGGTGGATTGAAGGATCGGGAACCACCCTTTCAATTGTCCATACTGGATCAGTAGTAGGCCGGGTCAGGCTCCTGAATCAAGGAGGATCTGGGATAGAAGCAATTGAGGAAGAATCCATCAGGACCGGGGTAACGCTTGAAAGCTTGACAACCCTTGCCATAATCTTTTCCCGGTCCCACCCGAGGGCTGCCTTCAAATCGAAAGGAAGAAGAAAGGCTTTAGCAACCTCGTAGAAGGCGAAGAAGTATCCATCCCCAAAGGATTCCTCCACTTTGGCCTCTTGATTTTGCATCATATCCCGCAAGAGATAGTTTTCCTCCTGAAGCATGGTTTTCTTCCTTTTTAGACCCTCCATCTCCTCGCGGCGGCATAGAGACCTGAGTGGTGCTCGTTTAAACCGCTCTAAGTCCACCAAGGCCTTGTCCCTACTCCTCTCGGCCTGGATCATGGCTCCATTCAGGAACTCTATATTTTTCTCAGCTCGATCCAGATCCTACTTGGCATCTTCCAGCTCAGCCCTGGCAACAATAGCAGCCTCTCGGAAAGCTGTCACATGATGTTCCATGGCCAAGGTGAACTTAAATGCCCATAAGAGAGAAAGAGGGTGAAAACCCTTCTAAAAAATTATACCAGGTAAAAAGGAGGACTCAAGATTATACCTTGGCAATAAGAGCAGCTCCCATTGAGACCCTGATATCCTAAGGCACAGAAGTCTCAGCCAGCATACTACCCCTAGGGCACACCTTTACAAATCAAGTAATTACCTCTTCCTAGGTTTGATCTCACGACCGCGAGCTCGATAGAGAATCAACAGAAGGAGTGGCCACGGTACCAGCATCTTTTTCCCTGCCTACCTTGAGTTGTCGCCTGGTTGGTACAGTGGGCGACGGAGAAGGATGAGGAGTCGTTTTTGAAGGTCCAGCTGTAGAAGTAGCTAGAGCCGGCTTTTGAACCTGCCTTGGTGAGCCTTGGACCTTGGCAGCCCTCGCATCCATCTTACTCAAGGGGGATTGTGTTGTAAGGAGTGCAGTGGGAGGACTCATTAAAGACCCTACAGGAGCCAAAGGAGGAGTTGTTGAAGGCCGACTGGACTCGGGCAGGGCACCAGTACCAGTTTTAGGCGAAGAAACAAGAGAAGAAATTGGAAGTGCTATTGCAAAAACTATCTGTTAACCTAAAATTGTCACCGGGGTGCAATTTCAAATTAACGATATATGAGGATATGAACAGATCTAGGCTAGCGGGATGTGCAGTATCTCGATACCCCGCTATATCTTATGAATCTACTAAGAATAATGGGTGCAAGTAGTAGGAGGGATAATTTCCTGATATGGTGAGAGTATGAAAGCATAAAATTGTTTATGTATTATATATATAACGACTGTAATAAGATTTTACAACTCAATGCTTGAACTATTGAGATTACAGTAGGGGAGAAAATAAAACATCTTGGTGGACAATCGGGATGGAGCTTTTCGTGCCTGTCGATAAGTAGAAAAAAAGTGAGGTCGTGTCCCTTTTCCTGTGAACATATGATCATTATATAGGCTCGCTTTCTTGCTGAATACTCCTAGAACTTCGGTCTAGGGTTTCAGTGATGCACGAGCCTTCATTTGGAGTCTAACAAATTCGTCAGGATATTGATCCCGAAAGATCAGGCGATTCCTTCTTTCTCGGTTCCAAATAAGTTGACCCCTATTCAAAATAGGATTCTTTATGGCGGGAATGAATGCCGCGTTGTAACTTGAGTTTCTATCTTGAACGGTGACGTTTAATGTTTGTCTTTACATGTGGTCTGCCCTTCGGGGTGCTCGCCTCCTACTTCAGCGGGGCCGGTATACTTGGATCCAGGTGTTTATCTTGTTATGTGTATGTCACGAGTTTTGCTGGTCGGGGTACTCCGGGTACCCTGCGTCCCTCTCGCTTCTCTTAAAACAATGTTTGTAGATATCGGGATGCCAAGTATCGGGGTACTAGGATACTCAGGTATCGGGGTACTCAGGGTAATTGGGTGCCACGATCTTGTGACGGTTGTGTCTCTAGAGCCCTTCTCTTTACGACTTCCTAGTGCTTTCTTGGTTCCAGAGATTTTGGACCTGACTGGGGTGGGTCAAGGCTCTTACTTTAGCCCGTCAGCTAGCAGACGGGGTACCCGGATATCTTTCCCGCTGCTACTTTGCATCCCGGCTTTCTTCTCAAAGTTAATGGAAAATTCTTTTTTGGTCCCCGCCATTTTAGGCGGTTAACACTATCAAAAGAGTTAGTATACCAGGCAGAGATATTAATCAAGTAAGAAGGAAAAAAAAAAAAAAAAAAACTACGTACGTGGGTAAGTAAGGGAGATCTTTAGATACAGGTCAACCTTAGCACCCTCGAAGGGATCGCAAGTGGGATACTTCATGTTAATGTATTTATGGGATACGATTCCCTCGAGGATACGCAGTGACTCCTTGGAAATCTTTCCCTTACCCCACTTATCCTTCCCAGTGAATTGAGTGGGAATCGGATACTCAGTCCCACCAATATGCACTGAGTCAGCCCAATCTCCTTCTATCACGACCCAGTCGTCGCACCAAGTTTTGTTGAACTTTGTGTTGGCTCCAGGTATGAAGAGCCTCAAAGGATTTTTTGCCTTTAAATAAAACTGTCCCTTAGGACCCAACGTCAGATTTCTCACCTGGAAGACATACTGGATCTCATCAAAGCCCGGTTCCCTCGCCATATTATCCCTTTAACATTGCTCTTTCCAGAGCACCAAGCACTCGGTAAGATGCTTCTAGAACCCCGGTGAAATTTGTAGAGAAGTAAGCTCAAGAGCATGAAGCACCCTACAAAGAGTGGGATTGAGGGGTAGCCTGACCCCGCACTCGAAAGCAACCACATGAATGAGAAGGAGGTCTGGAGAAGGAGTATACACATCATAACCCCGATGTGGAAGGGAGAGGGTGATAGAATCAGGAATCTGGTATTCCCTTGTCAAACACGTCAGGGTATCGACGGTACTGATAGAGTCAGGAACCATCCTGGAATCATGGAAGAAAGAAAATAGGCCACTTAGCATCATCCCTCTCGTGTTTAGTATCTCCTTCCGCCTTGTCTCCATTGACGATTTCAACCGGGTTTTCGGGTCTATTCTTAAAACCCGACCCGATACTAGTATTCTTGTTGGAACAAAGGCGCTGGGTCAGAACGGTATTCTCCACGGCGTCGCCTTCACCGCGTTCCCTCTTCCTCTTGTTCGATTAGGAACTCTCGTCAGAATCGACCTTCTCCATATTAAGAAGGTCATCAAGGCTGTCAGTAGGGGTTGGTGGATTTGCCATGTTCGAAAGGAAGAAGAAGAAGAAGATTTTCTAGGTTTTTTGAAAGAAGGAAGGCTTAGAAAGAATTAAGACTTTTTGCTTTTGAAATTTGAAATCGGCGTGAAATGTGAGAAAGAGAATGGCGAGATACTTATAGAAAGAGGTAGATGGGTTACCAAAATAGAGAAGGAAATAGTAATGATGACCGGAAGACGTGCAAGTGATGTTTTCGAGGAATTCACGCCCAAAACGATCCTTCAAAACAGACGCACCATTCCTTGCCTGACAAGTGGATCATTCATTAATTACGAGCGTACCAAAAGAGGACTTCTTCCAAAGCAGTGGAAACCAGCTAGACAGGA
This sequence comes from Acer saccharum, assembly GCA_030490815.1. NCBI lineage: Eukaryota > Viridiplantae > Streptophyta > Magnoliopsida > Sapindales > Sapindaceae > Acer > Acer saccharum. The sequence continues at coordinate 20,591,670 of CM059869.1, read as the reverse complement.
TAGGAAAAATCCTTTAAGTGATCCAAGTATCTTGACCCCAACCCCGGCTATGCACCGGTGTTCAAGTCAGGGGGACTTCTGTTAACCGTAAAAAATGGTAGGGGTCCAAAGAAGAATTTTTCATCCAGACTAAGACTATTTGAAGTGGGAAGACATTACAGAGAGTATCTAGCTACCTCGAGAAGAAGCCAGGGCTGATATGTCCAGATATACTTTCTGCAAATCGAGATCGAGGTCAAAGGAACCTAGGTCTTCAAGTACCAGGAAACATAGAAGTCGAGGTCCTAAAGACCCCGCTGCTTCAATATCCAGGTACCCCGCTGCTGCCTTACCCGGTATTTCGGTACCCCGATACTTCAATGCACAAGGAATACAAGTACCACGACCCAGCAGGATATAGGTTACCCAGATACCTCGACCATTCTACCAGACAATGGAAAACCGAGTTGAAAGGAAGACTATCACGGAAAAGATGGACCGGTACACCAAGGAACCAGAATCAAGCTCTAAGTAAAATGGTATACGCCAACGTTTAAATGCAAGGAAAGTTGACTTCTCCCGCCATCTTTAAAGCTCCACTTTGAATGGTGTAAGGTTCCCATTTGTTGATTGGCTCATTTCGTGGACAAACCACATGTTAGGGTTCTTTGTAAGGGTAGCTTAGGAGTTGGTTTATTGTTCGAAGCCCTTTTGAAGACCTCATCTTGATAAGCACCAAAGGTAAATTCTTTGTGCTTACTTATCTTGAAGAGATAGTTGCACACACTCACTTAGCATTCTTGCATTTGGTGTGCATACTCTTCACATGTCACATTTCACACTTACACCTTGATGTTGTATTTTGTTGTGTGCTTTTGTGCTTAGTAATTTGTTTCCCGATAGTATTTGGAAACGTCCACGCATGCATTAGAATGTGCTTGGTTTTACGCGAAGACCGCTTTAGGAGGATACTCTAAGCTTCTCCTTTGGTTTCAGCATCTTTGGTGATTCAGCGATTTGATCGGCGGCCTGGCCACCGAATGAAACCACCGTTTGCTTCCAGAAGTGTCTGGAGCAATTCTGCGGTTACGATCGGTGGCCACCGACCGCCGTTCGAAACCACCGTTCATACCTGATTGATTTTAATTCTCGGGTTTGATTCTACGGTTGGTTCGGCGGTTTCGTAACCGCCGTTTCTCCCCTGCCTTTCTCGGGAGCTATTCGGCGGTTGAAATCTGCGGCCTGGCCGCAGATTGAAACCGTCGATTAACGCGTTTCTTGCAACTTACTCAAAACGACCTCACTTTGATTTGGCCCCCTATATATATGCCATTTTGTCTTTAGGTCAATTAAGAAAGTTCATATTCAGATTTCATACTTAGGATATTTTTCAAAGAGAAGAAAAATTCCAAGAACTCATTTTTAATTACTCAAATACTTTTTCATGATCATCAATCATCATCTAGTATCATCTTTGATAATCTAGATGTCATCTTGCATGGATTCTTCATCATACTTTGCTTGGTAAGCTTTTCACTAATATCTTATATATTTTGTGTTTTTCTTAACAAGCAATCTCAATTTATTACTTTTATGATTTTCATATATCTTTTGATACAAGTTTGAGATTAGTGTGATGTATGTTTGAGAAGTTGTTTTGTGATAGCTAATTAGGTTTTGTGCTTAATCTTGATTAGCTAAACTAATTGACATGTCATTTAGTTTTTAATATCTAGGATTGCTTTAATTGCAAATTCATCATCTTAGATAAGCATATAGGGTTTCCCTCGCTCTATGTTGCATTTGGATATTCATATATTCACTTAGGGTGTTATTCTCTTCATTGAGAAAGTAAGTCTTGTGTGTAGCTTCCGGGATTAGGTTGCTTAGATCGCAAGCAAATTGGACTAGGTTCACTCATACCGGGATTAGGTAGATGTGTGATTACTTCCGGGATTAGGTTGTAATCGTTTTACACATTTAGTGGATTCGAGGTTCGAGTGTGGCTTACTTACTAGCCCGTGGTTTTTCTCGTGAGGGTTTCCACGTAAAAATCAAGTGTTATTTAATTTCCGCATTTTATACTTGATTTATTGCTTTATCTAATTAGGGGTAATTTCGTAATATTGCCTTAACACGAAAAATTGGGTAATAAGTTTAAAATCTAATCCCCCCCCTTTAGATAGTTTTATACACACCGTGCATTATTTGTTTCAAATGGGATTAGTCAGCTCTGTCAAGATCGCTAAGGAAGGAAATAAGATCATTTGATTACGGAAATCATTCTGGCGCCTGAAACAAGGCCATCATCAACGTCCCATTGATTGCTTAATTGATTGATTGATTGATTGATTGATGATCAGATTAATGGGCAAGAAAAAAGGAAACTATAAATAATTGAGGACTCTCGATTGAAAGGGATCGAAAATCAGACTTTCGACCTACACCTTACAGTTTTTTTCCACTTATCAACAAACACGAGATCGCCATCGCCAACCGTGTCTGAAAGTTCCATACCTAAACCTCCCAGAAACCGCCATTTTTTTTAATATACCATTGTATCATTTAAATTGCATATCTCATCAATAAAACAGTGTTATTTCTCCATTTCAATAAATACCCTGTGTTAACAGGAATTTGACCCCGTAAACATTTTCCTACTAAAACTTACTTTTCTAAATTTTTCTCAAATACTTTCAAGATTTTAATATTAAAATAATTTATAAAAATCAAATTAACAACAAAAAACAGCTGAAAATATATATTACGTGTCTAAAATAATCTATGGGGGGGTGAATAGATTTTAATCAGACTATTACCAACTTTTCGCGATTAATCAATGTAACGAAAAACCTCTAACTAGTCATAAAATAAAATCAAGTGTAATAAAGCGGAATATAAATGACACTCGATTTGTACGTGGAAACTCTCATGGGAAAAATCACGGGCTGTTATGTGCACCACACACGAACCTCAATCCACTAATTGTAATGGCAATTACAACCTAGGTTGACCACGTCAAACCTCACACGATTACTAATCTACCACTACTACCCGCAAGCCTTCAAGAGTGAATCTAGTCCATTGCTTGCAAACTACCAATTGGTAAATACAAGTCTTAATTCTTTAAGAGAAGAGATAACACAACCTAAGGTGAATATATGCAATATTCAAGATGCTAAAATGCTAGGTTAAACATTCAAGCTTATCTAGGCATGGATGAACATGTTAGACATTCCTAGATATCATTTTGCTAGATGACATGCATATAACATAGCTAAATAAGCAAACAAAGTCCTATATGCAATGTCTACCACAAACAACTCACAAAACACAATAAAGAAACTATCTTGAAACTATTCAAGTCATAATGAAGCAATCTTGAGACAAGTCAAGTAATAAAAAAGCTATCTTGTAGAGAAAGAACATGTGAAGTGATGCAAATGATGTTCTAACTACAAGTCATGTGAGTAAAGAAGAAAACCCTATAAAAATCAAACTAGAACATGCTAGATGATGTATGAAACATGAAAGTATGATGGGTTTTGTGTTTTGAGTAATAAAAATGAAGTCTTGATACATTAGCTTTGAAGATACTCAATAGCTCTCAAAAGATGTAATTTTTGCTCTAAAAAATGACCAAAGGCTATCAAGACATATATATATAAGATCCAAGCAAAGTGGCATCGTTTTGGAAAAAAACGTTCCAGCTACTCGTCAACTGCGCTGGTGGTGCGCTAGTCGAGTAGCGCACCACACCGGCGCACACCCTTTGTTTTGCAAGGGCACTGGACGAGTTACGTTGGTGAGGGGCGCACAACCAGCGGTGAACTTCTGGAGAAGTTGCGCTGGTGAGCTGCGCATGACGACCACCAGCGCACGATATGCGGTAACCTTCTACCCATGTTGCACTGGTCCGGTGTATGTGGAGTAGCGCACTGCGCATCTATTGCGTGGGTAAGGGGACCAGCACACTGTGCTGTGCAACACTTCAAGCATAAAAAATGTGCAAGTGTGAAAAGTGAAACATATGCAATCAAAAGCAAAGAACACACATGCATGCTTGAGTAGGTGAGTGTATGCAATTAAATCTCTTCAATTAGAGTCAAGACAAGTAATCTACCTTCCTTGAAGCTCTTGATGATCATGATGAGGTCCTTTGGCATTTGATGTGGATTTCTTCAATCCTAAGCTACCCTTACATAATTGAACCCCATTGTGATTTTGTCAACGAAATAAGCCAATCAAAAAGTGAGGCACTTACAACAGCAATTCATTCATGAAAAATATTAATTAAAAGATTTTTTTTAAAAAATTCTTATAAAAAGTGAGGCACTTACAATAGTTCTTCAAAAAAAAAAAGAGCATATTTTTTAAATGAAAAAAAAAACATTTAAAAAAGGAATTTTTTTTTTAAAAATAATAATTAAAAAAAAATGAAGACAGTAGATCTCCACCGCTAGATCTAGATCGATCCAATGGTGGAGATTTGTAGGAAATGATGCATGCGATGAACGATAGTTTTAATAAGGGAGATCCGTAGGAGATGACGTAAATGATGAAAGATGGAAAAAATGAAGATGACGAAGGATCTCCATCGCCTTGGCGATGGAGATGCTTTGATAGAGACGATAAACAATCGCGAGGCGATAGAGGTCCATTTATCAACGATGGAGATCCATCAAGGGATCTCTATCGACTAGCGATGGAGATCTCTCTCAAATCTACATTGTTAGTAGAGATCTAGAGATGGATCTCCATCGTTAGATGAAAGTCCATCAACGGTGGAGATCCATGATGATGGTTCTCCACCGTTGATTATGGTTTTTTAATTTTATTTTTTTAATTTAGTTGCCATGTGTCATTATGTAAAAGACCAAAATACCCCTAGTTCTGCTAAATTTGACTAATCTTTGACCGATGGAAGGACTAAAATGATATATTTTGAAAAAAGATGGGACTGAAGTTGCTAATATGGCAAAGACGTTTTTTTTATTATTTTTATTATTTTTATTATTTTTATTTTTATTTTTTATTATTATTTAACTAAGCAAAAACATTTAAAAATGTGACCTTTCACAAAAAGTATAGATTTTAGTAAAATTACCCCATATAAATATGAAATTCCCTTAAGCAATATAGTGTAAAATATACCTAAAGGGGGGTGAATAGGTATAGGCCCAAATTCTTTCAAATTCAAAATATGCGGATTACAAGAATGAAATGTACACTTGATATGATTTAATCAATGGCATAATATGATTCAATACATGAAAATCAATATACAAGAGATACAATCAATACATGATATGGAAGATAATGAAAAGTAAAGCGAAAAAGACACAAGTATTTTTACGTGGTAAAACCTCAAAGAGGAAACATCCACGAGTTGATACCATAACCACCGGCAAAGCAATCTACTATATGAAAAGGACTTACACACTCAAGCTATCAACATATGATATCCGCTCAAGCTATCACCTCCTGATCTACTCTCGGTCAAGTGAACTACCAAGCCTACTTCCTATCCGAGATGTGTCCTACACCTCTAGAAATCAACTTCCTATCCAAGACGCTCACGTCTCTAGGAAGATTTCTTGCTTGTCTATCCAGATCCTCCCAACCCTAGACAAGTCTCCTTGCTTGACTATCCGAGTCCTCCTGACTCTAATCAAAACTTCTTTGCTCTATCCACAAAGCTTCACTCACTTTGCTAGAGACTTCAACCTTACACAAGGCAATGATCTAAGTGATGCAAATGATGCAAATCATAAACAAATAAAGTATGATGATCAATCAAACTCTATGAACATGCTTAGAGATATTCTAGGATATGCTTTCAACACACAATCATAAAAGTACCTAGAAATCAATGCATGTAAAATCAATAAGAACAAGTCAAGAATATTCAATATATCACACTATAAACCTTGTTCTTAGAACATGAAATTAAACCTAGAACATGTCATGAGGCACATCACATATAGCATTTCTAGAATCAATTTCAAGGAAAATCAAGTTTAGCAAACTAAGTTCATATGTGAATCACAATGCTAAAACTCAACAAACAATCAATCATAAAATCCTAGCATATGATCTAACATTCTTCTCAACATATTTCATCAATCAAATAGTAAGATTAAAAGAGATGATCAAATATGAAATGAAAAAAAAGAAGTTGAACATAAATCTAGACGCTGGGAAAAATCATGAGGTCAACTGACTCCAAAAATACTTGGGGTTTGTAGCTCTCATCGAGACCAACATTTTTGGATTTTGGATCACTTGATTTCGAGTTCGTATGAAAATGTTATGATCAAAATAAGAAAAACAAAATCATGAAGATTTCTGCAGAAATTTTCTTTTCAAGTTTTCTTCAAGTTTTTTAATTGGTTTGGAAGGAAGGAGAGGCATTTAAATGGAGGAGAGAGAGAGGAGTTTTGGCCAACCAAAAGAGGCCACCTCAGCCAAGGCCTGTGTGGGGTGTGTGGGCCACACGGGACCAGAGAGGTCCTCTGGCCGTGGGTCCCACGACTCCCACACGGCTTGGCCAAGCTTGCTCTCCCGCACACCTCTCGCGTTCTTTGGCCGTATTCGGCCGTCCGAACTCCGAATTCAAATCCGTTTTTAGATTACGAACCATGACTCCCTCATGCATGACTACGAATACAAAAATTTGAAAAATGGTTGAGAAATCAGCTCGGAAAATGACGATGAAGTCAACTTAATAAATGAGAATGCAAAGTAGCGTAACTACATCATTTGGACTCGAAACCTTATGAATGAGTAACCGAAACGACCGGGACTCAATAAGGAATCATATAAGAACATGTTCAAGTCCAAAATACAAAACACACAAACAAATAAATACAAATTCACACGAGTATGCCATATCAAAGAGATAGTCACAAAACATGCAATTCTACAATGTTTGTCTATAAAAGACCAATGCATGTGCATACTAAGAAGTGTGTGAATATGTTATACCAAATGTTTGAACTACGATGCAAGAACACACATGTATGAATTGTGTGTGTGTGCTCTAACGCCTTGCAAGAGGAAGAAGTATCTTGATACTTTAGCATCCAAGTAAGTGCATTTCCTCTTGAAGACGATATTTGCAAGAGACGTTGCTTTTCTTCTTTGAAGCTTCTTTTCACCAAGAACAACCTAAGCAACTAACCATTACAAATAAAGAGTGTTTTGCAATGGAATCAAGCCAACACAAATCTAAGATCTTACAAAATATAATAATTGTTATGTAGGGGATCCCTAATTTTATTTTTGTAAATTCCTTATATTTTGATTGGCTTATTTCGTTGACAAACCACATTAGGGATTTAAATGTGTAAGGGTAGACTAGGCCTTCATTGTGTATGATCAAGCTTCAAAGGCACTCTCAAGTCATCAAGCTCAAGAGAACTTCAACTGTATATCACTTCTGCTTAACTCCTTGAAGTGAACTAGTTTCACGCACACACTTCTTCATGCATGCTTTGCTCATCTTGCATTTGCGTGTCAATTCTAGTATGTGTGTTTTCTTTACACTTTTCACATGTGCACTTGATTGTTAGATCTAAGTGTGATTTTATGTGTTGTAATTCATTTCTCGATTTTTGATCGAAAACATCTGTGCATGCACGATGGTATGTATGTTTCTAGCGCGATGAGTGTTCACCGAAGATGATCCCAGTGCACTGGTCCCTACCCGCGCAACTCGGCTCCCGGTGTGCGGGTGATGTGCAAGTCCTTACCCGCACAGTCACCAGAGAAGTGACTTTTGGTGATCTTCCAGGTCCCGATGTGCTGGTTATGTACGGGTCCTTACCAACAAAGTGACCATCCAATGTGCGGGTCCATACCCGCGCAATGTCCAGTTTTAGCCTTAATTTTCTAAAATGTCGTAGTTTCATTTAAGGCTCATATATATATATATATATATATATATAATGTCATCTTCTCCATTCATTTTTTAGAGCTTTAGAATTGATTTTTAGAGAGAGGAAAATTTCCCTAAGAGAGAGAAACTCCAAGAGTTGTTCTTTAACTCTCCAAACCTAAAACCCATCATCTTCATGCATCATTAAGCTTCTTTAAGTCATGGTCTTCATCATTAGCTAACTTGGTAAGTTGAACAACCATTCCATCTTTGTTTAATATTCATACTTTCCAAGATTGTGTTTTATTGCATTTATTAGTTGATTAAATGTTAAGACTCTCTTTATTGCATATCTTTATGAGTTTCTTTGTATGATAGGGTTTGTATTATGACAGCTTTCATTTAGGACATTTTTGCCCTCTAGCTAAGTCTCTATGTCTTGCATTTAGACATTGTTGATTATGACTCATTGATTGCATTTATTGTCCTTGCCATGTTTAATGACAACTTTTGTTGATTGGCTTTTGTTTGATGACTAGGTTTTAGATTTTCATATCATTATCTAGTTAGATCTTTATAAGCATTCATATAGGCATTTTGATGTCTAGGATTTCATTCTAATGCCATCATATATTTCTAGATATGCATTTAGTGTAGCTTAGCATTATTTGCATATTAGAATATTGTTACATATTCACATAGGTTGCTTAAGAGTCAAGTCTTGTGATTACGGTGGTGTAGTGCACAAGCATTGGTCTAGAATTAGTTGGTGACTGAAAATGGTGTGACTAGAGGTCAACCTAGGTTGTAAACATCATTACATATAGTCGATTTGAGGATCGTGTGTGGCTAGAAGGATAGCCCATGAGTTTTGCTCAGATGGTGGGTTTCTCACGTAAATCAATCGACGTGTTATTTATTGTTTTCGTACTTTAATTGCATTGATTGTATTTGTTTGTATTGGGTTAATTTTTGTAATATTGACTAATCCAAAAAATTGATGTCACGACCCCCTAGGTTGTATTAGACACATAGTATATATTTTCAATTGGTAGAAGAACGGGTTCCTAGACATACTTAGGTGATCCTTGCTTTTGTCTTTAGTGTCTTGCTTTTGTTGCTTTTCTTGCATATATTCATTTGCATACATTGACCCAAACACTATGAGTGATTTCGGGATGAGTACATAGAGAGCGTCGAGCATATGGCCACCTTTGCTCTCCGGGGATAAATATGCCTCATGGAAATGCAAGATGGAGTCCTACATTTGCCAAATACATGACTGGGCATGGATGGCAATATAAGATGGCTATACTCCTCCAACTATGACCTCTACAGATGGAGATGAAGTTTCCAAGCCTAAGTCTCAATGGAGCACTCAAGATTTCGAAACCTCCTAGTGGAACAATAAGGCTATGCATGCCATCCTTTGCGCCATGGACGACAATCAATACAAGTTGATCCAAACTACTAAGATTGCAAAGAAGGCATGGGAGATTCTAGAGACGGCTCATGAAGGAACCAAGGTGGTTAAGGATTCCAAGCTCCAAGTCCTCCAAACACAATTTGAGATAATTAGGATGGAGGAGCATGAGTGTTTTAATGACTTCCAAGTAAAGTTGATGGACATCGTAAATCAAAGCCATCAACTAGGTGGCCCATACTTGGATATGAGGATCAAGCAAAAGATCATGAGGTCACTTTGCAATCGGTTTGAATCTAAGGTGATGGCGCTGGAAGAGAATAGTGACTATAAGAAAACACTACAAAAAAAAAAAAAAAAATCTATCAGTGACGAACTATTTTTGACGGCGCTAATTGCCATCAGAAAAGGTACCATTTCTGACGGCCATTTCAGTGCCGTTGGAAATGAGTAAAAATATGATACCACATTTCCAACGGCCTAAATGCCGTCGGAAATAGTCTTTTTTTCCGTCGAAAATGAGGAAAAAATAATACATTATTTCCGACGGTCTAAATGCCGTTGAAAATAGTCTTTATTCCATTGGAAATGAGGAAAAGGTAATACATTATTTCCGACGGCCTAAATGCCGTCGAAAATAGTCTTTGTTCCATTGGAAATAAGGAAAAAGTAATACATTTTTTCTGACGGCCTAAATGCCGTCGAAAATAATCTTTGTTCCATTGGAAATGAGGAAAAAGTAATCCAACATTTCTGACGGCCTAATTGCCATCGGAAATAGTCCACATTTCCGACGGTAAATGTTCTTTTCCGATGGCATTTAGCTGTCAGAAAAGACCAATTTTTTATTGTAGTGTCAAAACCGTATTTTTATATAAAGTTTCTTTAAATAATTTGTACAAATAAAAATTCCATGATTTATTTTTTCTTGAAAAATAAAATGTTAGATAAAATAATTATATAAACTCTATTTCGTAGTAAGCATTTAATACACCTGATTTTCCCTAAATTGCTATCCAGACAATGACATATATGTGCAAAAATCAAGAGTGAACACTTTGATACAACATAAATACACAAAACATTTGTCAGGATTATGATGAAGGGATTTGTGAGATATTGACGTCATTCTTTAGGAACTCCCTCTTATTATAAGCATTTTTATCTTGAGAAATTGCCGAATGGTAAAATTTCACCAGTAAATTGACGGGAAAGTCACGTAGAGATGTCAAGGAACATTACAACGCCATCATATCGGGTTATGTCAAATTGCTGAGTTATGCCGATGACTTGTGGGACTTTTTGTGCCATCGGAAAAATAAATAAATAAATAAAAATACCGCATTTCCGACGGTTGGGCCATCCGAAAATAGTCAAATAAGCCGTTAATATTACCCACTTTTCTAACAACATAAAAAGTGTCATCGGAAATGCTTAAATTTAATTTGAATTACTTTATGGACACATCTTACTAAATTAACTAAATATAAAATATAGCAAAATTATTAGTAATCACAAGAACATTTAGTTATTTTTAATTATATTTAGTGACACTAATATATCAGATTTTTTAAAACAAACTCTAATAATTTTAATAAAATATTATTTTTAAAAACAATATCTCAATAGTTATATTTAAATAGTACACAAAAAAATATATTTAATTAGATATTATACAAACATATCAATAGCTTATATGTAAATAGTATGCAAAACATATCAGATATAAAGTTATAGCAAAATGGTAAGGGCAACCCTTACTGTCATCCAAGTCAAGGGTTCGAACCACATGAATTTTATGGAGTTAAAGTTGCTATGTGACGTGGCGTGTGGCGCGTGTCGGGTGACGGGTGACGTGGCGCATGACAGGGTGACGTGGCGACTATCAAGTCGAGTCGTGCCATTTTTTTTATTTATAATTTGACTATTTCCAACTGCAATAAGCTGTCGAAAATAACGGTAAAGCCGTCGGAAATACAAGTAATTTCGACCACTTTGAATTACTATTACCGACGGTATTTTTATCTTTTATGACAGCCATGGCCGTCGAAAATAGTAGTATTTGTGACGGCTCGTCAGTGATTAGTTATTTTTGACAAGCGTATTTACGACGGCCTCCGATGGCTTTTTTCCGTCCGAAAAGCGTATTTCCGACGGTAATACCGTCGGAAAAGGCCATTTTTTTGTAGTGAGATAAAGTCGAGTGAAGTAATTGGAAGGCTTCTTGCCTATGAGTCAAGAAAGGTTCCCACATCCATACCTCCCAAGAAGCAAAAAAGGATTGCTTTGAAGACCTCCATGCATGATAAGGAGGACGATGACTCGGATGAAGACATGGCACTAATTGTGAAGAGATTCAAGCAATTCATGAAGCTACAAAAGAATGGCTATAGCTCTTGGGGGAATGACTTCAAGAAGAAGACCATGTTTAAGAATGGCAAGCCAAACCAAGAGAAGACTTCAAGAAAAAGGATTCAATGCTTTGAATGTGGAGTATTCGGGCATATATCCATGGATTATGGCAACATGAAGGACAAGAGAAAAGGAAAGGTAATGGTCACCTCATGTAGTGAGAGTGAGAGTGAAGAAGATTCTTCGAGTGATGAAGATCTTGCACTTAACTTTAAGGCCTTTAGAGCCTCCTATGTGGAAGTTGAAGAAGAATGCAAAAATACCTTTGTAAGATCTTAGATTTGTGTTGGCTTGATTCCATTGCAAAACACTCTTTATTTGTACTGATTAGTTGCTTAGGTGTTTCTTGGAGAGAAGAAGCTTCAAAGGTTAAAAGCAACGTATCTTGCAAATATCGTCTTCAAGAGGAACATCGCGTACTCGGATGCTAAGGTATCTAGATTCTTCTTCCTCTTGCAAGGCGTAAGCGCACACACACACAATTCATACACGTGTGTCCCTACATCGTAGTTTAAACATTTGGTATAACACATTCACACACTTCTTAGTATGCACATGCATTAGTCTCTTATAGACAAACATTGTAAAATTGCATGTTTTGTGACTATCTCTTTGATATGGCATACTTGTGTGAATTTGTGTTTATTTGTTTGTGTGTTTTGTATTTTATACTTGAACATGTTCTTATTTGATTCCTTATTGAGTCCCGGTCGTTTCGGTTACTCATTCATAAGGATTCAAGTCCAAACGATGTAGCTACGCTACTTTGCATTCTCATTCGTTGAGTTGACTTCATCGTCATTTTCCAAGATGATTTCTCAACCATTTTTCAAAGTTTTTTAGTCGTAGTCGTGCATGACGGAGTCACGGTTCATAATCTAAAAACAGATTCGAAATCGTAGTTCGGATGCCCAAGATACAGCTAAAGAACGTGAGGGAGCGCGCGAGAGGTTAGCATGGCCAAAGGCCATGCATTGCCCACCACGTGTGGAGCCCGTGGGACCCACGGCCAGAGCACCCCTCTGGTCCCGTGTGGCCCACGCACCCCCCATGGGGTGCTGATGTGGCAGCCTCTAATTGGCTCACGTCTTCCTCTCTCTTCTCCATCTCTTTTCTCTCCATATATATTCAAAATCCCGTACAGAATTCTTAACAATTTTTGATTTCTTATTTTGATCATATCTCTCTCATTTCAACTCCGAATTGAGTGATTTAAAAGCCAAAATTGTTGGTCTTGAAGAGAGCTACAAACCCTAAGCATTTTTAGAGTCATTTTAGTTCGTCATTTTTCCCAGTGATCCGATTTCAGTATGAGACTCAACTTTTGTATGTGAAACTTCTTCTTCTCACTTCATCTTTTGATCATCTCTTTTAATCTTCCTAATTGATAGATGATTGATGCAGTAAAATCTATGTTCAATTTACTAAGAAAGTTCGTTCACTGGGATCGGCGATTTTATCGGTTAAAACCAATTAATCTAGCAAAGGATACTCTAAATGCGAAAACTAAATTGCATAATGCTTTTCTTTGGAAAAATTGTTTAACTCTAAAATTAACCTAAATTATGACTACTTGAACTAAAAATCAAATCAACGAAATATCAAATCAAAGAATGAATATATGGGGAGATACTAGGGAATCGATGCACCTTTCTTAGACACTCAATGCTCTCAATTAGTCTCAATAACACTTCAATAAAGTTTAGGGCTTGTTTTGATAAACAATTAAGAACGAATCTCCTTCCCACCACTCGCACAAAGGCCATGTGTCAAGTGATAGTAACGAAATCCCTTGGAGCAAAACTCTAAGCCAAATCAATGCAACAAGGCCATGCAAACATTAACTTTCAAATCTATTAAGCTTATGATTGTGATTTAAATGGAAAGGCCATTCACATCTAAACCCTAATCTCATGGATAAACTAAATCACAAACTCATATCAATTGAGGCCACAAAATAATATGAATCAGTAATATAGAGCAATTAATTCAATAGACAAGACTAAAACCCAATTGATTAACAAAAAGATAGACTAATTGATTACATAGAGTTGTCCAAAATTGGTTACATCAATCCCCTAATAAAGGTTTAGTTACACATCAATGGAGAGAACAAAAACATAGAAGAGATGAAGATATAACCCATTATGGTGAGATGCTTCTGACTTGATATCTCCGTCGTCTTCCTGCTCCAAGTAATCTTCTAATGATGGAATGAATGAAAGAATGAATGAATGGTGGTCTCAAATTCTCTCTGATTGTCTCTATAAGTCGACACTCTTTATTTTTCTCCTTCTTTCCTTTTTATTAGGTCTTCTGCAGTTTTGAGGAAACGCGGAGACGGTCCACCGCTTGACGTGCCGCTGGGTGGGCACGTGCATGGGCAGCGGAAATTCCCCCCTCAACAATCTGGAATGGGTCGCTTGGGAGGCACTTGCCTCTTGAGCGGCATGGGCAGCGAAAATTGAGGATCCTCGACAGCTCAGTGTACCGCCGACGGTGCACCTGCATGATGAGCAGCATGGGCCGCGGTAAATGGGAAATTTTGCCCTTTCTTCATCTTTTGACTCCATCATCTCCAAAATAAGATCCGAACATATTTCTATGGAAAGAGACCTGCAACGACTTAACCAACACATCAACCCACCAAAAGGACCCAAGAAACGAGCATAAACATAAGCAAAAAAAGGGCAAAATATAAGCATAGAATTAGACTGATCAAATACCCCCAAACCTATCTTTTGCTAGTCCTCGAGCAAAACCAAACATTCCTAAACTGAAAAACTAAATCCTAATAAAGCCACTTTCGCAGGGAACGCGATAGCATTGAGCACATGCTACAAGCCTTTAAACCTCTAGGTGTCCCTAGTAGGAGGAGTGTTGTCTCCTGAGGGTTCTCAGCTATGACACCCACAAACATATCCCACAAAACCAATCATTCGAGATGCAATCGATTAATGCTCAGATTGAAACAATGCATGCAAAAGCCAATAGGTAAAGACTAACATTATGTCACAAATTTGAATGCATTACTCAGTTTTAGATGAAAAGCCCAAACTCAAGATATTCTAGCATCAAAAACACTTTTGCCGAACGCCATAGATGTAATTCGCCTCGACTCTAAGCCTCACCAGATATCGCTCATATTTCACACAGAACCTAGGCAAATACACTCATCAAGCATATGCGAAAGAAGTTATGCACAAGAAATTTCAAATTATAATCGCATATGAATATATCATTGAAAGAATGCTTGATTTGTATGCAAAGATCTCATGAAAAGAATCGAATCATTATGAGCAAGATAAACACACACTTCACTTCTACTTTCATAGCAAGGATAACCAGCAGATCAATTAGACTTTTCAATAGGTTGTAATGGGGCTATTGGGTAAAGGTTAGAAAGGAACGGGATGTAGGAGTTCAAAAACCTAGGATCATTCAGTGAGAGCCTTCAGTTACCTCTACGGCTTGGCACAAGCTCTTAGGTCTTCATTGACTTCCTTTGTAAGTGGAATAATGCCACTTACCATTCATTGATGTCCCCTTAATTCACCATTCTCTTTTGCCCACTCCTTCGAGAGTAGATACAACACTTAAATCCTTTGACATGTTGTGTTCCTTAGATTCTTTCTCTGGCACACGCAACTCACCATTCATTTTGGTGGCAAAACTTTCTTTTTCTTTTTCTGTTTTTTTTTTTTTTTTTTTTTTTTTTTTTTTTTTTTTCCATTAACACTAAACTACAAAATGTACAACCTTGCCTCTTTCATTTGGATTGAATGCAACTCATTCTTCATTTGACTCATATCACTTTCGCACAAATTCTTATGCGAACTCTTCAACCTTCTTCACAATCTCAAAGCATGATCCCAAGTTAACAGGTATGGCTATAATATGGCTTACATGGGTTACAGTAAATGTGGTGAAGAAAGAAAAGGCAATCAGTGTTTGGCTTCAAACAGGGCTATGGGGCACACACACATAGGGTAGGAAATATTACAGGCCTTTTAAGTGGTCCATGCACACATAGGCTAACATCACTTCCACTAGTTCAACTTACTCAAGATCAAAGATAACATGTGAAATCTTTTATGATGAATGCTCTATAATGCTCAATATTCAACCTATAGAGATCAAATCTAATGCTAAGAACCTATTGAGTGTTTAAAGAGTAGAAACAAAATAATCCCTCATATATGTCATTTGTGTACGCACTTTGGCTTAGTGAACTCACAGGGTAGTCTCCACTATTAATCATGGCAATCCAACTATGCATCCTATCCACTATCACATCCAGAGCATGTCATAAATTTTGAAAATGCAATGCAATACTCTAAGTGGCAAGATGTTAGTTTAAACCCAGTGATTTAAGCATATCATTTCAAAGTCAAATACCAAAACATCTCATCAAGGTTACGGCAGGAACGACAGACTCTAAAACACTGAAAAAAAAAAACATGACTCAAGACTCAACATACCCCCAAACCTAAACTCAACAGTGTCCTCAATGTTGACAAGCAAGAAAAGACAGGCAAGAAAAACAAAAGAAAAAACAAAAGCAAATAAAAGTTCAAAAAGAAGAAAAAAAATCATAGCCTCCTAATCTCCTCCATCCTCATCGGAGAGCTGTAAGATCTCGGTCCCCTGATCGGAGTCTATCGTGTCATCCTGCATCTGTTGCTCATCATCAAAGTTCAAAATCGGGGTCCGCTGGTCAAAGTCCTGCGGCTCGACACCTGATCCACCAGCTGCAAAAGGATCCTGGTCAGGAATAGGGGGCTGAAATGGCACTCCACTCCCACTAGCCACAGAAGACCGGCTAGTCAGCATCCCACGCAGCTCCTCTATGTTTGTCTCGATAGTGTCAAAACGAGTCTCTAATCGACCCTTCAACTGTGCGAAGCGCAAATCCATATGAGTCTGCATAGCCTGCAAAAGAGTGGTAAATGGATCACCTCCTGGCTGAGCTCCGCCTATCTGAGCGGCCTGTGGTGCCCCTTGAGGCTGGTCCTGTAAAAGTGCAGCTGCCTCAGCCTCTCTTGCCTCTCGCTCCTCTCGGCGACGTCTTCTCTCCCCATAATTTCCAATAGGAGGAAGGCCCCTCAGGACTAACTGTTGGTTCCAGTTCGTCAAGTTCATCATACTCGGGTCATGATTCTCTAACCCTGCACTCACATCAATGCCTGCCTGTCTACAGAAAGCAGTGATCAAACACGGAAAAACCATGGACTGGTCATCGTGCGCACTGGCGTCATGAATGGCATTGAAAATCACCCGTCCAATATTGATAGGGCCACCTGACCTCAAACGGAGCAACACACGGGCCTGGTCATAAAAGATCTCTGAACGGTGCTGGGATGGCATCAGTGAGTATGTTAGGAAAAGGTTCCAAAAGGCAACATCGGCATGTGTGTCGCGCTGGTATAGCTTCACTAATGTACCCCATTCCGCCTGTCCATCCATCCTAAGGCCTGCAGCCACTCGCCCTCTATAAGGGTCAAGATCTGCAATATATTCTATCCCTCGACCGTTACTGATAGCCACCTCCGGAGCGTCAAAGTACTGATTAATGGCCTCCGGAGTTATATGAACCTCAACACCCTGCACTAAAACTGGTTCTCCAACCAAGAGTCTCCCTGGTACAGCACTAGCATAATACTCCGCCACAATCCCCCTGTTCGGCCTTGGTGGGCGTGCAACATATCCACCCCATCCGCGGTCTGCTACCATCTGTGGAACAGGTGTCTGTACCAAACTCTCAACATCAATTCCCCTCTCAATAATCCAAGGTCACCTAAGGAAGTTGCTAAACCGACTCTTAAAGTCCTTGTGTTGTGCTTGTTTTGGCAATGCCTTCTGTTTCCCCTTATTGGATGTACTGACCCGAGGACACTTCCCTATAGCAGTCCTTGCCATCTGCAGATAACACAAGCCAAAATTACACACAAATTTCTACCAAAAATTCGGCAGCATTTCGTTTCAAAATTCGGCTCCAACTATGTTTATAATGCCATATAAATCACATGCAACACCAAATAATCACATGCAAGGTTCATCTAAACCAAATATATCCTTCAAATTCAAGCATGGCAATCATTATTCAAGCAAAGACATTCAAACTCTCCTAAGAACAAAAATTTCGGAATTCCCTAAATACCAAGTGAAAACACAACCCAATAAACTTAATCATGCTAAATATATCAATTTGAACAAAGCCCATTGGTCATTAAAACTCAGAATCCGAATTTGAGCATGAAAAACTCTCAAACTCTTCATACCACATTGTAGAACCAAACTTCATAAGCTAATGCCATTGAAGCAAAATAGAAGAGAGAGGAGAAGACATACCTTGTAGTCGAACTAGGATAGGCGAAACCTTGGAGAGAAATTGAGAAGAGAAGAAAAGAAAGAGGAGGGAAGAGAGAAGAAAGAGGACGCAACAGCTGTGGGTCAAATGAGACCCACCAGACTGCTCGTCCTTTATAATGAATAGGGCAAATTTGTACCCTACCGCGGCCTAGACAATATGCCTGGTCAACGGTCCGATCGGCGGTAAAGCACAAGAGAGCTTACCTGTTGCAGCCAAACGCACCGTTTTACTTAAGGGACCGCTGGACGTACCGCTTGCCAGGTACATGCATCATGAGCGGTCTACCAAGCGAGCCATTCCAGTGTTGTCAATTTATAAGGACCGCGGCTTGTGCACAATGCCTCTTGAGCGGTCTAGGCGGCGGTAAATGCTGAAAATGTGACAGGCTTAATTTCATCGAGATCCTCTTGAGCGGTCTATTTTCTAGGAAGTCAGGTCTCTCATTATCGCTAACTGTGCAAGTGCCTCCTCAGCGGTCTAGGGAGTGAGCCATTCCAGAGTTGCAACGTTGAGTGTACCGCGGTTCAGGCATAGGCACCTTGAACGGTCCCTTGAGCGGTCTCTTGAGCGTTAATTCCCAAATTCGTGCAGTTCTAACCTGGTATGATCAAGGCAAACAAACACACATAAAACATATCTGCTCACAGCTCAACACAACTGGAAATCTCGATTCCCCCAAACCTGGATTGAATAATCCCCTTCACGATACCGACAACTCACACTACTTACTGACTCAAATTAATGTAAAGAAAATAAACGAAATAGAAAAAAATGTTACCTAGGTGGGTGGCCTCCCACCAAGCGCTTTATTTAGCGTCTAGGCGAGACATGTGAGAGCTCTACGGCTCTATAAGCACGGAATCTTCCAATCGAACAACAGCTCCAAAATCCTTAATGTAAGGCTTAACCCAATGCCCATTTACCTTAAACATGTTGCCATTCTTCTCGTTTTGCACTTTTACAGCTCCGTGGGGAAAAACTTGTGTGACCCTGAATGGTCCAAACCATCTAGACTTCAACTTACCGGGAAATAGCTTCAGCTAGGAGTTGAACACCAGCACTTGCATACCGGGACGAAGGTCTTTATGGATTATCATCTTGTCATGTATCAACTTAGTCTTTTCCTTGTACAGTTTTGCACTCTCATACGCTTCCAAGCGAAATTCTTCGAGTTCACACAGCTGAAGTTTCCTCTCCTCACCAGCCTTGTCATAATCAAAGTTCAATTTTCTGACTGCCCATAAGGCTCTATACTCGAGTTCTACTAGAAGGTGACACGCCTTCCCAAAGACCAACCTATATGGACTCATCCCAATAGGCGTCTTGAAAGCTGTCCTGTAGGCCCACAATGCATCATCTAACTTCAAAGCCCAATCCTTTCGAGTGGAATTAACAGTCTTCTCTAGGATACCCTTTATTTGTCTGTTGCTGACCTCAACCTGTCCTGAAGTCTGTGGGTGGTATGGTGTAGCAACCTTATGCCTTACACCATACTTCTTCAAAAGTGCAGCAAAGGATCTGTTGCAAAAATGCGTACCTCCATCGCTAATGATGGCTCTAGGAGTCCTGAATCTTGCAAATATCGTCTCCCTCACAAATTTCACCACAGTTTAACCGTCATTATTCCTTGTAGCCTTCGCTTCTACCCATTTGGACACATAATCAACTGCTACTAAGATGTAACTATAACCATAAGATGATGGGAATGGTCCCATGAAATCTATGCCCCAGACATCAAAAAGCTTTATTATCAAATCTCCAGATAAGGGCATCTCATTTCGCTTACTTATGCTCCCCGTACGTTGGCATCTGTCGCATGCCAAATAAAACCGGACTGTATCTTTATGTAACGATTCCCAGAAGAATCCAGATTGCAACACTTTCAAGGCTGTCTTTCTTGCACCAAAATGTCCTCCACATTGCAGCTCGTAACAAAATTTCAGAACGTCTCTCTACTCTGACTCAGGAACACATCTTCTTATCACAGAATCAGGACCATGAGTGTACAAATAAGGGTCATCCCAAAAGTATTTTTTTGCTTTTGTAATGAACCTTTTTCTTCCTTGCGAGTTCAATTCCTTTGGGACTACCCCACTTACCAAATAGTTAACCAGATCAGCATACCATGGTTCACTATCCTTCACAGCCAATAATTGTTCATCCGGAAACTTCTCATGCAATGGCAATATGTCTACCTCATCCGGGTTTACCCGTACTAACCTGCTTAGATGATCAGCAACCACGTTCTCACTACCTTTCTTGTCTCGTATCTCCAAGTCAAATTCTTGTAGTATGAGGATCCACCGAATCAATCTAGGTTTGGCATCCTTTTTCTGAAGAAGATGACGAAGGGCTGCATGGTCTGAATATACAATTACTTTGGCGCCCACCAAGTAAGTTCGGAATTTCTCCAATGCAAAGACTACTGCGAGAAGCTCCTTCTCAGTTGTTGAGTAGTTCAATTAAGCGTCATTTAAGGTTCGAGAAGCATAGTATATTGCGTGCGGAACCTTATCTACCCGCTGCCCCAAAACTACTCCGACGGCATAATCCGAAGCGTCACACATCAATTCAAAGGGCAATTCCCAATTAGGTGGAATTATTACTGGTGCGGTGGTCAATGCACTCTTCAAAGTGTTAAAAGCTACCATGCACTCTTCAGTCACCTCAAACTCAGTTTCTTTTTGTAGAAGCAAACATAAGGGCCTTGTTATCTTCGAAAAGTCTTTTATAAATCTCCTGTAAAAACCCGCATGCCAAGAAACGACCTCACATCCTTCACAGATTTTGGAGGCTGTAAACTACTGATCACCTCCACCTTGGCTTTGTCCACTTCAATTCCTCTTCTTGAAATCACATGTCCCAGAACTATCCCTTAATGTACCATGAAGTGGCACTTTTCCCAGTTCAACACCAAGTTGTTCTCCTCGCATCTCTTAAGGACTAAGGTAAGGTTGTGCAAACACAAATCAAATGAATCCCCAAACACTGAGAAGTCATCCATGAATACCTCAATGATCTCTTCCAACATATCTGAAAATATTGACATCATACACCTCTGAAAAGTACCTGGTGCATTGTAGAGACCGAATGGCATCCTTCTGTATGCGAACGTCCCAAATGGACAAGTGAAAGTAGTTTTTTCTTGATCTTCTGGTGCGATAGCTATCTAATTGTAACCTGAGTACCCGTCGAGGAAACAATAGTGACTGTGCCCTGCCAATCGCTCAAGCATCTGATCTATGAATGGAAGAGGGAAGTGGTCTTTTCTAGTAGCAGTGTTCAGCTTCCTGTAGTCGATACACACCCTCCATCCTGTCTGAAGCCTCTGTGGAACCAACTCATTCTGCTCATTGCGAACCACGGTAATACCTGATTTCTTAGGAACCATGTGAATCGGGCTGACCCACTTACTGTCTGATATGGGATAAATTATCCCCACTTGTAAAAGTTTCAGGACCTCTTTCTTCACTACCTCTTTCATTATCGGATTTAATCTCCTCTGGGCCTCTCTTGACGGTCTAGACTCTTCTTCGAGAAATATCTTGTGCATGCAAATTGTTGGACTGATTCCCTTGATATCTTCAATTGACCATCCTATAGCTGACTTATGTTTCTGTAGAACCCCAATGAGCCTTTCTTCCTCGGTACTCTGTAATTCTGAAGCAACAATTACCAGGTATGTCTCATTCTCACCTAGATACACATACTTCAGAGTTGTTGGTAACTCCTTGAGCTCCAACTTTGGTGGTGGATCATTGGCAAAACTGACAGTTGAAACTTGAAAGTCTGCAACTTCTTCTTCAGCTAGTTCAGAACTATCTTCAGTCATGTCGTCTTGATCATCCCAATCCCAATCTTCCAAATCTTCATCCTTGAAAACTCCATCAACCCCAGGGTCTAAAACCTCGATGAATGAACAATCATCAGCTCCGGCGGGGTATGATGATGCTTCAAAAAGTTTGAACTCCACTGTCTCATCTAACACTGTCATTGAAAGTTTTCCATTCTGCACATCAATAAATGTCTTTACTGTGGCCATGAACGGTCTACCCAAAAGAACAGGTCTCATGTTAGTCTCTTTACTCATATCCTCCATGTCTAATACCATAAAATCAGCAGGAATAATAAGTTTCCCAACTTGGACTAGAACATCTTCAACATGCCTTCTCGGATATCTTACTGAACCATCTGCTAACAGAAGTGACATTGTTGTAG